>OX596075.1:86344540-86877040 GCA_951394005.1 Protophormia terraenovae
AAAATCCGTTAACAACTTTTTGAGATATTGGTGTTTAAAGTTAGACACTTTTGACATTTTTTCCACTTTTTGAAAAATTAAAATCGCGAATAAATCCGCGAATTTTTCAAAATTCAAAAAAATAAAAATGGAGATATTTAAATGGCTCCATAGGGTATGCGTATGACAAATATGAACAAAATCGAATGACCCTCCGTAAAAAAATTGGTATTTTTTATAAATCTTTCGTGGAATTGACGATATATATATATTTTTTTTAATTTAGGTCTTAGTTTACTTTATAGACAATTAAATATTTTTTACAATTAAACATAAATTGTCAGATTTATGCATTATATCACATACGTCTAAAGCAAAATAGTTCTTAAACTCTTTTTCCCATTTTTCTTTATTTACGAAGAAATACAATTACTTTTTTATGAACTCCATTTTTTTAAAGTACATGTTATGCCTTATTCACAAGGGAATAAACTTCTTTGTCTATAAACAATTTGAACAAAAAAAAAAAAAAAAAAAAAATCGTAAAAATATTATGTCCATACGTTATATGTGACCAGAATCTCATTTGCCATGTACACAAGTACGAGTACATTGATATTTATTAAACCAAAGAAAATGACAAAAATAAAATGAAAATTGAAACCTAAAATATACGACTGGTATATCGACACTCACGCAACATGAAATTACATTATATACACATTCACTTGAATTTGGAAAATACACAAGGTTTCTTAATAATTCTTAAAAAGGTTTTCTTGTTTCAAAATTAAACATACAAACATATATAAGAATGTGTGTATGTCTGCAGTTTATGAGTTTCATTATTGCTTGCAGTATTAAAGGGCAACATTTGGACAAATTGTGTTTGGTACTTATTTGTGTATGAATGAATTCTCCGATCTTCCTGAAATTCGGCATACATATTTAAACTTTTATAGAACTTATATGTATCATTAAAATATTGCTATATTTAAAGGATTTATGATCGTTAAACTCTTTCCCGGGAGGACATTTGTATGTGGACTAGGTGAAATAATGGACCGATCATAACCAATTTCAATAAGGTTCATCCTTGACCTAATAGAAGATCGTGTGCTAAATTTCATTGACTTATCTTTAAAATTGCGACCTGTAGTTTGATTACAAGGTTTACATGGACAGACAGACGGACGGACAGACGGACATCGTTAAATCGACTCAGGAAGTGACTCTGAGTCGAATTGTATACTTTAAGGTGGTGGTCTTATGGTTTTTTCTTTGCGTTACAAACATCAACACAAACGCATAATACCCCAACCACCTATGGTGGTGTAGGGTATAAAAATATGGTGAATAGCAATCATAATCGAGTACTGTCATTTTATGGTTGGATTTGTTTGTAAAATATATTATGGTTAGATGTAGCACCATAATAAAAATATTCTTCATCTGCAACTTTATTTTTGTTTTATATGTACTTGATTTATATATACAGCAATAATATGCTTGAATTATAATAAACATTTTTTTGATCTGCAACCATATTTTTGTTGTATATGTACTTCATTCATGTATACAGCAATAATATGGTTAAATTACAATAAAAATATTGTTGATCTGCAACATATTTTTGTTGTATATGAACGTGATTCATGAATACAGCAATAATATGGGTAAATCACAATAAAATTATTGTTGATCTGCAACCATAATTTTGTTGTGTATGTTCTTCATTCATTTATAGCAATAAAATGGTTGATTCACATTAAAAATACTCATAGTCTCGAAAAACAATTATTATGCCAAAAAATAAATAAATAAAAGCCATTTAATTTATCGTATGGTAGTTTTATTAAAATTAAGTATAATTTAGTTATGTAAAATAAATCACTCTGGTATAAAAAGATAGATAGATTCATCACCGGTGAATGATTCTGAGAATCTGAGAAATTTCTTGAAAACTCGTACAAGGTGACACTTTTTTTTTTGCACTCTGATGATAACCTTCTTTTCTTTGTCTATTATCCATTTAAAATATTTCACAATCTCAAACAATTATGTAAAATATTTATTTCTAGTTTAGTTCTAATTAAAATAATTAATTTTAAATAATTCACTTTTTTTAATATACATTCAGTATATTTTCTAATATATTTTTAACACGCTGACAGGCAACTTACTCTATGCAAGAAGCATACTAAACCAAGCACCCAAAATAATTATTATCATAATTTTAAAAATCCAAAATGTTGGCATTTTTTAAGAGTTATTACAAAAAAATTATTTTTAATAATTATTGAATAATATACAAATATAAGTTACGCATAACTATTATTATTTAACTAATATTTTAAAAATGAATAAAAAAAATTATTGATGAACAAAAAAATATAAATTTTAAATAATTTTTCTTCGATATATGTATATTTAATAATATAATAATAACTTTTTATACCCTACACCACCATAGGTGGTCATTAACGTCGATTTTTTATTTTTTTCTAAGTTTACTAATTTAATACTTTAGTTACTATAATCCAATCAGATTCCAACAGCTTCAAATCTTTAACTTCGATTATTGAAAGAAAAGCGTCAAAATGTTGATCATATTTTCAATTATGGACCGATCTTCTTGAAATTCGGTACACAGATTTAGACTTACATAAAACTTATATGTGTCAAATTTTATTAAAATATTGCTTTATTTAAGGAATTTATGATCGTTAAACCATTTTCCGGGAGGACATTTGTATGGGGGCTGGTGAAAAAATGGACCGATAATAATCAATTTCAATAGGTTTCGTCCCTGGACTGTAAAAAACCTGTGTGCTAAATTTCATCATTTTTTTTCTTTTAATTACGACTTGTAGTTTGATTACAAGGTTTACATGGACGGACAGATGGACAGACTGACGGACGGACATCGTTAAATCGATTGGTATAAATAAATTAAATTAAGGTCTTAGACCAATATTTTTAAGTGTTATAAACATCAGCACAAACGCATAATACCCTCTCCATCTTTGGTGGTGTAAACAATTGCGGAATTTTTATAAAATTTTTATTATATTAATCGACACTGAACATGTCCTCTTGGACCCACCCTGTTCCTGTGACCTGTCTCGAGGGGCTAATTAGCCACCTCCAATCGCAAACCCATGTAAAAGTGAAAAGTCCCTCTCATATAAAGTTCCGGAACTGGGACCTCTCACTAGCCATGAGAACCTGTCACGTGATTAGTTTTGAACCGGTTCTCTTTCCTCTAGGGATATTACAGTGCTGCACATAAAATTTTTCTCTTGTAAAGATTCATTATTTAATTAAATTTCAGACAAGGAAATAATTTTGTAAACTGTTGAGAAAATGGTAAGTACTAACGTTATTTTTATTTGTTCATCCATGACAATTGCATAAAATATTCTTGCAACTACTTACATATATGCGTACATAAATGAATTGTAACCAATAATGAATTGACCATAGCTCCCATATAAACCCCTCTTCCGAAAATCACTTTAAAGAGCATAAATCCCATTAAAATGTTAGTATCAAGTTAATATTCGACACAAATAAGTTTTATAAAAATATAAATGATAGTGTCAAATTTTACGAAGATCGGCCCATAATTTACCATAGCTCCCATATAAGGCCCTTTTTCGGGAGTCACCCAAAAATTAATAAATTCTTATAAATGTTAGTATGGAAGTTATATTCTGTATTCGAATGTTTTATTTTACACTTAATAAAAATATCGGTCCAAAATTGGCACCAAGTCTAATAAAAGACCCCTGCCCGAATTTTGATGTACACAATGGTGTAGGGTATCATATGGTCGGGCTTGACCGACTATATCTTCCTCTCTCGTTTTCTTTGTTTTTAAAGCAAACACTCAATAGTTGTGGAAAACAAAACGTGATCTGAAAACAAAGATTCTAACTTTGAGGAAAACATAACATTTCTAACAAGTTATGTTTAGCATGAATAATAGATAATATAAAATCTAGCCAGAAAAAAATGTTTTTAAATTTTAAGGGCATATTTCCCAAATTTGGGAGCATCTTTAGTTTTAGACACTTTTTCGCCTTATTTTTTTGCGCTAATAGTGTTTTAAATTTTATATAAATAGCACTGTCAAGTAAGACACTAATGCATTCTATTAAAGGAGAAAAATTCTGCATCATTTTAAATTCCTATATTTTCCAACTCTGACACATACCATAGTAAGGAAGAATGGGGTAAAGTGGAGCATACTATAGTTTAACTATAATAAAATACCAACCAATAATCTTTTAAACCCTCTTATGGAACTGTTATATATAATGGATTATTGTCTAACGTTTTGCATAAAAATAAGATTATTTTATTTTTTTGGATTATTTTTCAACACTTTTTTAAATCAACAAATTTTGAGTAAAAATGGAAATGTTAGTCGGGATTCACACACAGTAATTTTTCTTGCCGCAATTCTAAGTTTTTAGGAGAGAGAGGAGAAGGGAATACTAAACATTTACATTCTCTTTTCCGCTCTCGCCTACGAAATCAGAATTGCGGCAAGAAAAATTGCTGCGTGTGAACACCATCTCATTGTAAAGTGGAAAAATGTCTTTTTTATTCGATTTTCTTAAATATTTTCATATCATTGGTGATTAAACCGATTACTACTACATTTTAAGCATAATTGCAAACAAAATTTGAAAAATTATACATTTGATTTTACCTCATTATATTTTCATTTCCACAATACCACAATTTCATAATTTTTACGTTAATAACGGATCTGAAAATTAATTATGTTTTTGGCATAAAACAGTTTTTGCAAAATAAAGAATTAAATTTTATATTCATTGATTTAAAAATTATTTTAATTTCGATATTTTTCTCAGAAACATCTGCACTTAAAATAACTATTTAAGTATATTTTATTTACTTGCGCTAGAAATGTAATAAATCTGAGGTTTTATGGATGAAATATAATTTAGAAATGTAGCGCAATAATGGTAAACAGTAGTCTTTGTGCAAAAAAATTATAAATAAGCGAAAAAATTAAAATGTTCTACATGACCCCATACGCCACAATACCCCAGTTTCACCTACTTTTAAAACATTACGAGTGTACATTACGTTGTGAACAATATTTGTATATTTTACACATTTGTATCGGTACATACTTGGGTATCCAATTATTCGGGTTTTCATATTAATCGGTT
This sequence comes from Protophormia terraenovae, assembly GCA_951394005.1. NCBI lineage: Eukaryota > Metazoa > Arthropoda > Insecta > Diptera > Calliphoridae > Protophormia > Protophormia terraenovae. The sequence goes on from OX596075.1 coordinate 86,349,730, forward strand.
TATTCAACAGATAATTATTCGAGGTTAAATGTTGATCGGTTAATAACCGATTAATGGTAAATTATTCGATTAACCGAATAGTCTCACTAATACATATTAGACATATAAATAAGACTAATTATTATAATTAATCGATTGAAATAGTTATTTAGATTCTTAATGTAAAACATAGAGTGTATCTTATTAGTTCTTTCGGCCATTTGTATGAAAAAATTGCACTTTTCGACCTAATACTACAAAATATTCTCCTTTTTCAGCTTTATTTAATAAATCAATTTTATGTAACTCTTTTTATTGTTTGTGTGAGAATCATTTTCTGTTATAAAAGTAAAATATTAATATTTTTACGTACATTTGATGATGAACATTAAAATGTTTATGACTTATATAGCTCTGAACTTACTTTACTTAAAACTATATGTAGGAAATGAGGGGAAAGGTAGGAGGAGATCACCTAGATTGACAAGTTAGGCATTGACTTTTAGTAGGTTGGGTTTAGGACGAAAGGAACATGACGGAATAGGGACAGTGGTATAAAAGATCGACGTTACGAACAAAAGATATCAAGTGTTTTTGAGTTATTGTGGCGAACGTTTAACAACTAATAAAATTATTTTCTTATCTTGCTAATGTTATTTTTAAGTATTAAAAATGTGTAAATATTGTAAATAGATAATTAGTGTATGAATAAATATTATAATGAATTTAGAGTGAACTGTGTTTTAAATTGGAGAGAAAAGCAGAAGTATCTGAAGTGTTCAACAAAACGCTTTTCAAATTCTACAATTGGGGGCTCAACCGGGATGATCACACTGAGCCAATGAAACAAAGTATTCATTAGAATACTTTGAACATTGCAATTTTCATTAAAATATTGCATACAAGCGCAGTGAGTCAAAGAGAGATGGAAAGAGAGCTGCAGCTGATAAAGTGAAAAATAACATTCGATGACAACGCTGAAGAGGGGAAGCCAGTAATAACATCACAGTGCAAAATATGCTGTACAACAACAACTTAAGAAGTGATTTCCAATAGATGTGAGTGTTTTGAACAAAAATTTTCCTGCATAGATGGCGCATAGAGTTTAATGAGCTGCTTGGGTGCTATATGCTTGTTAATAGAGGGCGCTGCTAAGCTGAACGTGTGAAGAAGGTGTATTTTATGTGTGCAACCTATGAACGCTGAGCATAGGAGAAAGAGTTGAAGTATATGCAGAATAGTACGCTTATGGTGTGTTGAGTGAAGGGGTGAGAAAGCAGAGAGTACGTTTTGCAACAACGAAGCGTGAGTGTATCTGAAGTACCGCCCAGAGGAGAAATTTTGTGTTATGGTGATATTTTATTTTATTGTGTTTTAATTTCATACCGTTCGCAGGGAAAGTGTTTGTGTAGGATTGAAGTGCACGTGCAGGTTGTGTACGCACTTGTTAAGTTTTTTGTGTGTGTGTTTTTTTGGGAGACCTTTAGGTCAATTTTTGTGCTTAGCATATAGTTGTTTGTGTTTGTTGTTAAGGATTTTTTTTTTTATTTTTTTGGTGGAATTTGCAGCTGCAAATATTTGATTGTGTTGTCTGTGGTCCGTTAGGTCAGTTTTGTTTTTTTAAAAGGGTCGAGAATTGCGTAGTTTGTTTTATTGATTGTGTATAATTGTTGTTGTCTGTTTTTGGGACTTTGTGCGCATATTGTTTTGATGTTTAAATTTTGTCCGTTTTTTTTTATATTTTGTGGCTTGTGCGCACGTGCGACATCTGTCCGTTAGTTTTTTGATACGAAAGGGTCTACTTGCATATTTAATTGCGTATCAGGATCACTTGTTTGCGTTATTGCTGTGTGCATTTTTTTTATTTTCTATTTTTAGTTTTGGGATTTTGTGACGTACAATATTGTATGAATACACATTGTTACGTGTACATTTTTAACTTTTTTTTTATTTTTGTATTTTTTATTTTTTTGTTTTTATTTTTAGGGCTTTAATTTCTTTCGTTTATTTTTATTTTTTTTATACTTATTTTTGTATATTTTGAGATGGAGCTGATTGAGATTTTGACATTGACTGTTGAAGAACTGAGAGGGAAATTGGGGGAACTTGGACTGTTGACAGACGGTAGTAAGACGGTATTGCAGGAGCGGCTAATTAGGCATTATCAATCCATAGGTAATGCAGATGATAACTCTGAGTACAGCGAAGCGGCTTCAGGTGGTCAGCGTGCAGAGTTGGATCACCATAGACCTTCATCATTCACTTTGAGAGACATTGAAGAGACTTTGTCGAAGTTTTCTGGTGAAGGCCAACCGGAGGTGAATCAGTGGCTGCGAGATTTTGAGGACTGTGCGCATACGGTGAGATGGAGTAATCTTCAGAAATATATCTATGCCAGGCAATTACTTATTGGAGCTGCTAAGATGTTTGTAAGAAGCCAAACTTCAATTCGCGATTGGTGTTCGTTAAAAACTTCATTGCATAGCGAGTTTGGAGAGCAGCTTTCATCAATAGAAGTGCATAGATTATTGAAGAGCCGTAAGAAGAAGCCGGATGAGAGCTACCGAGAGTATCTGTACTGTCTGATGGAGATTGGGGCACCCATACATTTAGACAAGGAAAGTCTAATAGAATACTTCATAGAAGGTATCCCAGATACAAAGGCCAACAAGACGATTTTGTATCTGGCTACGAATGTTGATGATTTAAAGAAGAAAATAAAGGTGTATGAAAAGATAAGAAGTCCAGTGCATCAGTCAAATCCAAAGAGTCTCCGTTCGAAACAAGAGCAAGTAGAGGTGTCCAAGCAATTAATAGATGTAGAAGGACGTTGTTTTAAATGCGGCGAGAAGGGACATATGGCAAATCAATGTCAATCTGAAGATATCGTGTGCTTTAAATGCAAAGAGATAGGACACAAGAGTCTAAACTGTGAGAAGAACTTAGTTAATGAGAAAGCAGTGAAGAAGGAGGAAAGCAACGTTCATACGATGACATCCATGTCATCCAATCGTGTCTATAAGAGTATCAATATCCATAACCATCAAGTTTCAGCGATAGTTGATAATGGCAGTGACGTAAGCTGTTTACGCAAAGAATGGCTGGTGGTGATGGAAGACATGAAGTTGAAGCCTGAAAAAAGAACGTTGAAAGGCATTGGCCAGAAGAACATAACAACACTTGGATGGTTTTCTACAAAAATTGAGGTAGATGGATTTTTAGTGCCAATTACATTCCATGTTGTCAGAGACCAGGATATTTTGTATGAAGCTGTTCTCGGTAACGATGTTCTTGAGTTTGTGAATATGGAAATCAATAAAAATGGTGTGAGATTTTTCCCAAAAATATGCAGTTTACAGCCTAAAGATGAAGGTGAGCATAAGCATCCATTTGTGAAGGAGGTATTTGGTGAGCTTGCGGATGTTGGTGTTGATAGCAGAGTTGCTGAATTGTGTAAGAGTAAGCAGATAGAGCTTATCCATATGAAAGAGGATCAAAGACGACAAAATTGGAAGGATACCTCATCTAGAGTAAGCATGATCGTTGAGGAAGCCCCTGCTATTCGACAGGTCAGAGAAGCTGTAGCAGTTAGCAATCAAGAAGCGAGTACGAGTTTACAAAAGGCAGGCGAGATTAAGATGCATCAACTCGATGGATATGATTTCGTTAAAAATCGTGTTCTTAAGAGGCAATATGATGACAATGATGTGGTGACTTTGAAGCAAAAAGAGTTTGGTGAGGACTTAAAGCTGCAGCCTAAGTGTTTGGGTCCATACGAAGTCAGCAAAAGAGCGAAACATGGCCATTCGATGATGAAGATAGTTGGAGGATTCGAAGGTTCCGGAAGGTGTATCACTGTCGCTGAACACATGGAGCCGTGGAGTTCTACATTCGGGTCGAATGTAAGGTCAGGAGGGCCGAATGTAGGAAATGAGGGGAAAGGTAGGAGGAGATCACCTAGATTGACAAGTTAGGCATTGACTTTTAGTAGGTTGGGTTTAGGACGAAAGGAACATGACGGAATAGGGACAGTGGTATAAAAGATCGACGTTACGAACAAAAGATATCAAGTGTTTTTGAGTTATTGTGGCGAACGTTTAACAACTAATAAAATTATTTTCTTATCTTGCTAATGTTATTTTTAAGTATTAAAAATGTGTAAATATTGTAAATAGATAATTAGTGTATGAATAAATATTATAATGAATTTAGAGTAAACTGTGTTTTAAATTGGAGAGAAAAGCAGAAGTATCTGAAGTGTTCAACAAAACGCTTTTCAAATTCTACATATATTTTTGGAATTTCTATTGTTACAAGATCAAGTATTTGTAAAATATTATTCTTTATCAAATGAACCCTCTCAATAAAATATAATATCCACACGCAAAGAAAAAACATGGTTGGTCAAATCATAATCGGTAACTATCATTAATGTTTAGGTTTATGATTCCCTCAATCATATCAGTTATTATACCCTTTTGTGAACATAATATTGTCCTATCCAATATTAATATAATATGGACCTCACAATCATAACATTTATATGTGATAGTCCTCACAACCATACTGCATAAATATAACATGATCCCTATATTAAATATTATAATACCCCCAATCATAATACTATGCATACGGTTAAAATGTATTTTTATTTATTATTTTTTTAATTTAAATTTTGCGAATAGAAAATAATTAAAAAACAAATACCACAGCCTTCACTGGACGATTTCGTTCAAGAAAATTCATCTTCACATTCACACACCTAAAAGAAAATTGTAGAAATACATTTTTTTTATTATTATTTTTATATTTGACCGCACTGAATTATTGATATTTATTGTACTTACCGAAAAATATTTCCAATTTGAAATGTGGCCATTGATGATTTGCTCCGTCAGCACTCCGTGGATCTCGTTATTAAAAAATAATAATAAAGTTTTTTAATAAAAATTTTGTGAACTTTTTTAAACGTTTTTATTCACTTTACGTCCGTCACATTTAAGATTTCATTACTGAATGAGTAAATTATTTCGAAAGAGAGATAACAATAAAGACGAGCATATTATTGTCACCCCTCGCATTAAAATATTACATACAAATATTTCATTGAAATAATATGTTACTATGAAACATATTATTCTTTTAGTACACCGACTTTATATTATTACAAAGAATCATATGTTAAAATGATCAGAACAAAAAATAATTGATTCAGCTTAGTCTAAAACACAATAATTTGATTGTGTTAGCCATATAAACTACTTAGGAACATCATTTGATTTCCGCGAGCATTTCGGAATCATGTTTTTTCTTTGCGTGCACAGATATAAATAAGATCCTAAACTTGTGATCCAGAAGTAATACAAAGTTGGATCATTTCGATGAATTTAACATAGACTTGTTATTAGACTTGTTCTCTCTTTTGATACCTATTCAGTGAGAAAGTGAATGTCCAAATTAATTTTTATTAGCGAAATTAATTTAATTTTAATTTTTATATTAACTAACATATTTTTTAATAAAAAAATAGTGCATTACACTATCTTTCATTTCCATAACAGATCTCTTTAGCAAACAAATACCAAAATAACAACCAAATCTAAACGTTTTATAGCAGAACAATTCATTTGTTGCTAATTGCATTATTTCTAAAGCACAATACAATGTAAACTTATTGATACTTTGAAAGTAACGAAAAAGTATTAAAAAACAAGCTTTACATGGACAGCCAGCCAGCCGACCAGACGAACGGACGGACATTGTTAAATCGACTCAGAAAGTGATTCTGAGTCGAACGGTATATTTTAAGGTGGGGGACCGAGTATTTTTTCTCTGCGTTACATTTTCTGCATAAACTCATAATACCCAACCACCTGTGGTGGTGCAGGTTATAAACATAACACCCCAACCACCTATGGTGGTGTAGGGTATAATAAAAAATTTCTAAATTTATAACTACAAAAAAACAAAATTTAATCGGTTATTTGACACAAATTATTCGGTTTATTCGTTATTCGAAAACAGACTATTTTAAATTATTCGAACAGTAAATCGACCAAAATTAATCGGATAACCGAATGACGGTTGATCGATAGGATACCCTAGTACATACATAGTAGTACATAAGAAGTAAAACATGGTTTTAAAAGTCACTCTTCATATTTTCACAAAAGACACCAAAAACAGAAAACGTAATATTATGTCAAGTATGCTTAAAATTCCGTATATGTAAAATTCAACACAAATTTCTTATTAAATAAATATTAAATTTACTCCATCCATCATAATAAATGTTATATTATCAATTTCAAAAGAAAAATGCTATTATTTCGTAAAAAAAGTTTGAAAAAATAAAAAAAGTCTTTTAAGTTTGCCCTTATATACCTTTAGCCATAAGTACAAGACATAAAATGAATGTTCTTTTGGGTGTTGAAATAAAAGAAAAAAAACATAAACTTTGTAAGGTCATCTGTAAACAATTGTTACTTTGTTGTTCTTATTGCTATTGCTGCCACTGCTGCCAATGATAATAATGATGCTGATAATGTTGCTGATAAATAGTAATAATGAATGAATAAATGAAATGAATGGCAAAAGTTACAATTTATATTTCACATAAACAATTTCATTATTTTCTACTCATTATGACATTAAATGTAATAAACTAAAGTAAAAACGAGAAAAGATTTATGTTTGCATTTAATAAGTCATAATTGATATAATTTATTAATTGTGAAAATGAAAGGGAAAATATTAGTTTTCTTTTCATTAGAATTATTAAAACTTGACTCTTTCCTGGGTGAATGGAAAGAAATATAAAAGATATTTTAATATAATTTTTGGTTATGAAGCAAAAATAAAAGGGTCACAATAAGGTATGAACTAATTTTTTGGTATTTTGTGAATCTATTTGAGTCATTTCAATTATAACAAACAAGTGGGTTTCCTCACCTATTCCGAATTTGATGATATTTGGTGCAATCTTACTCGTCAAAATTAAGACTGGCCAAAATTTCACATAATTTTATAAAGAGGTTCGCGAAACATGGCGATTTGAAAATAGCAAAATAAATGTACAAAGTTGTACAGACGAAATTACAAATATCTATTCAAACTATATAAGATTCATTGAGGTTTTATATTAAGGGTATCAAAATTACTTTTTATATGACATACAACTTTTTTCTCAATGTCAAAATGGTTCATATATCGCGATTCGAGGGTAAATATCTGAAAAAAATGGTCTTTTTAAAAATAAAAAAAAGATAAATATATGTTGATGGTAAAGTTGTTTTCTATAACCTTGGTAAGCGAATGCTGGGCAACAGCGTTACTATTGAGAATTTTAAAAAGTATCCAAAAAAGAAAAAAAGGGGAATTAAAAATAAAAGTCGCCGAAAAAAGGGGATTTAAAAAAAGGGGCCAACTGCTTCAAAACCTTGAAAACTCCTTAAAATTTGTTTATTTGAAAAAATTTTGTATTTTAAGATAAACCTAAATTCAGTTTTATTAATGACAAAATAATTTATTTATAATTGTTTTACAACAACAATTATTATTATTATTATTATTGCAAAACTAAAGATTTATTAAAAGAACAAAAAAAAAAAAAAAAAAAACATACAATTCTCTTTTTATTAATTAAACTTTTGTACAAGGGTTCACTCGTACTCCAGTCTTTCAAATCCCCGTAGAACTAATTTAGGACTAAAAGTATGGCACAAGTATTGACTATGTTTCTCTGACAAATTATATTTTATTATTGATAATTTAGTAAAAAAAACACGTTTAGGAATAAGCATATTAGTATTCATCGAATCTGTTTTTTATTTTCTTAGTCCGGTCCAAAAAGATATGTCTTATGATGATTTAAAAAGCTGTTCATAAATTTAATTATTATTTTTAGTTACTATCAGTTTCTGTTTATTTATAAATACTCCGCGGTTTTTTGTATCACTAGACTGTGAAACAATCCCTAATAATTTATATACTTGTTGAAATTAATATATAGTGGGTCGATATATTTCAAACAACTTAGTTTCTCTATGGGCAAAGTCTAATGACTAAAGTCGCCAAACGGTAATGCTGCTGTGCAATAGTTTATGAATTATTACAAAAGATGTTATAATAAATACGAAATATTTATTTCAATTTGTATTGTATAATAAATCAGAAAAATCGAGAGAAAATTCTATTTTCTTCTGAAATTGGAATAAGGCTTTTTATGGGTCAGAGAATATTTGATTTGATATTTTGAATAGGAGCAAGGGCATATCTACCTCTCCCAAATTAAAATAACTATAACTCCAATTTCTGCATCTACATTTTCTCTTCGGTAACTTGTTAATTTTACAAAATTTGCCCGATATCCTGTCCAAAATTTTATTTATTTATTTATTTATTATATCCTTCACCACAGGTGTAAAGGGTATATATAAGTTTGTCATTCCGTTTGTAATTTGCACAATTTTCGTTGGAGAGCAAAAAAGTTTATATTTTCGGGATCCTTGTAAGAAATGATAACGATAGGACCATGTTCGTTCGTCCTTCCCTCCGCCCGTCCGTGTGTCGGTTGAAATGGCGTTTATGAAGCCCACCGATAACTGGAATATATAATATATATATCAAACGATCGGAAATCCTTTCGAGAATTTTGCTATTGAAACTCAGCAAGATTGGTTCATACATTGCGGAGATATGCTTAAAAAACCGGTTTTTAGAATCAGTTTTCCAGTTTCTGAAGCCTCTATATATACTAGGGACTTCGTTTTTGCAAAGAAGGCTCGGAATTTTTTTTTCTAAATTTTTGTGCTAAAAAATGAAATAAATTGGTTCATATATGAGATATTGGGCAAAACGCATTTTTGAAGCCCTTGTTTAAGTTTTAGATTTTTTGTTTTTATATAGATCGGTCATAAATATTTTTATAAAATTTCGGTTTTTTTAATAAACCAAATTTGTTCATAATCAACAGAATTATGGGTCAAAAACTAAAACAAATCTGTTAAGAATATAAATACTAGGGTATCCAATCGATTAACCGTCATTCGGTTATCCGGTTAATTTTTGTCGATTAACTGTCCGAATAATTTAAAACTGTCTATTTTCGAATAACGTATAAACCGAATAATTTATATCGAATAACCGGTTAACCGAAATGTAATTTTCTTGAGTTATAAATTAGAAATTTTTTTATTTTTTTTTTTTTTGAGGTACTTATTCTTCTGCTTTAGAAGTAATAAAACAGGATCCAATGTATATATATATAGAAAGATTTAAACTAATTGTTCTGCTGTAAGACGTTGATATTTGGATGTTATCTTTACAAAAAAGAAAAAAAAAAACTGAAACAAATGAAAAACAATGTTATGCATAATTTTCTTTATTAAAATAATAATAAAAATTAAAACGAATTTCCTTGATCCGTTAAAAAAAAAATTGGATATTCACAGGTATCAAAAAATTAAATTCATTGAAAAGTATACTACTTCTGGATCACAATTTCAGTATCTTACTGACTTCTTTGGATGCATTTTTTGTTGGGATAGAATGTTTTATAAAAAGCGATAAGAAAATATAATAATATTATATCTTCATAAATAATTAAACTTCTATCAATAGAAATTAGTAAGACATTACTTGGATTAAAGTAAATTCCAAGTTACACAAATCATAATACTATTAATCTCCTAAATGTACCCAAAAAATATTAATTTAGACTCGATTAACAAATTATCATTCTTACACAGAAAATACACTTACGGGAAAAATATATTAAATAAAGCGGAATTAGGAGAATATTTTGTAGTATTAGCTAAAAAATTATTATTTTTTTATACAAATAGGAGAAAATAAATACGAAATGATCCCCTTGTAAAAAAATTTGATTTTATATTATTTTTCTAAGTAACTATAGATTAAATGGTATAATTTCTGTAATTTATGTTAATTTATATATAATTTATATTATATGTAATTTATATATAAATAAAGTGATACGGTTAATCGAATAATTTCTCAATAATCGGTTATTAACCGATCAACTTTTAACCTCGAATTATTTGTCGAATAAACCGATTAATATGAACACCCGAATAATTGGATACCCTAATAAATACACACACAAACATGTATATTAAGCACTATTAGTGACGTTTTTGTTTAGTTAGCAATAGCATAACAGTGTTGTTGTTGTTCTTTGTATATGCAGTCAGTTTGTATATACACACATACAAAAATAAATAAATATGGAAATGTTGTTGTTTATTTTTTAAAAGCAAAGCTTGCTATGATTGTTTTTTTTCGCATTCAAATTTTCGTAGTTTGAAAAAAATGTAAATTTATAAATGTAAAGTAATGAAAGCATACGTTAAGGCGAAAATTTAACTATTTGTCGGTAAGATGGTGAAGGGTATCAAAGATTCGGCACAGCCGAATCTTTTTTTAATTTAATTTTTTAGTTTTCAATATTGTATTAAATTTTAAAGCAATGACAATTTAAAGTAACGAAATAATTTAACATAAAGAATTCTTGGACTTTGTGTAGGAAAAAAAATATAAATTTTTACAATTGCTTTTTTTTAACATAAAACAGTTGAAAACCGGTTTTTATTATCATAAATATTTACTTTAAATTCTTTGATTTTAACGCCCTCTCGTAGCAATAAAAGTTATTATTTTTAAAAAAATATTTTTAAAATAAATGAGCTATATTATTACCTTTTTGAAAACATATAATTTAACACAATTTGAAAAATGTTTTTATTTTGATCTTTGTCTATGGAACAAGGCACTGTGCGTAGACTTTAAGCTTTTTTTCTTTTTAAAATTCTAAAAATATTACAATTATTTTTAATAATTTATTATTTAATTTATTACGGCACAGGTTTTCTCAGAAAATTCGGATACGAGGTATTAATAAGTACTAAACATCTAATGCACTTTTTTTGAGTTGATTCTAGTTCTCGCGATAAATCGCGATTTGTAAAATTAAGAAGGTTGTAGCATATATTGAGGCATATCTCGAAAACTAATTATCTGATTTTATTTAAAAAAAAAAAAAATATCAAAAAATTTTAATTAAAATCTTTCTAACACTACATTTTAATACGATTAACAATTATGGAACAAAAAAAACATATTCTGAAAAAAAAAAAAAAAAAATTACAATACTGCCAAAAACAGTTCTTTTTTTAAATCATTAAAATTTTAAATCCTTAATCATAAAGATAAATTTGTTGCCAATAAAATAAGACATATTTCATAATCAATGCATAAGTTTTGATTTTAGTGAAATTAGTGAAAAAAGTCATTAAAAGTTACATAGAAAAATTAAACTTTTTCAAATTTAACTTGAACTATTTGAACATAATTTCGTTGAAGTTTCACCTTATATGGGGGCGATAAAGTGGGCGGACCACGCCCGTTTTTAGTTTCCAAGTTTATATCGATCCTCAAACTATTTATACAAAATTTCTTTATCGTACATGCTTTTGTTTAAGAGACATCAGCAGAAATGTATGAAGTTAAGCTACAACGGACAACCTGCATTTCTAGTTTTTAGCCCATAACTTTTTTGTATATTAACCGATTTTGCCCATTTGCAATCCCAAACCTTATATAAGATAAATATTTGTGCCAAATTTCGTCCCGTTCGATCCCTATCCTGCTTTCAACAGACGGACAGACGGACGGACATAGCTAGATCAACTCAGAATCTAACCAGGACCCAGAAAATATATACTTTGTGGATCTTAAATGATTCCTTCTACATGTTACACACAGAATGACAAAATCAATATTCTCCCATCTTTTTGATGATGGGTATAAAATATAAACAATTAGTGTGATTTTTTTAATTTTTCTATGTAACTTGTTAATGAGTATTTTCACTAATTTGTGAATAAAATCAAAACTAATGCATTGATTTTTATGAATTGCGAGAATTCAAAAAAGTGGATTAGAGGCTTAGTACTGATTAATACCGTGTATCCGAATTGACTGAGAAACCCCGTGCCGCCGAAATTTTGTTTAATTTTTTAACTCTGTGTTAGTGCAAATTATTTCAATAAGAATTTCTCTCTTTGAAAACCTAAATATTGACAGTTCTACTAAATAATTATTTCGTTGGAATTGTTTTTTCTTAGGTGTTGAACAAAATGTGTATAGTTAATAAACTTTAAAATAAAAGAGATTTAATTGATATACATATAAATAAAAGAGATTTGTTCATAAAACAAATGCAAAAGTTGAATATCTTTTTAGTTTTGAATATTTTGATCACTACTGTAAGTTTGTTCTTGTTTTATATTTTTTTAAATTAATCATATAAATTAAATTGGTCATATAGGTAAAAGAATGTGTTATCTAAGTACTTTGTAAGCAAATTAAGTGTAGTACTTACCAACTTTTATTATTTCTTAGTAAGATTAATTAAAATTTTATATTTTTATTTTATTTTTATAAAAATAATTTTTATATATAAATAAAAACATTAAACTATTTACATATTAGCATAAAATTATCTGAATTAAATGTATTTCCTAAAAATATATAAAAATTAAATAAACAACTTCAAAAGCAATTAATAGGAACTACAAGAAAATACTGCTGCCTCTGACAACCACAAGAAAATAAATTCGGCTTATATTTAGCATTTTTGGAAGTTAATTTTTTATAATAATTTTATTTTATAAATAAAATAACTGCTGAATATAGACCCAAAATAATTTTGGAATTTGTGATGAATATTAAAAGATAATTGTCCAAGGAGTACTACTATCAATACTTAAGTACTTTGTATCTCGAAGTAATTTATCTATCTCAGCTCTGTAAATATAAAGATAAATTGATGATATTGTTATAATTAAAAAAAAAAAATCAGTATTATAATTACAATATAGCTAAAGATAAACTAAATGATTAAAATAATAAAAAGAGAGATATACATTTAGATTCACTGAATGTGATATACTGACTCTCAAAGTAGGATAATTATCAAACTTGGCTCTTCTCATTTTTATGTCGCGAGCCCTATTATTCTTTAAAAAAAGGACAAATGAAAGGTTGGCTTTATAATTTCTTTTATTAGGTATTACATGAATATTTCACAGTATTATGTATGAATAAAAAACTTAGTATTATTATTATCTTTTTGAATGTTTGAAGAAAACACTAAACAACAAAAACTCCTTTAGCGAAAGATCACTTCACCAAGTGACATTATTTAAGTTTCTAAAAACAATGTAGATAAACACAAAAAACGTAAAAAAACAATCTCTAAGATACAACAAAAAATAAAATTGGCAACATAACTGTTTGATTGAACCACACCCAAACAAACGAAAAAAACCAACATCCTTAACGTCATCTTTGTCTTTATCATCGCCATCATCATGAATTAAACAGGATATAAAGAGGATTGACCAAAGTTGGGAAACAAAAAATGTACTACACTTTTGGATTAAAACAAACAACAACTTGTTTGTAGGAATTGAAACAGCTGTGAAATAGTAAAAAAAAGAGCTTGCCATCAAAACGAAAGAGCAATTAAGGAGATTATTGCAAAAAAAGGAATAAAAAACTAAACAAATCGACAAACCATTGCAAGCTAAAGTGTGCAGGAATCGTAGTAATGGGAAATTGAAAAAATAGGCCAATCTTAAAGTTATTGATGCATAAAAGGAGGCTAGACATGAATCAATAAAGCAAAAAAAGCTGGCTATAAAGGACTTTTTGTTTAAAACTACTAAGGGAGATATAACGAAAGAACATTAAGTCGAAAAAACGTGAATAAACTATAACCATATACATGTTCAAATCATTAATAAAAGTTTAGCGTTGAATTATTTAATATTTTGAGTGTTCAAAACTTGTAAACAAACAGTGCACAGTGCGATCGCAAACATCTTTATAATAAATCAATATCTTCTTTATTACTTGGCGGATCAAATTGAATATATGGGAAAATTGCAAAGGAAAAATCATCTTGTAGTCACCCTGTAATAATAATACGAGGTAAGCTACAGGGTGTCAAAGTTAACCTCTTCGAGTATGAAAAAGTTTAAAAAAATCATAACTTCCACAATTCAAGTCTGTTGTCAAAGATATAATAACCTTTCCAAAGAACTAAATGAGATGAGGAATTTGGAAATTCGATTTAAAATGTTTCCTCTTTTTCTGAAATAATTTCCGTAATGTAAGAGAGATCTTTTTTTTTAAATATCCTAATGTGTTGAATATTATTTTGAATTATCTATGAAAAATTATCGAAAATGTAAAGTTTTACAAAGATTACAATAATTTTGTGTTCCAATACAGACACCGAAAAAAACATTTTTTTTTGGGTAATAAATCTGTATCTCCTAAACTTGATGGAAAGTTGTAGAGGACGACCTAGCTTTAGATTTTTTTCTTTTTTCGAAAAAAAAAAAAAATCCAGTAAATAAATCTGTAATTTCTAACTGACTGGTTATCCTTAAATAAAATTTCACATAGTGGTAGCAAAGAGGAGAAAAAGTTTGGAAGTTCTTACATACATTTCAGGAGAGGTGCTATGGAGACTTATAATAGGGTATTTGAGACATAGAAAATGTTTAACCACTAACTTTAGATAAATAGTGTGTCTTTTATAGTAATAAGCTCAAAGCCTATTTTATATTTTACAGAATGACATTATTATACCCAGAAGGTGAAACTTGTACAGAACTATATAGAATAATGACTGAATTTTAAATAATCCTAAGGTCATATTTATGTGAGATATACGAATCATTTTACAAAAGTGGACTGTTTTAAATTCAATCAAATATTTTTCAGAACAAACTGATTGTGATATGTTAATCATCGACCACTATTTCCTCGAGTCTTATTTAAAAATCGACCACATACGTGTTAAAAACGTTACTATTCAAAGTCAATGGTGAATCTGCAAAAAGCCTATTCCGTAAATTAGCAATGCGAACACAACCGATTTTCAATCGACTTTTTCCTGAGTGATGTAGTAATAAAAGGTAAAAAATAAAAGATTCTTGAATCTCTCAACACAACCATAACTTGTCAACCAGCGCCCAGTGGTGATTAAATTGAAATGTATGGAAGAATTGTAGAGGAAGACCTAAGCTTTCAGAAAAATCATCTTGTAGTCACCCTGTAATAACACAAGATACTGGTGACTGGGAGTCAAAATTGACTACCTCGAGTATGTAAAAGTTTAAAAAACTCCTACAAATGAAGTCCGATTTTAAAGATTTTTATATTTATGTAAAGTGATTGGCAAGACCAGTAGTTTAGGAGATACAGATTTATTAGCAAAAAATTTTCGTTTGATTCAAGTGTGCAGCGTTACCGTTGCACAGTGTCACATTTATCTTAATTATAACGACAAAAATACGAAAATAAAAGCTTATTTATTAAAGTATTTTTTTTTCTCATTTATTAGCAAACTTATCATATATTATGGAAAAAAAAAAATATTTTAATTTTATTTACAACTTTTGTAAAGAAGTATTTAACATACATACTTAACTTCATATATCCAAATTATGCCATTATAATTTTGTAGGTTAAAAAACTATACTGAAAATATTGATTTTTATTTAAAAGAAACTATAATATTCAAAAATATATTTTTTAGGAATTCTATTTTTAATGGATTGGAACTAAAAAGTTCCCACGAGTTCCAATTTAAAAATATGATTATTATATGAAAGCACATCTATAAAATTATATTTGAAAATATTGGCTGCGACTTATTGCGATCTTTTGAAATATTAGAAAAAAAATATGAGGTACTTCATATTAGTAATTTTTTAAGAATTATTTAAACATTTTTTATTCAAATGTTACATTAAAATAGGTGTGATTAGATTTTGCCTCGCATACCTTTAAAATGTCCTTTATTTTAATAAATTTTACAAAAATATAAATGAAATTCATATAAATAAAGTAATTTTCATCAGTATGGGAGTGGAAGTGATTCTACCCGCCCATTTTTAGTAAAAATGTTTACGGCCTTATCTACTAACATAATATACAATTTCAGACTAATATATCCAAAACTGAATTTTTGTCGTTCTAAAATTGTCAAATGTGAGAATGTGCGTTATCCCTTTTTCAATCATGGCCACATTTTTGACTCCTTTGATACTAACATTTGTATGGAATGTATGCACGTTAGTGTGATCTTTAAAAGAGGGGTTTATATGGAATCTATGGTCAATTATGGACTGATGGAAATTGCTACACAGATTTATACGTATATAAAACTTATATGTGTCAAATTTCAATTAAATATTTCTATATTTAAGGTATTTATAAAAGTTAAACTCTATTCAGAGAAGACATTTGTATATGGGCTAAGTGAAATAATCGACCGATCATAAACAATTTCAATAGGCTTCTTGGATTATAAAAGATACGTGTGCAAATATTAAATTATTTTGAAAATTGCGACCTGTGGTTAGATTACAAGGTTTAAATGGACGGTGGTGTGAGACAAGGTTTTCCAAACGGGGGTCCACAGCAACATTCCAGGGGGTCCACGGGAAAGACCGAAAATGTGTATGGAATTCCTTCATGTTGATGTCCGTGGGATTGTGAAGGAAAATATGCCGGAGAGATTATACGAATTAAAGACAGAACTACATTTTGCTCTTATACAAAATTGAGGACCTTTATAAAAAATTTGTAGAAAACTATTTTTATATATTACTTTGCTTATATCTCTAAATTTTTCGAGTTTTTAAACAATCTTAACATTAAACAACAAGGCAGACAAGTAAATATATTAACTGAATTTGATTTAATAAGTGTTTTCTTTATGGAATGAACGTCTTCAATCCTTTCTAGTAAAATATTCTTCATTTCTACTTCTGAATGATATCTTGGATTCATCTGATGTTCAAATGTTATAGCATATGAAAAGTATAAAATACACTTGAAATCACTTCACTATGATTATTTCCGGATATTATCCGTAGTTTGAAACCAATTTTTGCCAAACCAGTTTATTCGTAATCCAGTCAACATTATCGTTAATTTTCAAGAATAAGCTATAGAACTAAAAACCATTAAGGTGTCTTTGTAAGAAATTTCTCCCATTGTTAAAAAATGTTTAAAAACAAAAACATTTTATTACATTAGGGCGAGTAAACAATAAAACAACTATTTAACTAGTTAAAATAAAATCATTAACATAAAGTTTTCATTTCAAGTTTAAGTTAACGGAAAAAATGTTGAAGTTATTTTTTAAATTTTAAGTTTATACAAAAATAAAGAAATGTATCCAATTCGAAACAAAGGGACATCATTGATATTGTTTCAGCTATTTATTAAAAGGACTATACGAAATTATTTATATTAAACTTGAGAACAAAGTTCGCGCCAAAATATCATTTTGAAATGACACATTTTGGTAATTAAAATTGTTAAAATTTTTCTAAATAGCTCCCATACAAATATTCTTCATTATAGCAATTTATGACACGAAGATTGATCAATATTTCACTTATCTGGTGATAAGCTGGTGATAAAATTTAGACCAACCAGCTGATTTTCTCAGCTCTTCCGAATTTGATAATATTTGGTACAATAATTATTCTTGTCAAAACTAAGACTAATTCAAAATTTCAGATAATTTCATCAAGTGGTTCGCGAAATATCGCGGTTTGGAAGTGCAAAATAGCTCAAAATATGTACAAAGTTGCATACACAAAATTGCAAATATCTTTCGAAGTATTTATTGTATAAGATTTATTGAGATGTCATATTACAGGTATCAAAATTACCTTTAATATGATGTATAACATGACTTTTTTTCTCAGCATCAAAATGGTCCATATCTCGCGATTTTTCGTTCGCGGGTAAATATCTCTGACGCTGGAAACGCAAATACCGAGTTTCAGTTTGATTACCGCGATAGTTCGCGAATTATAATGGCGATTTTTCTATTTTATTACAAACAAAACAACTCAAATTGAGATAAATATTTCGTATTTGTTATGACATTTGTTGTAATAACTTCCAAAATATGGCGAGTCCCAGAATGACACTTTCTACGGTTATAGAAAACATTTTCATCATTAACATATATTTTTTACATTTAATTTTTAAAAAGACCACTTTTCGAGATATTTACCCGCGAACGAAAAATCGCGAGATATGGACCATTTTGATGCTGAGAAAAAAAGTCATGTTATACATCATATTAAAGGTAATTTTGATACCTGTAATATGACATCTCAATAAATCTTATACAATAAATACTTCGAAAGATATTTGCAATTTTGTGTATGCAACTTTTTACATATTTTGAGCTATTTTGCACTTCCAAACCGCGATATTTCGCGAACCACTTGATGAAATTATCTGAAATTTTGAATTAGTCTTAGTTTTGACAAAAATTATGATTGTACCAAATATAATTAAATTCGGAGAGGAAAGGTCAAATATTGGATTTTTTCGTGTTGGTTTTAAATGGAATGACTCAGGTCTCTATTTATATGCATATGTGGGAATAAAAGATGTCTGCCGAGCTGTCCGTCTCTTCATGTAAACTTTATTAAACTTAACGCAACTTTGCATATGTATTTTGTTGAAATTAACTGTTTAATAATTAACCATAGCTTTCACATAAAATCCATTTCCGAAAATCTCTTTACAGATAATAAATTCCATTTAAATATTTCTTATAAATTTCTTTTAATTTCAAAGCGTAAATAAAATTATTTTAAATATCTTGAATTTTAGATCCAAACAAAATCCACAATTTA
The DNA here is from genome assembly GCA_951394005.1 of Protophormia terraenovae. Classification (NCBI taxonomy): domain Eukaryota; kingdom Metazoa; phylum Arthropoda; class Insecta; order Diptera; family Calliphoridae; genus Protophormia; species Protophormia terraenovae. The sequence continues at coordinate 86,368,479 of OX596075.1, forward strand.
ACTAACTTTTTAATGCCGTGAATTCAAATATATAACTTTTGGTCTAATATTAACTTGAAGTTAGAAAAGTTGCTGTTAAATTTAACTAAACCGTACTTTCTGTAACGGGCATTAATAATTTTATTTAAAATTAATATTTTTGGAGATTTTATTATTTTTCATTTCTACCATACTAAAAATGGCAAGGGTTTTATTCAATTTCACAGTATCACGGTTTTTGGAAACATTATGTTTTCAGTACCTATTAATATTTATCATTCCTCACCTCAAACTAAACTCATTTTATAGAAAAACTAAATTATTTTCTAACTCTTTAATTTTTTTTTAATATTGTTAACGGCTATGTAATGCATACATTTATATTTATATTTCCTATAGAAACTTTCCTTAGCAAAAATTCTAGTTTTACTAAATATTATTTTCCTTTGTTTTGCGTAAAGTTGTTAATAGTAGTTTAAAATAAAGTTTTCGTTACCTTGGATAATCAAGTACTTTTAAACAAAAAGTTTCTTCTGGCTGTACACAAAAAAGTTTTCCCCGCATTACTGGCTTTTCTTCGTTAGCATTTGAACCAGAGGCAATGGAAATGAATGAGAATAAAAAAAACTAAAGGAATAAAAGCAAATTCATAAAATTATGTTAATTGGCACATATATCACATCTCAATCTCTTAAAGCACATTTGTTCTCACCACTCGAATTAAATATGTTAATTTTAATATTTTCATTTTTATTTTTGTCAACAATTAAATTTTGTGGTTAAATATGACTTTTGTTTTATTTATTGCAGAAGATTTAAAATTTTCAAATGTCTTTTTCCCGTTTTGCAATCAATAATAATCTGTTGAAATACTTTAAATATACTGTTTCATTGAGAGAATTTTTATTTAATATTTATATACTATCAGTTGCTGATAAGCAGGGCAAGTTTTTATATGCACAAAAAAAATTTAAATATGCGCTTGAAAAAGCACGAAAAAATGGTATAATATGCACAGAAATATGCAAAAATAGCATGAATATGTATATAAAAACCAACGAATTTATGCAATCTTATATATTAATGTGTAGAAGATATGCACAAATATGCATTTTCTAACTTTCAATCTCTAATAGATTTCGATGTTTATAAAAATAAAACTATTTTCATTTTAAGTATCATATTTGACGCTTCCGAATTTTTTTTCCTTGCAATATTTACAATGTTCTCAAAATGCTCACCAAAAAATGTTTAGAGATCATTCGATTGAACTCCAAAAAATCACCCAAAAATTGTGTTTTTGTTAAGAAAACTAACTTTTGTATCCATTATATGCAAATTTATGCAAAGATTTAAAATATAAGCATTTTTTGTGAAATTCTTTTGAAATATGCAAATGCTTACTTTCCAAGCGAAAAGCTTGAAAAACTTGCCCTGCTGATAAGTTGTATGTTTAGAACAAGCGTCAGAAGATGGTTTTAGTATGAAATGAAAACAAAAACAATTAAAAATGTTACAGTTAATCAAATCAGACTATACGATGCCCTATAGTTTAAAATCTTTATATTGAATAATATTCATAAAGGTAGGAGATATAATCTTAAACAAAAAACAATTTTTTAGTTATTTAGTATTATCTTAAAAATTGAAAAATAGTCTTCATTTACAAGGTTTATAGATGGACAACCAACCAAATGGAAAAATGAAGCAACAATTGATTGGTATATTTATATACCTAAAGATGGATAAATACACGGATGTAGGGTATTATAATATGTTCAGAATGTAAACCATCTATTTGTCGTCATAAAAATTACTCACTATTTAATACGGAATTGAAAATAAAAAAATTAAAAAATCAAGGGAAGTATAATCAATTAAAATAAATAGTAAATTAAAGACAATTTTTATTAGCAATAAAATTCTGATCTATCACGATTTTTCATATGGGAAAATACCGGTTTTCATATCTTATAATAAACTTTGGGTCAAAGTCACGAATTCGTACTAGTAATTTTGAAATATTTAGGATTTTTAAACTTAAAATACCAATATATAATATTTAGAATAATCCAAATAATAAAATTATGATTCATTCATTAAATCATTGATTCAAAACCATATAGATTTAACTATTCCCAAAATGCTTAACATCATAATATGTTGTTGAAAAAAAAAAAAAAAAAATTATAAACAAGTATTTATAAACAACATATTTTGAAACACGAAAATTTCATAATCGTGCTAGTACACATGTACATGCTCTTTTGTTAAAGATATAGGCCGAAAAATATAAACTGGGGTTATGGCAGACACACTGTTTTTCTAGTATTAAGTCCATAACTTTTTTGTTTTGAACCGATTTTGGTCATTTTTAATATTAAAAAACCTTATGTAGGAAATAAATATTTGTGCTAAATTTCGCCGCCCCCTAGATTTGCCCTTTTCGGGGACCCAACAGACCTTTCAGGGGCGGATCTTAGGGGGCATAAAGTAGGGTACCTTTGACATATACATTTTTTAATCGCTTGCCAAATTTGTATTTCTAGCTCGATTTCAAATAGTTTTAGACTTTCTTGTAGACCTTAAAGTTGCGCAAAAAAAGTGTAGATACTTTTTCGGGCAAAAAATAATAATTTTTACAATTTCCAAATTCAAAATTGCGTATTTTTGGTCCCGGTAAAAATATCGACTTAAAATTTTCTTTATTCAATAGATAACCATTAAAAAAAAAAAAAAAACCCATCAAATGCTCCCAAAAAAAATAACATTTTCATCACTTCAAAAGTGGAACAAAGTGCATATTTTGAACTTTTTTGGAAGTTACTAATAATTACCAAAAAAGTGAAAATAAATAATATTTTAGCGCGAAAAAAAGATTAATAATTTCTAAGAAAATTATAATTTCACAAATTTCAAAGAATTTTTATAATCATTCAATAAAGCTGAAACTGAATTTCTGTTAAAAAATTTTATAAGCAATGCACATTGGGCAGAATTGAAAAAATTTTATAAATAAATCTGTAACTTCTCATCGGTTACTTTTAGCTCCCTTAGCTCCGCTCCTGAGGGGTCTGTTGGATTCCCCTTGCAATTGTAATATTGTACACTCCTCTGCTACGGCTATACCAAATTTCACGTAAATCCAATTAGGTGATCAGAAGTTACAGATTTATTTCCAAAAATTTTCGATTCTGCTTTAAGGGAAGAACTTCAAAAGAAATGAACAAGAAGTATTAAAGAAGAACATCCTAGCAATGTCCATAAAAAAAGAACTTCTGCAGCTCTTTTGCACCACTAAGTATTTCATTCCAATGACAACTCAATGTTAAATTCATGACTTTTTCAGCTCCTTTTCAGTTCTTTTGTTGCTGGGTAATATTTTTCTTTAATTGGCTAAAGAAAAAACTAATAAAATTGGTCGAAATAATGGGAAATATATGAAAAAAAACTGGACCAAGAACTTGCAAAATTGAGGTACTTAAAATTTAAAAGCAAATAATTCGAAAACTATAACAGATAGATAGCACACACAAGCATGTTTTTTGCATGCCTTGTTAAGGTCTACAAGAATATATAAACCAACCAGCCGATTAGAAGTTACAGATTTATTTCCAAAAATTTTCGATTCTGCTTTAAGGGAAGAACTTCAAAAGAAATGAACAAGAAGTATTAAAGAAGAACATCCTAGCAATGTCCATTATGGTTTAAAAAAAGAACTTCTGCAGCTCTTTTGCACCACTAAGTATTTCATTCCAATGACAACTCAATGTTAAATTCATGACTTTTTCAGCTCCTTTTCAGTTCTTTTGTTGCTGGGTAATATTTTTCTTTAATTGGCTAAAGAAAAAACTAATAAAATTGGTCGAAATACTGGGAAATATATGAAAAAAAACTGGACCAAGAACTTGCAAAATTGAGGCACTTAAAATTTAAAAGCAAATAATTCGAAAACTATAACAGATAGATAGCACACACAAGCATGTTTTTTGCATGCCTTGTTAAGGTCTACAAGAATATATAAACCAACCAGCCGATTAGAAGTTACAGATTTATTTCCAAAAATGTCCACTGTGAAATGTCCGTTCTTTCCTGCTTTCAACAGACAGAAACTTTAAAAATATAATTCAAAAAATTGCATAATTTCACATGAAATATATTCTCTTATCTAAATTTTGAGCAGGGAGGGAACCAGTTATAATAATTCGACACCGAAGTAGTGTCAAACTGATGCCAATTGATATCTATTTTCGTTAATGATTTAAACAAATTTATTATTGATACTGAATGGTACCGTTTTTAATAATTAGGTGGTCGATTTTTCTCTGGGATTAAGGTCATTAAAATCCTGACTTTATTTTCTAATGATTACACAACCATTTATAAGACAAGATTAGAATAGTAAAACAAACTTCCTTTTTCAATACAATTTTGAAAAACATTATTATTTTGGACATTATTTTGGGATATATTGAGAATTGCACGGAAATTACTGAAATTATATGCATCAAGGTAAAACAAAAATTATATTCCTTATGTATTTTTCATTTTCACTTTAGCAAAAAAAATTAAGCACTTAAAAAATCTTGCATAACGTTACAGATACAATATTAAATGCTTCTCAAAAAATTCTAATATTGCATGATTTTCAAATATCAAAAACTATTATAGAAGAAGTTCCAAAATTATTAACTTCTGGTATCAAGTCAAAAACAAACAAGAAGCTATTTTTTGAGAAAAGTTGCTTACAATATCGTAAACGATGGTATAACAAAACTGTAATCTATTTATAACTAGCTAATACCCGGTGTGCTTCGCCACCCCCCGAAATGAAATACATAGTAATTAAAGGATTAAAAAAATATATTTATTTAGTAATTAAAATAAAACATTTTTCTTAAAAATTAGATAGATAGATGTTTCCCGTGCAAAATTTGAAAATTAAAGCTCTAATAGTTTCCCAGATATACTAATTTTTGTATTTAATTTTTATGGGAGGGACCATACCCCCATAATCCGCTAATTTATTAGACAAATGTTTTCATGGATGTCAAAATTCTTTGTGCAAAATTTGAGCATTCCAACTCCAATAGTTTCCCAGATATACGAATTTTTGCATTTAATTCATATGGGAGGTACCATGCCCCCTACTTCTAGTCCGCCCATATTTTTCTTAAATATTAATATTGATACCAAAGTGGCTCCGACAAGATTTTAGAACTCTAACTGTTATATTTTCTCAGATATGATAATTTAATATTTTCTTTATATGGGAGGTGATACGCCCACTATTGCTAGTGTACCAATTTTTGTCTATTCATATTGAAGCTAATGCTAGTCGTACAAAATTTTAGCTCTCTAACTTTTATAGTTTCCCAGATATAAAAATTTTAGTATTAACTTTATATGAGAGATGACACGCCCACTATTTCTTCTCCGCCCATTTTTGCACAAAATGTTCACATTGACACTTAAGTTTATTGTACAAAATTTGGGAAATGTAACTGTTATAGTTTCCTAAATTTACGGCATTTGGTATTGGCAAGCAATATTAGGCGTGGGATGTGCCACACCCCCTATTCGTCTATTTTTTTCCAGAATGTTCATATGTAGGTGTTAAAGTTGTTCGTGCAAAATTTGAGGACTCTAGTATTACCAATTTCCGAGATACACTACTTTTAATAGTTATTTAGTAAGTGGGCGTGGCACCTCGCCCACATGGAATTTCAAAATAAAAAGTAGCCTATTTTTCCTTCCAGACATATAGGAACACACTGCGAAAATTTCAAGAAAATAGGTTTAGCCGTTTAGGCGGCTATAGACTTCAAACAAACATAAATACATACAGTTAGGGACAAAACTATTTGTACACCTCATATATTTCGTATACCTTCACGCACATTTTTAACAGATCCGCTGTTTTTATACTTGCTTACAATGTATTGTACTGTGGAATGTTGCAAATTTACTAAATTACTTATATTCCGGAGAGATTTTCCTTTTTTATGTTCATCAATAATTAAATTTTTAATATCCAAACTCAACTCTTTTCGCTTTCCCATTTTTGATGTGCTTATTACTCAAAACGTTGAAACCAACTTCTTATTTTGTAAAATAAAACTCGATTAACGAAGAAAATATAACGGTATTTAAAAAAATCATACAAGAGTCCAACGTACAAATAATTGTATAAAGTACTGATGTACAAATACTTTTGTCCCAAAGATTTTTACTTAAATTGTACTTTTTTTTTAACAATGTGTTATATATTAATTTATTTTTTATCAAATAATTCAATAAAAATGGACCTGAATTAAAACTACATATAATAATTTTTTATTCTTTATAAATTATTGAAGATATACGAAATGCATGGGTGTACAAATAGTTTTGTCCCTAACTGTATATAGAAGAAGATTTCATTTTACTAAAAGGTTTTAAAAGTTTTTAAAAATTTTCTGCATTTTTTTATTTTATATTTAACAAAATAAAAATGTTTAGCTGAAGTCGTAAAAATGTAAGTTGAATAAGTTCTATAATTTTTCCCAATTTGAAAAAAAAAAAAAAACTAAATCTTTTTTTGTTTTCAGAGAAAGAGTCTTTAAAAATGATTGCACCGTTCAATAGGAGAAACCGGTTTTCGAATAGTTCGAATAGTTGGTATTTTAAAAAAACCGGTTGCACTTTTTGAAATTCAGAAAAAACCGGTTAATTTATTAAATACAAGCGTAAAAGCCTAACAATGTCAGGAAAAATAATATAATAATGAAAATATGCACAAACAAATCCGAAAATTAAAAGAAAAAAATATGAACAACATTTAGACACCTTCCTCTCCCTAATCTTCAATTATTTGAAGCCGTTCAAATTTATTGGAATTATATTGATTACAGTTTTAAATTCGTAAACCTTTCAAAATAAAAAAATCGTCGTAAATGCGCTCCCTGGCCGAAATACAGAATCAGTTTTTTATAGGATTTGGTGAGCAAACAATAAGTATAGCAACTCAAAAGTTCTTAATACAAAAACAGACTTTTTGGTCCCTGATAGAAACATCTGGCACTGTTAGAATTTGTTGAACGAATAGTTTTATAAGTATGCCGATTTTGAATTTCTTACGTCGTCTGGGAGCTTCAGAAAGCTCTGGAAAGGAAACATTGCTTAGGAAAGATATATTTAAATCCATATATATAGATCCATGTATTTTCGCTCCCTGATAGAGATTTCAAAATCTGGCTCCGTTAGGATTTGTAGGACGAATAGGGTTATAATTAAGCTGAATTTTATTTTTCTATGTCTTCTGGGAGCTTTAGAAAGCTCTGGAAAGTGAAAAAATTCTTAGAAAAAGACACATAAATCCTCTTATATCCACTCCCTTATACAAATTTCAAAATATGGCTCCATTAGAATTTGTTGGACAAAAAGTTTTATAATTAAGCCAAATTTTAATTTTCTACGTCGTTTGGTAGCTTCAGAAAGCTCTGGAAAGAGAAAAAATTCTAAGCAAATTATATATCTAGATGACTAGAAGATTGTAGAAAAAAATCATCTAAATTTAAGTTAGCATAAACAGAAACCATGGCTTAATATGGAAGCCTGTCTCAATTGAAACGATTCTGCAGGTGAAACTTTATTAACAACAACAACTTTAAAAAATAAAGGAAATATTGGATCAAAAAAATTAAATTGGGTCATACAAGATAATTATTAATTATTTATTTGTTTAATATTACAGAATAAATTTCAATTTAGACTTAAACTATATTTTAAAAACATAAGAAATCAGTCTTTATGAATATTTAAAAAATTATTCCTAAATTTTAAAATATCACTTTCCCTATTTAGTACATGTTTTCTGAAATAAAATGCTATTTTTAAAACCGGTTTTTGTGTTTAAAAAAACCGGTCTATTCGACATTCGAAAAATTAACATTTTCAAAAAACCGACAGCACATTGACTGAAAAAACCGGTTTTAAAACCGGTTGGAAAACCGCGTCGATCACCCTAGTTTTTATAGAAAAAATTATAAAAAAATAGCAATTAAACTCGAAACATTGTGAAAATATTTTAATTTAATTTAAATATTTGGTCAAAACATAGACATATTACGATTAAAAAGTTTGAATCTTCCACTTCCAAAAGTCCTTTTGGAAACGCTATATCATTGCTCCGGTGATTTTTAACTGTATCGGAGTTGGGTTTATGTTAAAATTTAACGGCATAATTATATTCTAAGTCGATTTGCATATTTAAGGTAAGGTGTAGGGCAGGGGTTCTCACAAGGTCTGGCTTCGCGACCCCCTTTTGACATTGTAATGAAAGCCCGACCCACTACAACTTTGACTAGTATAAAAATCAGATAAAATTGTATGTAAAGATAAAATAATTTAAAAATAATATTAATAATTGCGACATTGTTTTTGCTTTATGAGATCTTTCATATTATGATTCTTTTTCGCAAAATGCATATCTAATATCATTCTCTTCGAACACAAAAGGTAGATTCTTTGTTTTGATGGACGATAATTTGATGGATGGGAAAGTTCCACATAAAAATGTATGTTAAATAAAATTGTTCTAATAACTTTAGAACTTCGGAGTCAACAAGCGGTTAAACTTTGCTATATTTCAACTAAAATGCTTTTGAAATCTGCTGATTCAGAATAAAAATTTAAGACAATAGTTACAATTTAACTCTTTTTTAAATTAATCTGGTACTTTATCTATAGTCGTATTGAAAGGATTTTCCGTCTTTTAATTGTAATTTTATAGCCCGCAAATTTTTCTGCGAAAAAAAGTTTATAACAATCTTATTCCACAGGATGTAATTTAATGGTTAAAATTCGGAAAGAACATTGAAACGACTTTAAAAGAAGTACTTGGCATTATAAATTTATAAAAAATAAAAGTAGGGTTTCATGTTAATAATTGATAGTATCATGAAATTAAAGTGAACTATTTATCTTTTTAATTCGGTTTTCCCTGCCACGTCGGAGTTTTTTTATATTATTCAGCATCACTTTCTTTACTTGATCATTGTTGTCTTTATCAAACATAATAATTTCAAAATTTAAAGAAAAAAATCTTTACTTTTTTGTCTTCAATTTAAGGATGTTTTGTATAAAGATTTTTGTATAAAGATTTTTAATAGTTTCATGTTTTCATTGGAATTTTTATTTAAACTTCTACATAGTATTTATATTAAAAAAAATGTTCAAGAATATTTTTCAGGATCTCTTCGCGACCCCCATGAAAGTCCTTACGGACCCCTTGTGGGTCGCGGACCCCCATTTGAGAACCGTTGGTGTAGGGTATAAAAAACGTCAAAATAAAAGCATTCGTTATCTTGAATTTTTTAAAAATATAAAATTGATTGGTTTTTCTGTGTAAAATTGAATTTTTTACGTTTTTATGTGATAAAAAAGTACTGAAAAATAAAACAAATAATACAATAAAATTCAATGAAAAATACAACAAAAATAATGAAAACAAAAATTTCCTGCACAGGCATAAGAAGTGAGAGGATAAATAAGTACATTTTTATATTTTGAATAACTTCGATATATTTACCAGGTACTTCACGTTATATCTATGTTACCTTACATATACTGAGGCCATAAGCTGAAATATGTTGATTTTATCCCACTGTGCAGTCGGAAATTGCATCAGTAATTATTTAGCGTTAATTTTATTTTCTTTGAAATGTTTTTGTTTCTTTTTTATTGAATATTGCTTAAAAGCAATAAATATTTGTCACACTTAAATGCAAAAATACGATTGTTATCAAAATCATTCTAAGAAATAGGGGATTCCAAAACACTCTTCTGGGTATTTTTATTTTAAGTATAAAAAAGCAAGTAAACAGAAAAAAATAAACCTACAATAAATACTTAAAGTGTCATAAGTAATATAAACGATTGGGGAATACCTCTACTATCGAAATATTTTAAAACATAAATAAATTAAAAGATTTTTTATTGGGCTCTATATGTAGCTATGAGTTCTATTATGAAATGATTTTGAAATAAAATTTAGTTGGTTGCTGTTTATATTTCAAATTATTTGCATGTTGTTTTTTTTATACACAGAAAAAATTATTACTATATATTTTTCCATTAACACAGTTGTTTAATTTTGCATAAAAATTTAATAAATTTGGATTTTTTTTCTGTTTTTCATTTTGGTAAGAGATGCAAATTTAAAAATGCTGTTAAAGCAAGTTTATAGACAATATTATAGAAACATTATAGAATTCAAAAAATAATTAGGTCAATACCTTGTATGCCTAATGTACCTTCGATTTAAATTCTGCGGATTTCGGCAAAATTAAATTTTTTGCAGTTTTTTTTTTTTTTTTTAGATATAAATTTAACCTTTTTGCAGTGATGTTCAAACTAAATAAAATTATTATATAATAAGGTAAATCATATATCGGGAAATACTTTCTGAAGTTTAAAAAAAAAAAAAAAAAATTAAAATACGAAGGCCAAATGTCAAAATTGGAAAAAATAAAATTTGAAAGGAAAACATAACGAAAAATAATTTATTTTTAATTTTATTTAATTTTTATGGGTTTTCTTGTGAAAATTTGTTCAAGATATTAATCAATTCAATTTTCTTTTAACATATTTCAAAATAAGAGCATTTAAAAAAAGCTACCCCAGGCTCAGTTGAGGGGAAAATTTGGCCTTTTTAGTGTTATATAACCTTCAGTTATATTTCCATTAATTATCATGAAAATCTATGCAAAAATAATTTTTTTTTTTGTTGTTTTCCTTCGAATTTTTAATTTTTTCTAATTTTGACTTTGGTATTTTAAAGGTCGACACTGGTCGACAAAATAAAAATTTTTTTCGTGCTCCTTCAAAAAAAAAAAAAAAATATGTGGACTAGATGGAATTCCGCATGTTAAACTCGAATCTGCTTTCAGTTTTATCCCATCAGGTAGAATTATTTTTTTATGGGCGTGTCTAATATTGCGTTGGATTAGATGGAATTTGACGTGCTAAATAAGAATCAGCTTTTACCTTTTTTCTATCACGTATTGATTTTTTATGGGCATGACTACTATGACCCCGCCTTTAGGCAGCCACAATTTTATAAATCCAGAACGGTTTGTCCTATTAAGATATATTAAACACCAATATACATATAGCGACTTAAATTGTCTTTGAGCTGAATTTTCATAATTTTTTGTTCAGTTAATATTTCCGTAGTTATTTGGTAATTAATAGGAAAAAAAAATTAAAAATCTTGATTATTTTGATCCTGAAATTCTTGACACACCTTGAAGACAATTTGTGTATGCATCTTTTGGTGTATCATTTATCAAAATCGTGTAAACGATTTTTGAGTTATAGCCTAAATTTGACAAACCATTCTCGAATTTTATATGTCATGTCCATAAAAAAATCAGTACATGATAGAAAAAAAGTGATTGCAGTTCCTTGTTTAACTCGTCAAAATCCACTTTGTTCACTTATTCTTTTTAGAGAAAAATTAAAAAAATAATTTAAGATTTATGCATCAATTTTAAAGATATATGCCTTATTTTATTCGCAGCATTACCAGCTTTAAGGTAAAGATGATAAACTGAAACATTTTTGATGATTTGATTTATTAAAAGAAAATTTAGTAACAAAAAAATCTAAAATTTATCATGAAAAACATTTTTTTGGACACTTATTTCAAAATAACTTCGAAACTATTGATCACATAAAAAATGATATTTGGGTGATTTGATATTTTTAGTCCGCATCTTTTGGTGTATCACTTATGACAATCGTATACACCGTTCTTGAGTTATAAGGAAATATACTAGAGTAATGGCTTTACTATGGGCGAAATATTAGACACGCCCATAAAAAAAATCCAGACCTGATGGAAAAAAACTGAAAGCAGATTCGTGTTTAGCACATCAAAATACATCAAGTTCAACTATTCGTCTTTGTTCAATTTTTTTTTTTTAAATTTCAGAATATATTTCCCGACATATTTTTACATTATTATATAATAAGTTTCTTTACTTTGAACATCAATTCGAAAAAAGTTTAATTTGTACCTTAAAAACTGTAAAAAATGCCATTCTGCCAAATCCGTAGAATTCAAATCGAATGTACGGCTTAGTCATACAAGGTATTGACCTAATTCTTCTTTAATTTTATTGTCTGTGGTATTGTATGTAAAATTATAAAGTTTTATTCGAACTTTTTTGAAATTTTCTTAACAAACTTTTTTAAAGTTTGAAAATGGACTTTTGAAGCAAACCTTTCATTTTGTGTTGGAATTATTTACGCAATTTTCTTCTTGCTACACTGTGTGATAAGCAAATTTGTCTTTTTTAAGGAAAATTTATTAAACAATCTTCTTTTTTTATTTATTATTAATATTTGTTATAAAGAATAAATGTATAGGGCCTTAAAAAATCCTGTTGCATACATAAATATTTGTCTTTATAAATATATTATAAATCAACTAATTGTACCATTTAATCTTATAGACTCTTAAAACATATTTTCTACAAACTTGCTAACATATAGTACTTTCTCCATTAAAAATGATGAGCATATAATTAGTTTGCTTACAACTGCAAGAACTCTACGCTTATAATGTGGCCTTAGGAAAACAAAAAGTAACGCTATTTGATACAACACGAACGGTAGATAACAAACGTCCTTGCTCTGATAAACACAAATTTAAAAGAATAAAAAAAAGGAGTCTAACAAAAAATTTCTTATACTTGTATTATACATGTTTGTTGTTATAATTTCAAAGCAGAAAAAAATTGGTATTAAATAAAAATTATGACAAATATGTATTTTCTTTAACATTGTTTACATACAAATGTGAACAAAAAAATAATAACAACGTTTTAGTAACAAAGATAATGGAAAAATATTTGAAAAATTTAAATTTAAACAAAATGTATAACAGACATGCGCTCTTATATCTTTATATTAATATTTACTTTACTCTTATACTATACATTATATTGTAAATAAAGTTTACTCATTAATACTTTCTCTCTTTCTCTTTATTAACTGTTATATTTGTTACATTTGTTTTTGCTGATGCTGTAAAGACGCTTGAATACTCATCAGCATCTTTCTTTAACCTGCTGTGCATTTTTTTCTTTGCATATTTTTTGGCGCTACACCCAAAAAAAAAAAGATGTTTTTTTCTTTTTATCTCTTATTTTGTGTATTACAGACAGGAATATACATACATATATATTTTGTGTGGTTGTATTTGGTAGTTATTTTTCTTTTTTTCTTTCCTTTTTTCCTTCATCATAGACTATGTACGTGTTCCATAGTAAGGTCAGTAGTAAAATTCCATTCAATCGGCTTAAACGTAGTACGTCAATTTACGGTTATAAAAAAACGAAGGAATAATAGTTTATGTTTTAAAAACGGAATGTGTTTTAATTTAGTGTGTGAATGAAAATACACGTTTCAAAGTGAATTTTAAATTTAAATTGAAAGAATTTAAATAAAATTTTAATAATAATTATAATAACAAAAAAATAAAATATTTAAAAATATTAAATTGTTATCAGCTTAAAAATAATATAAATATAAATAAATAGAGTGCTTGTGTTGAAGTTAATCTTAGTGATTTAAAAATTGTTGTTTAAGCAAAAAATAAAAATAATAATATTATTAGCTGATCAAATATAAAACACATATTTTTGGGAAAATATATTGTTTAATTTGTGTAAAGTTATATCGATTTTATTTAACTACTTAAGGATTTCAAATATGTATTTATTTACAAAATTTTAGTAATTCTATGTTTTTTTATTAACGAGTCTTTGGAATATTCATCGTATAATTAAATTTTAGAGTATGCAAAAATTCAAAAGATGTCTTCTTTTAAACTGTTTTAATTTCTGTTATTAACTTCAACAAAACTCATAAAAAATTTTAAACAAAAGAATAGTAAATAATAAAATAATGCAAATAGTTTGAAATACATATAATTAATATCATTTATGTAAAACGTATCTCGAAAGAATTTCTAATGGAACGATAAATTAGGAACTCTACGACTCTAGACGGCTTTTTTTATTATTATGTACTTTTAAATAAAATGGTTTTTAATAAAAGACAGTTATTATGATTAAAATAATTGGTTGAATAAGATTGCAGAGATGAAAAACTTGTACATCCACTCGAAGACCTATTGGTCCGTTGTGAGTCTTTTTGAACAGAGATGAAAAAATAAGAAAAGAAAAAGTTCGTAAAAAAAAATTATGAAAAGAAAAGTGAGACCAAGAAGAAAAAGAAGAGAGATAGATATAAAATAAGATAGTGAAGAAAAGTCTACTGCCCCACTTCGTTCTCCAAGCCAACTATATTCCCTTAGCCAGCTTATTCCTAAGATATATCCTATCAAGTTTCCTAGATTGATGTCGTCAATGAAACGACTGTCTAATCATTTCTGCCTACTTTGTTGTATGTTACGGGTGGTGACATACAATATGTTCAACTGTCTCTATTTCCTCATCATTCTCATACATTCTACAAAGACCTGAAGAGCCTACATCCCAATTGCACACCATTTTCTCTATTGAACAATTACCCGTCAATATACACGTAAAGAAAAAATATGGTGAATAGCAACCATAATCGAGTACTGTCATATTATGGTTGGATTTTACGGTTGTCTGTTGTAGCACCATAATATGGTTGAATCACAACCAAATTTTTGCTGTATATGTACTTTATTCATGTATAAATCACAACAAAAATATTGTTGATCTGCAACCATATATTTGTTGTATATGTACTTTATTCATGTATACAGCAAAATTATGGTTAAATCACAATAAAAATACTTAGACTCGAGAAACAATTATTATGCAAAAAAAAAAAAAAAATAAAAAAATAAATAAATAAACGCCAATTAATTTATCGTATGGTAGTTTTATTAAAATTAAGTATAATTTAAGGAATGCGATCGAAATAATCTTAACATACGTTTTGCTTCATAACTTTTTTCCGAAGCAATAATTAAACTTTTTTTTACCTAGTTATCTATGAAAAAATATGTCAGTTATTATTTTTAATGACAACCATGTTGATTTGTTGTGAGTTTGATCAAAATGAGTGACGAAAAAGGTGTACGTGCTATAAATTATTAAAAAATCCAAATTGGTCCTACAAATAATTGGCCAAAAAATTAAATGTCTGCAATCAAACTGTTTCCAAGGTTATTAAACAGTATCAGGAGAATTCGACCATTGATAGGAAATATGGTTCGGGAAGAAAAAAGGTCCACATAACATTGGAAAGGCCAAGAAAATTTAAAGCATACTGAAAAGAACTCCAAACACATCTGGTAGAAAAGCAGGCCGGTTAGCTCAGTGCTCAGACAATTTGGTGCGAAAAGAATAAGTAGTGGCAAGAAGTATAAAAGTTATATTTTTCTGTGATCTGTAGTATAATATCAATTAAATTAAAAAAAAAAAAAAAACAAGCAAAACTCTATGATCAACAGTTTCCAAATTATTGAATTTTATATATGTTAAGATTTTTTCTATCGCACTCCTTAGTTATGTAAAATAAATCACTTTGGTATAAAAAGATGGATAGATTCATCACCGGTGAATGATTAATTAATAATGTATATTGTTGCCAATACAAAACAAACATTTTGTTGTCAATTCAAAATTACAAACACAATAATATATTTAGGTATTGAAAATATTTTTTTAGCACATGGAATTTTAACAACAATAATGTGATTCAAATTTAAATATATTGCTTAACATGTTGTGTTAACAATTAGATTGTGAATTGAGAACAAATGTATAATTGCTACCACAAAATTATATTTAAAATAAAATATATTCAACAATAACGATGTTTGCGATGAAAATAATATTGTTACTGCATTCCTCCCGTATCCTATGATACGAGTAGATTGAGTTAAAATCCGTATAGACGCTTTCGCAAGCAGTGCTTACATCCATATCTGCTCCTGCTCGTACCAATTCATCAGTATATTCGTATATTATTATGACCCGGTACCCAGCACAGTTTCAATGAGTGTTCACGTAAAGAAAAAATATGGTTCCTGTGACCATAAACTAAGAGCAACATACTATGATTGTAATATATGATTCCAGGTTACAATAAGTATATTTGTACGTAATCATTATTATGATTCCAATTTATAATTTATTAGTAAGGTTCATAACCTTATTAATAACTTTTAGTAAGTTTTATAACCTTTTCTTAAGTATTGCTTTCAATTTCATCATGTTTTTATCATTTAATAATTCCATGTTATCAAATATACAAACTAATTTCATCATATATATAATACCATTTTATCATATATATTATTCCATTTTATCATATATATAATCCCATGTTATCATATATATAATCCCATTTTATCATATATATGATCCCATATTTTCATATTTATATTCTTTTGTACCACGATATGTGGTACAATCATCATACTGAATAAAAACAAAACTTGTCAATTTATATTTGTTCATATATAAACTAAATGAGAATTATAACTACTGACTGATACACAAAAATGTGTATTCAAAAGGCATTAAAAGTTATTGGCTTAATGATTGTAGAATTAAACAAATTTGTAAAATGAATGGTTATGTAATTAACTAAATTGTTATAGAATTGACTAAATTATTGGATTTATTCATAAATATGATTTCATATAAACATATGAAATACATATTATAATTCAGTGAACCATATTAAAATTTTGATTGTGTGTAATCATTAAATTATTAAACAGAATCATAAACGTTGCTGTCATGAACACAGTATATTTAAATAAAGGAGAAACGGCTATATAGTCATTGAATAGTTGTGGTGATCATGCTGTAACCATGTTTTTTCTCTGCGTGTTGTTGGTTGAGAACCTGAAGCTCTTGGCGACAACAACAAAAATCTAATAATTTTTAGATTTTTTTATTTTTGGTAATCATTATACAAAAATCTTAAAAACATTTAGTATGATAAAGTCTAATCACTGAACATTTCGTTAAGATATATATAAGATATAACTAAAAAAAATTTAATAGGTATAGAACATTTATAAGCAGTTTCTCAAAAAAAAAACCTTTTTTTTTGTAAAAATTTTACTTTAGTTCCAAAAATCAGAAAATCTCGATTTTTTTAATTAAGAAAAAAATATGAAAATATAAACAACGGTCAAAAATACATCTATTTTTTCAAAAAGTTAAAAAAAATACAAAATTTTGCTTTTGTCCTAAGTAACTTAATCAGTTTTGGTATGAATATAATCGTGTATAATCTTTTTAAAAAGAATAATTTTTTATCTTTCTATTACCGCTTAGAAAAATTAAATTTAATAATGGTATTTTGAAAACCGCAAAGTCCAAATTAAATAAAAAAACATTTAATAATCTACTCGCTATTACCTACAAACGAGACTTTCCAATTATTTTTCTTTTTTATTATTTTGTTGCACCATGTCATTAAAAAGATTTATTGCTATTTTTTTCCGAAGAATTAATATTTTTGTTCAACAAGTTATTTTGAAATAGTTTCCTTTTATGGTGTTATACCATTTACTAGATTAATAAGAATTTAAAAAAAGTTAATAATTTGTTAGTAAAAAAAATTTTACGTAAAATATTTTTCATGAATATTTTGATGAATATTTCAAAGAGATAAAATGAAAGTTAATAAATGTTTATCATTATTTACACAAGTATGTGTTAATGTTTCTTTTATTACAATTTAATTAATTACCTTTATTTTATATTGTATTACAGTGTTATTCTTTAAAACATCAGTCAGAAAATAATCATATTAAATACAAAAAGCAAATACTACAATAAATATTTGAGTGTACGAAAATTAAAATATTTTATTACAAAACCAAAATTTGTAACCACAAAATATATTATAAATAATTGCATAAAAGTAATAAAAGTGTAGTTTATATTAAAAACAAAAAAATAAATAAAAATAAAGAGTAAATGCTTTTATTGAAATAATATTCCCAGTCAAATTAATTATACGGCATTAAAATCATTGTTATTCAATTGTGTCTGCCAGAGTGTGATTCTCAAAATAATTTACAATCATATTTAAATGAATACGCATAAAAAGAACGATTTATTCTATATTAAATAATACAATTTAAGATTGAAAAATAATAAATTAAGGTCTTTAAAACGAAACAATATTGCTTAAAAAAAGGATTTATTATCAACGCACAACAAAATATCAAAAAATATCATAATTTGTAAAAATATTAACCAACTTTTTTCATGTGTTTTAATGTATGAAATAATAAACGGAAAAAGAGTTTAAAAGGATATGCTAAGGATTTACCACAGCTTTAAAAAGTTTGCTATATAAAGGTAAGATTATTTGTATGTATATATATGTATGAATATGTATATGTATTAAAATAAGCACATTTTGCCCATTAGATGAGTTTTAATGTAGACATTATTTCTTGAACGAGTTTAAGGTTGTACATTATTTTATTTAATGTTCGTTTGTATCTTGAAAAGTTTTTTTTCATTTTTGTTTTTTTGTTTTTCTTAAGATAAACAGACTTAGGATGTGAAATAAGTTTAATGCAAATTATATAATGGCATATATACTATAGACAAACATGCAGCCACACATTCATAGAAAAGTTTTGAAAAAGTTTACAACAAACTCTAATCTTATTAAACTACAAAAAATACACAGAATGTAGGGATACAAAACATACGAAAATATATACCTACATAGTATAAAAAATTAAAGATGAAGGAATTAAAATTTGAGTGTCGTTTTTTTACCATTTCTCCTGGTAAAAAAAGTGAAGTTTAAAATTATATATACCTTTCTTAACATAATTTTCAAATAATGATGTAAAAGCATGAATTATTTAAAAAAGGAAAATTACAAATATTAAACATTTTACCAAGTGGATCAAAATAACATGAATTCCGTGATACTTCATATATGAAATGGTATACAAAATAGGTTAATTCATTTGAAATTTGCAAATTTTTCACGATTTTAATTGTATAAAGTAATTTATATTATGAGTGTAACTTTGAGTTGTTCGCTTAAGACATTTGATAGTAAAAGTGATTTTTGGTGGAACTGATTTCTGAGAAATTGGGGGGGTCTAATTTATTCAGTGAAATACTTGTTTCTGTCAAATATTATCTTGATACTAACATTTATGTTGGATTTAAGCCCATTATGGGAGCTATGCGCAATTAGGTACTCTGTAAAATTTATACATTTATTCTTGTATAAAACTTTATTTGTAACGAGCGTATAATGTGAAATCAGTTAAAAAAAAAAAAAAAAAACACGGGAATCTCCGCTCCATGATAGAAAAATTTGGCTCAGTTACGATTTGTAGGATAACCAGATTTATATCTAACCCCATATTTAGTCTTTTACCATGCCTGGGATCTTCAAAATGCTCTGCAAAGAGAAAAAATGCCTAGAAAAGGATACATAAATTCGATTATTTCTGCCCTACCACGTCGTGTGGGAGCTTCAAAACGCTTCGAAATGAGAAAAACGACTTTGGAAATCACAAATATATAAATCAATGCATCTCCGCTCCCTGATAAAAATTTAAAAATCTGTTAGGATTTATAAAACAAAAAGCTTTATAAGTAACCAACATTTTAATTTTCTATCATGTCTGGAAGCTCTGGAAAGAGTAAAAATGCTTCGATAAAAGTTTTAAAATCCGGCTTCGTTAGGATTCGTAGAATGCAAAGTTACATAAGTATGCCAAATTTTAATTTTCTACGTCGTCTGAGAACTTCAGAAAACTCTGGAAAGTAAAAAATGCTTAGCAAATTATATATACACGTTTATGCCGAAGTTAACCAAAATGGCACACACAATATATGCACTAATATCATCATATTTTGCTTCATTTGGAAAGGTGTGTAGACAATATGCATATCAATAGATAAGTAAATATGTCTATTTTAATATTTACTTTACATGGGGGTTACTACTCCCCCTGCCCTATTTGATATAACATATTAAAATTAATTTTACAACTTTTTAAGACTTTCACTGTAATACTCTTTTAGATCTGCACACATTAGTATTTGGTTTATAAGGGGGCTACCTCTCTCCCTGAACCTATTCATCCTATTTATACCCTACACCACCAAAGGTGGTTGGGGTATTATGTGTTTGTGCAGAAGTTGTAACGCAGAGAAAAAATTGTCGGACCCCCACCTTAAAGTATACCGTTCGACTCAGAATCACTTTCTGAGTCGATTTAACGATGTCCGTCCGTCCGTCCGTCTGGTCGGCTGGCTGGCTGTCCATGTAAAGCTTGTGCGCAAAGTACAGGTCGCAATTTTGAAGATAATTTGATGAAATTTGGTACATATGCTTTTTTCAACACAAGGACGAAGCCTATTGATTTTGGTTATGATCGGCGCATTATTTCACCTAGCCCCCATACAAATGTCCTCCCGGAATAGAGTTTTAACACTCATAGATGCATTAAAAATAGAAATATTTTAATGAAATTTAGTACAAATAAGTTTTATATCAGCAAAAATCTGTCTGCCAAATTTCATGAAGATCGGTCCATAACTGACCATAGCTCCCATATAAACACCTCTCCCGAAAATCACTAACGTGCATAAATCCCATACAAATGTTAGTATTATGTTAATATTTAACACAAGTAAGTTGTATATAAGTAAAAACAAAATTATGTGGATCGAAATGGTGTAGGGTATTATACAGTCGGGCTTGACCGACTATATCTTCTTCTCTCGTTTCATTTCATCAATAATGCGATAAAGCTTCCACTAAGTTTGAGTTTTTTTCTCACTTTAATAGTTCCTTACATACGTCACAATGAATATTTGCCTTGAATGGGCAGTACCACTCTCCCTAATATTGCATATAACCACCTCTGCTACTGGTATTATCTACGTGTTAAATTTCTTGAAAATCGATTAAGTATTTTAGACGTGATTGATATAGAACCCAACAAACAAACTTATACTTACACCGAAATACCCAAAATTCCAGTACAGAGAAAGCTCTTATCTTGTCGTTATAAGAGGGGTGGCTTATTAAATATTTTTTGTGTGTTTAGCCAACATATTTACAGTATCGGTCACCTAATTAGCCCACCCAATTCCTATAAAAATCAAGGACAGCTAATTAGCCCACTTACACTATTTATTACGAAAAATCTAAGTAAGCTCTGAAAAAATTATGTTTTAATATAAAATTCTAAGTATAAAGTAATTTTAATTAATTTAAGATAATTTTTGTGAGAAGATTTCATAGAAACATCCATTAAAATACTAATATTCGACAACACATACAAAGTGGTCAAAATCGATTAAATCCATTAAGAAAATTGGTTAGAAAGGTTAGATAATCATTACATTATCGTCAATAATCCTCCAAAGTATCATAAATCATTCAAAAACCTCAGCGCTGTGCAAAGAAATGAAAAACTTAGTTAAATTGCGAATTTCAAAAACTACCAGCCATTGTTTGCACTAGATAGTATCGATATAATATCTATTAAATATTATTAGATAGTTTATCAATTTTTAAATGATTTCTCAACTTTTATTTTTCTTTTGGAAAAGATTTTTCTTACTTAAATGCTGATTATTTGATCATCTAAATTCGCGGAGTAACTCAAACCGTAATTTTAGTTAACGAATTTAAACTTTTTGTATTGCTTTCGATGTTACAGATGATTTTTTACCATAATTAAAGGACTATCAAGGTTTCTATAAAATTTCATAATATTTTAATTTACATTTTTCGCGATTTTTATTAAATTTCGAATATTCGAAATATAAGGCGTTTTAACCAATTTAGGTATGAAATTTTTTACAAAAATTGCAGTACTTCTATTTTTAAATTGTAATCCATATGAAAAATTACTTTTTTTCAAAGCTTGCTTAGATTTTTAGTAATAAATAGTGTAAGTGGGCTAATTAGCTGTCCTTGATTTTTATAGGAATATTTAATAAAATAATGCTTTTGCGTAAAGTGTTAGTTTATTAATCCAAGTTTTGGCTGCAACGTATTAAGTACATAATGGTCAATATATTGAATTAATAAAACAATTAAAAACTTTTTTCAAGAAAAAGAAAATTAACTCCAAAAAATTTCTGGTTGGGTGGGCTAATTAGATGACCGATACTGTATGTAGGTATATAATCAAGGTATTTTTTTAATTTCAAAAAAAAAAAAAAAAAAAACATTTCCAAAAATGGGTCAACATTTTATTTCAGTCCATAAACACTGGTCGACAAAAACATTTTTTTTCGTGCTCCTTCAAAAAAAAAAAAAAAAAAAAAATGTTGACTAGATGGATTTCCGCGTGCTAAACTCGAATCTGCTTTCAGTTTTTTCCCATCAGCTTGGGATCTTTTTTATACTCGAGTATATTTCATTATAACTCGAGAACGGTATGCACGATTTCTATAAATGATACACCAAAATATGTGGAATAAAATTTGCTTTAAGTCGTTCTACTATCAAATTTTTATCCGTTCAATAGTTTTGATGGAGATATTTCCAAAAAATAAGTGTCCGAAAAATTTTTTTTCACGCCAAATTGAAGATTTTTTACTAAAATTTGTTTGTAGAAGTGTAAACATCTAAAATGTTTAAGTTTATCACCTTTATCTCAAAGCTGGTAAAACTACGAGTAAATAAAGCTCCGTACCATCAAAATTGATGCACAAATCTTGATTGCATTAACAGTTAAGTTAAAATACCCATGCATATCTACAGATAAGGGGAGATACCCTAGTGGGTATAAAAAATAAAAATTTTTTTTTTCGTCTTAAATTAAAAAATATGCAGATTAGATAGAATTTAACGTGCTAAACAAGAATCAGCTTTTTTATGGGCATGACCACTACGACTTTGCTTTTTGGCAGTCACACTTGTACAACTCGAGAGCGGTTTGTCCAATTAAGTTAAATTAAACTCCAATAGATAGTGTTTTAAATTATCTTTGAGTCGAATTTACAAAATTGTTTGTGAAGTTTGTGCATCTTTTGGTGTATCATTTATCAAAATCTTGTAAACGGTTCTTGAATTATAGTCCAAATCTCGAGTTTTATATTGTCACCGCTGAATAAGGTGATGATATTAGTCATGCCCATAAAACAAAAAAATACGTGATAGAAAAAAAGTGAAAGCAGATTCTTGTTTAACTCGTCAAAATCCATCTAGTTCACCTATTTTTATTTAAAAATAAATAATTTTTTTTGCCCATCACTGTATTTCTACTCAATTGTATGTATGCATGGGAATTTTTACTTAACTGTGAATAAAATTTGTGCATCAATTTTGAAGATACATGCTTTATTTTATTCGCAGCATTACTAGCTTTAAGATAACGATTATAAATTGAAACATTTTTGATGTTTTCATTTATCAAAAGAAATTTAATAACAAAGAAATCTAAAATTTTGCATGAAAAAGTTTGTTTTTCGGACACATTTTTCAAAATAACTCCGAAACTATTGAACATATAAAAAAAATAAGATCGGGTGAATCGAAGATTTTTTAGTGTGCATATTTTGGTGTATCACTTATGTCAATCGTACACATCGTTTTTGAGTTATGAGAAAATATACTAGAGTAATGGCCTTACGATGGGCGAAATATTAGACACGCCCATAAAAAAAAAATGCAGACCTGATGGAAAAAAACTGAAAGCAGATTCGTGTTTAGTACATCAAAATGCATCAAGTCCAACTATTCGTCTTTGGGGAGGATTTTTTTGCCGACTAGTGTAATCTCTTAAATTAAAAGAATTCCACACATGTAAGCATATTTTTTGAGTAAAATTATAAGGACTTTTTATCTGCAAAATTTTTTTTCGATCAAATCATAAATGAAAATTTGGTGATTTTTTTAAAAAATTTCATACTCGAGGTGATCAACTTTAAAGGTCCACCCTACGTCCCCCAGAGCTGCTAAGATCTTGTGCTCCTCCAAATCAATTTCAATACACCACCCTTGAATACTTTTGCGTTACTGAGAAATATTTTTATTAACGTGTCTAATTTTTCAGTTTATGTCTTTCCGACTTTTACCTATTATTTCAATATATTTAACTTAGTCTACACTAAGGAAAATATTACGCTGCAAAATCGATGGGTTGTGGCCACTTTATTAACTTATGACATAGCTTTTTAGGCAAAGTTCGTTCAAAAATTTTAAACACAGGGATTCGATAACATAATTTTATTAAATAATCTGACACTGATATGGTATATTAGTAAATTTACAAAAAAAAAAAAAAATCGATAGCTCTCGAATGTAATTCCTTAAAAATACTCCGCGATAAACGTTCTCTAGTCTTCTATTTCTATATCATCTAATGGTGATATTAATACATTCCTTATAACAGGTTTTTTTGTTAACTTTTTGACAACTGGTTTTACGAATATTCTAAAATTTTGCCTTTGCTGAAAGACGGACAGAAAGACAAACATCTTTTTTATTCACTTCTACATAAAAAGTCCTGGAATGTATACAATCAAGATCAATTTTTTTTTTTTTTTTTTTAAATAATGCTAGAATGACAACCTTAATGTTTTTCACCGATGGTGAAGGGTATTATAAAATAACAGTAATTATGTAGATGAATTAAGTATATTAAAGGTTTTTTAATTAATAAAATAGTTTCCAAGAATTA
Source organism: Protophormia terraenovae (assembly GCA_951394005.1). Taxonomy (NCBI): domain Eukaryota; kingdom Metazoa; phylum Arthropoda; class Insecta; order Diptera; family Calliphoridae; genus Protophormia; species Protophormia terraenovae. The sequence goes on from OX596075.1 coordinate 86,393,164, forward strand.
CCATCATTATTGTAAATATGTCTAATATATCTATATGTACAAGATAAATTAAATATTTTATGATTTTATTTTCACTTTCCATAAAACCAATAAAATGATGACCTTATTGATAAGAAATCAACAATTGTGTGAATACATCTCTATTAATCCCATTTTGTTCAATATGCCATAAAACGAAATAGAAGCTGTCAAAAAAAATCTATAACAAAAACAAATAATCCTGAAGCCTATTACAAAAAAAATATATGAAGTTCATTCCATTTGATACATATCAGATCAGAGGAAACGACTAACTAAATGTTGTAATAAAAGGAAAAAAAAAATTCCTTTCATATGAGTATGTAAGTATAAAAGTGTCAAAAGGACTCTTATGTGTATAAGCAAAATAATACATACATATATATTACATATAAAAGTATTACTCCATGCTATGTATGAACGAGTCATGTATCGTATTTGTCTCATTTTTCTTGTGAATTCCTGGTTCCCTTTGCTGTCAAATTGTATTACTGTGTCTAACAACTATTATATGTTTTAGTTTTTTATTTAGTTTGTTTTGTGATGTTGACGATATCTTAACAATACACACACTACTGCACAATTATTCTTGTTAAATAACAGGGATTTCAGTATTTAACTTAGTTTTTGTGTGAACAAGTTTATTAGGTTGTTACTTATTGCAAAAGATTTGCGAAAGATTTTATTATTTGATAAATTCACTAAATTTTATGTTATTGGTCAATATTGCATTCTCTTGGTATTTAGCTTATTAATGCATATTGGTAAAAAGGAAAATTTCTAACAAAATTAAATAATAAAAAAAAATCATTAGTTGGGACATCCTAATATACCATTTCTTATATGTATTTTGATAATAAATATGTATCTATTTAAATATCTTTGCCAAGTATTCATTAAATTTTGTACTTTTATATACAGTACGTAACAAAATTAAGGAATTAACAGACATTTTAAATATTTGTTTTAGAGTAAAGTAAATTAATTCCTTGTCGTAATAAGGACTGCGCACAAAAAATTCCGTGCAAGCTCTTGGGCTTATAACTTTTGATGTGTTGAAAAACAAATAATTCTGTTTACTGGTTTATATTTGCCATTATGCTCACAGCCATGTGCTAAGTTTCATGGTTATAGTGAAACTAGTTCTTCTTAAAATGGAAATTGAACAAAAAACACCAAATCACATAAATATAAATTTTCATGAAATCTTACATCGGTCATATAAAACAATTGCTAGGAAAGCTGTTGAGTCACAAAATACAGTTTCTTTGGTCATAATATAATACAAAGAAGTCATGGTCACTGAATGGAATCCTGAAAAATAGTATCTTCAGGCTGAAGGACTCATTACAGGAACAAAACAATGTAGTAGTAATAAAGAAATTGTTAGTGTTTGTACGGAAGAGGCTAATCCATCAAATTGTCCAGAACTCCATGTAATTGAAAGATATTGGACACTAGTAAAAAAATAATTTAAAGGACATTAAAAACTCAGCTTAAAATGGAACGTAGCTTAAAAATAAATGGACTTATTCGAGCAAAAAAGTGATCGAAACGCAATAACTTTTAATTAGAAGAATTCTGGAAGATATCAGGCTTAAAATTACGAATTTTTTGATACCCATTTCAAGACTAAACTCAGTACTATTTTTTGGACGAAATGTTCTAGTCCCGTGACATTCAATCGCTGGTGGGGAACTGAAGATCAATTTAAAAAAAATTTTTTAATATTTTTCCTATTTTCAGCTAACCTTTACGCATCGTTTGAGGGGTGTTCCTACAAAATTTTTGTCTACGGGACACTTTACTGTCCATGTAAACCTTGTGAACAAAGTACAGGTCGCAATTTTAAAGATAAGGGAATGTGGAGTTTGCTGAAAATATAGTAAATAATTGTATTTCTCATTGTTTTTAATCCAATATTTTGAATATATATGAAAATCTTACAAAACAGATCAACACAGAATAAACTTAAACCTGCCATTTTAACTATGTCTCACTTTACTCCAACTTTCCCATTTTACCCTAAATATAGTTGATTTGAAAAAAACGCAAGACATAAATTAATCTTATTATTTTTATGCGTTCTATATAACAGATTTATTGCAAGGTTCAAAATATTATTGGTTGGTAAATTAAATTATACTCCACTTTACCCAAATTTCCCCTACATATTTCATTAAACTTTAAAAAAATATGTACTTACGAGCGTATAAGCCTGCCAATGCCAGGAAATATAATATTAAATATAATAATAAAAATATGCACAAATAAATCCGAAAATTTTTTAAAAAATATCCCTGCGGGAAATTTGTGGCAATTGCAGTAATGGACCGGTCCCTCAGTACCAGTTGAGTACCAATTGACACCTAACTCGTCACCAATGTTCCAATTGAGAACCAGTTGACACAAACACACTCACTATTTAACAGTTGAGAGTCAATTTATAACATGCTTGTTAAGTGTTCAATAAGCAACTCACGCGCAATAACAATCAGTGGCTGAGTGGTTAGCGTTGAAGACTAAAAAACAACATACGTTGGATGAACATGGGTTCGATTCAGGGTGCCGCCATCGACATTAACGAAAAATTATAAAATAAAAGTAAACATAATTTAATTAAATTAATAATAAAAAAATTTAAAAATAAACAATTACCGAATTTTTATAAAATTTTTATTATATTAATCGACACTGAACCTGTCCTCTTGGACCAATGCCGTGACCTATCCTGTAACCTGTCTCAAGGGTCTAATTAGTCACCTCCAATGACAACCCCATGTAAAAGTGACAGGTTCCTCTCATTTAAAGTTCCGGAACTGGAACCGGTCACTAGTCCTGAGAACCTGTCACGTGACTAGTTTTGAACCGGTTCTCTTTACTCTAGAGATATGAACAACATTTTTACGCTTTTCCTAATCGAAGTAAAAGATTTGAAGCAGTTAGAATCTGATGGGATAATAGTGATTAAATTATTAAATTAGCAAACTTTTTAAAACCAAAAAAAAAAAAAAAAAAAATCGATGTAAATGCCCTCTTTGACCGAAATGCAAAATCAGTTTCCGAAATAATTTGGAGAGTAAACAATGAGTATAGAAAATCAAAATTTTTTTAAAACCAAAAGGAAAAAATGCTTACAAAGTAATAATCGGATTATCTCCACTCCCTGATAGAAATTTTAAAATCTGGCACCGTTAGGATTTGTATGACGAAAAGTTTTGTAAGTGGACCAAATCTTAATTTTCTATTTTCTGGATGTACCAAATATCAGTTAAATCAGAAGATTTAAGAATATTTTATATGTGATGTCTCAATGAAATCATTATACATACAGTGTTGGAAAAAATAATAGGGACGACCCTTACTTTCGCAAACTGATGCAAACAGTTTCTTTATATTAAGTTTTTTATTTTTTTTTTTTTGGGTCCCGCTATTTAACTGTTCCTAAAATAACGGAATTTCATTATTTGTTTACTTTTTCTCTTTTGCGCTTTTATTTTATATTTATTTGCAAACAAAAAATCAGTGAAGTTGTAATTTCAATTGGAAAAAATAATAGGGACGCACTACAAAAAATTACCATTAGTCAATAAAAATTATTATTTTTAACATAAACATATTAAAAATCCGTAAAGCAAAGTTTATGTGATTAATTTAATCATATTAGTTTCGTGTTTATGATTTATGTCTTCGGTAAATAAATTTGAAAATGGGTCGTGGTGTTCATTGGACTGAATCTGAAAAAAAAGTTATTCTTAAATTAAATTCGGACGGGTTGGAATTTGCAAGGCGACACCTGTGCCGTAAAAACGGGAACAACGTACTAGGTCAGACGAAACGAAGTCAATTTATTTGGATCTGAAGGAAAATTATTTGTACGTCGTCCAGCAAATGCTGAATTTGATCCAAAAAAACCGTCAAACACGGTGGTGGTTCTATTATTCTATGGTGATGTTTTTCGGCCTCTGGAGCTGGTCCAATAGTTTGGATTCAGGGAAAAATTAATGCTGCTGACTATATAGACATTCTTCAGAATAAAATGCTTCCATTTGCTGAGGATGAAAAGCCACTAAAATGGGAATTCATGCAGGATAATGATCCCAAGCATTCCGTGAGAAGAGTCAAAACGTGGTTTCAGCAGAATGAGGTGCCTGTAATAGAGCGGCCGTCCTAATCACCGGACTTAAACCCCATTGAGCATCTCTGGGGAGTCCTCAAAAATAAAATTGGTAGCTTTAAATCAAAAAATAAACAAGTTGTTGTGGGAAAAAATTAAAAAAACCTGGTACTCAATTCCGCCCGAGGTATGTGCGAATCTTGTGGGATCTATGAATCGCCGTTGTCAGGAGGTTATAAAAATGAAAGGATCTTCAACCAAGTATTGAAAAAGTATTTGGAAATGATGGTAATGTTAAAAAAAATAAATATTTTTTTTTGACGCTTTGTCAACCTTGGATGTAAAATTGTTTAACTAGTTTTGATCCTTATTAATTTTTTATGACACCCATATGCAGTGAGTTTTACGATTTTTTATCATAACCTTTTTCCCGATTCACTTTTCGATGCCAAATCTAGCCAGAGTATTAACCAACAGATTATTTAGTACTTCAGTTGATAGGTTATGTATCATTTACCGAAATTATTATTGTTAAACTAGGATTTTTTTTGCCTTGAAGTTGGTTGATGCAGTGTTCAAAAAAATTTTCTCAAAATTAATTTTGTATTTTTTAATTTTTAAGATTATGAATTAACAGTTTGGATTTAATAAAAAAAAGTATTACATATTTAAAATCTTCGAACTTCGCAGATTCAGAAAAGTATCCGATCTGAAATATTTACGTTTTAAAATGTAAAAAATGTTTCGTTTACACATTTTTTAAGGAATTTGTCCAAAATTTTTTTCTGTTGTTTTGCAATTTTTAAGATATTTAGTTGACTAATATCTCGAAACTCAAAATGTAAACGTATATATATTCTCAGACTTTACAGAAACCTTTTTGCTTTTTCCAATGCTACTTATATACTGTAGCTTAAATATATGCAATTGAAAATATAAAAAAATTTTCGTTTACATGCTTTATATGTATAACAAATTTTTGCCATAAACTGTAACAACAAAAATACATCAGTAATATACCATGTATAACAAATTGTTCGATAAAGCTATACTAAGTATTAATTGGCGGTAACTAAAACTTTTTCAACTCATACCCCTTTTAAGAACTTGGTGCTATTGGCAATTGTTTTCATACAATATTTGTTGAGAATGAAAGGATTAAACACATATTCTCTTATTAGCAGAAAGATGTTGGTATTATTTTTTTCAGATTTTCTTTTTTCCTTTTTCATTTGTTTCCTATATTTCTATTGTAACCCATTTGCTCTTTCAACCAAACAATATTTATCAATTACAAATTGCTTTTTTAACATTTGATCCTAAAAGTTGGCCACTATGTTACAATTACAAGTGTATGTGACCGACAAAGGAAGTATGAGAGAAGAGAATGAAAAAATGTATATATTTTTATTGTGGCTAACATGATGTAGCGTTTAGAATCTAAAATATATTTTTTTAAAAAGATTCCAAATGCATTTAAGGCAACGGTTTTTTATGCTTTTAAATCAACTTAACGGAAGTAAAATATGTATGTACATTAGGGTGGCCCTCTTTTGTATGGAAGAAAATAAAGGTATTTAAATTTTCAGTCTTACCCCCTAGAAATGTTTGAATACCCCAAAAACCATATAATACAAAGTTTTAGATTGATTGGAAAAAAATTAGAAGTGGCTCAAAGCGATTGAATTATTAAAATTTTTTTTTTTTTTATTCTGTCCAACCATAAATTATTCATTAGATCTTAAATGTTCCTCGGTTTTATCTTTTTGAAATCTTCAGTTTATTAACTTTCTAAAATGAAGAAAATTGAAATATCATAGTTATTAAAATCAATTTACGTAAAACGCATAGTTTTCGGTCAAATACACCCCAATAAAATAAGATTTCATCCAATACTTTAGGGAGAAAAAGTAAGAGCATATAGTTTTGTCTTGGTATTTTATACATCATATCAAAATTTTTCGGTAATCACTTGTGATCAGCCTAAGATATTCATGATCAAAATTCACAAAAATTTCTTGTTTTGCATATATCTCACCTATGTATTTTTTGCTATTACAACAATTTTGGATCATAAAATTATTTACAGGATATATAAAATGTCAATAGAAAACTACATGTCAAGTTTATGGTATTTTACGGTAATTTGATTTAAATATTAATTATGTTATTAGTTATCCAATCTTCTTGATCTTATAAATTTCAGAAAGCTTTTAATGTGTGAAATTTAACAAGATATAAACCCAGCAAATTGGACGATGAAAGGGAAAAAATAATAAAAAGTCATAATTTTCAAGATTTTGATCGCTTTGAGCCACCTCTAAATTTTTTTCAATCAGTTAAAAACTTTGCACATATTAGTTTTTCGACTATCAGAACATTTCCAGGGGATGAGAACCAAAATCTGTACACTTTTTGTAATGAGGGCCACCCTAATGTACATGTATTTTTTAATAACGCTGATAGATAAGGTAATAAGCTAAATTATTTATTTGGATATAGACGGTACACAATCACTATGATTATGACTATTCGAAAAAATATATACATATACAAAATATTTTTTCAATCAGAAAATTTCTATATTTCATTATTTACAAAACCTACAATCCACACAAAAATTGTTGAACGAGTATAAAACTTTTTAATGGAATAGTTTAGTAATTGTTTATGATTAATTTACTTTCTAGGGACTTTTTTCCACATTGTTATTATGCAGTAAAAAAGTATGCCAACAATGTGAAAAGTAATCTTTGCAGTACATTAAATTTTTATTACTATTTTTATGGGCGCCCATTATAATTAAAAGCTAAATGTTCAAATTTAGAAAATAATAGGAAAAGCCAAAATTTATTTCTTTTCAAAAGACTGTTAATGGCATTTGAATGGTATGATTAATATAACAAATTTTTTTTTTAATCTTTAAGAAGGACTTAATAAAGTAAAGGTGTGAAATAATAGAAAACCCTATGTGTTCTTTAAATATTTATCTCATCCATTTAAACATTAAACTTCTGCTTTAAAAGATTTTTAATGAAAAGTAATGTAAATTTTATATATTTTATATGTACATAGCTTGTTTTTTTAGTTTTTATTTCTGTCGTTTTTTTTTTTTTTTTTTTTTACAAAATTATGTTTGAATTTGTTACGAAAACATGTGGGTGAATAAATTAGAACAACAATTCGTTGCTACAACAATTTGTATGATTAAAAATCAGAAAAAAGTTATTTATAAAAGGGAATAGAAAAGTAATACAATTTCTGTATCACAATTGAAAACAATACATTTTAATTTATACAGTGTGAATGGTTTGAAATCAAACAATTAAATAAAACAAAGTAATTTTGCAAATAAGCGTATTCTCTTTTAGAGATTTACAAGAACAATTTCAATTCTGTGATATTATAAATTATTTATGTTTATTGATTAATTAAAATGCAATTACAAATTATATTCTAATTCTAAGCAAGCGGCATAACGAAGACTATTGCTCGTTGTAGTGAAACAGACCAGAGTCCCTGGCTGGCAAACTAGCTTACTACCAACTAGACCATCGGAGTACCCCATATCATAAATTAATTTTTGGTGACTTTGAAAAAAATTACATACTCAAGATGGCCAACTTTGGAGGGCCATTTGATCAGAGACGTGATTAACAGTATTTTCGATGCCCTTGAAAATATTTCCCTGTGGTCATTTTTTGTGATAACTTCTTTAGGTTTTTTTTGGATTTAATTAACCCTTTGATGTCAGCTCCTAAACCACCTGTCGGAAAAACTAATTTCTTTTTCATTTCTATATTTATTAGATCCAAATTAGGGATTTTTGAAGACTAAACATTGTTGGAGTTTCTGGGTCCGTAGATATTGGAAGTAGTTTTTAAATAAACTTGGGCCGATTTGGGACTTTTAATATGGCATTTACACCAAACAAAAACTAGTAGTTTTTGGCTTCATTCGGTTTTTGATTGAAAAACTACATACATTTCTTTAGTTTTTCCATAAAAATCAAAAACCATTTTCATCTAGTTTTTATTAAAAACCAAACAAAAACTACTAAAATAAATATTTATGATACAACCTGTTTAGTTGTTTTCAGAAAAATCAGCTTTTGTATATGAAGAAAAATAGAAAATTGTCAAATTTCTTAAATAATTTTATTTGTTTTATAATATTTGTGTGAAAATTAACTTTACAATTTAGTTCAAAACGTTTTTACAATAAAAGTTAATATAGTTTTATCGAAATACAAAAATATGCAAATAAAAAATGAAATATATATATATATATATATATATATATATATATATATATATATATATATATATATATATATATATATATATATATATATCAGGGAGTGAAAATACGTGGATCTATATATATGGATTTAAATATATCATTCCTAAGCATTGTTTTCTCTCCAGAGCTTTCTGAAGCTCCCAGATGACGTAAGAAACTAAAAATCTACTATTCGTTCTACAAATTCTAACGGAGCCAGATGTTTCTATCAGGGGCCGAAAAGTCTGTTTTGGTATTAAGAACTTTTGTGTTGCTATACTTATATATATCATCGAAAACTACATGGACAGAAAACAAGGTATGTAAACGATTTGGTTTTTGAAATTTATTGTTTCCAAAACCAACTGGTTTTAGTTTTGGTATAAATGGCATATAAAAGCGTTTAAATTCAAAATTCTTATATTCTATTTTTTACTCCGTCATTTATTATTTAAACTGCGTACTTACTTTTTTAAATTTTTAATTAAGGAGTGAGATCGACAAATTCTTAACATACATAATATTCAATAACTTGGAAACGGTTGATCTTAGAGTTTTCATTATTTTTTTAATCATTTTTACCACTAATTATAAAATTGTGGACCATTTTTGAAAACCCTTTCTTTGGAGATTTGATAGTTGCTTCAGTCACTTTTTTGGAACAGTGTGCACATCTTCTGTTAAAATTTTCGGTATTTTGGGACACCTTTTTTGTGCTCTTGAATTCACTTTTCACGAGAGCTCAATATCTCTCCACTGGTCTAAGCTATGGACAATTTTGAAAATTGACCTCTCTTGGTACTAAAACTACCACTCCAGAGCTTTCTTATCGTAGTAACATGATACCAAATGGGTCCAAAAATATGTGGACACGTTGTGCTTTCTTTTTTGCAAATATTTCTTTATGCATATTTTGTTATTTATAGATCCGAATGTATCAAATAACTTTCCTGTTTTGCCGCAACTGCAAAAAGCTTGTCATACCATGAATTTTGTAAGAAATTTTTGCTGCTTTTGGGTCTTAAATTTATCTCCAATATTGCTTCGAGCATTAGCAATAAAAATTTTTGAGACATAAGCTGTGAAGATTCTGCCAGCACCTACGTTTCTTCGTCAATTATACAGCTTGAGTATTTTTTTTTTATGAAATTTGGTTTTAAATTCCGAGTCCCATTTTTGGCTTGTAATTTATAATAACTTTATATATACCAAATAGTCGAAGCACTGAGAAAACTGAGCTGATTTTCTACCAGATTTGCTTGGAGTTCCTTTCAATATGCCTTCAATTTTCTGGCCTTCCCAATATCATGTGGTATTTTTTTTTTTCTTACCGAACTAGGTTTCACATCAATAGTCAAATTCTCCTGATACTGTTTAATAACATTAGAAACGGTTTTACGGACGACATTTAATTCTGTGGCCAATTATTTGTAAGACCTATTTGGATTTTTCGAAATTTTTTAATAACTTGTAGGACGTAAATCTTTTTCGTCACTTATTTTGATGAAAATAAGGACAAATTAACATGGTTGCTACTAAAAATAATAACTGAAGTATTTTTGCATGATAACTAGATCAAAAAAAATTTTTAATATTGATTCCGAAAAAAGTTATGAGGCAAAATGTGTGTTAAGATTTTTTCGATCTCACTCCTTTTAAGATTTTTTACGATTTTTTATTTAATTTTTACATTTTCGACTAAAATTTTACCACGTAGAATTTTGACGACTTTGTATTGAATAATGAATGCATCTAGTTATGTTGATATAGGTACAACTGATACTTTTTTATAGTTCTTTTATTCTAGAGACTTCAATTAACTAATTCTGTTTCTACATGAATTAGTTTAATTAGTCTGAAATAAAACGGTGCTAAATTCGAAGTTGCCTATAAGCAACATTGACATTAAAGGGTTAAGATTTTGTTCAGTTCTTTAAATTTGATAGTAATAAAAAAGAATTAATTATAGCTGTTTTAACAAATACATTTAAAGTTTGGCCTACCAGCAGCATTTTATTTTAGGGCATCATTGGAAAGGTCTCATTAAATGCTATTGATATGTGCATTCATTTAACCTTTTAGTTGCTCAAATAATATTTTGGGATATCAGTCCATAATTGGTTGAGTTAAATTTTATTTTATGTCAAATAAATGGTTAGTTAAGGATACAAATGTCCCCAAATCATAAAGCTGTAAATTCGTTTAAAATAACGGCGAAATTTCAAAAACTTCTTTTTATTCGATTAATGTCGCGGTTTTAAATGAACTTATTATGTTTTTCATAATTTATCAATATTAAAGTGTAATAAGAACTTCCATGCGACTTATTTGCAAAAATTGCTAATTTAACCATTTGGGAACTAATTGCGTAAAATAAACGCTAGTAAAATTTTAATATTCTGCGACTGAAAAGACACATAATAATTATTTAAATTATAATTCAAAGTCGTAGTATGCCTCCATTATAATTTGAGGTTTTTCCTTTAATGATAATTTTTTGAGGTATTTCCTTTAAAGATATTGAAGGAAATACCTAATTTTAGGGGTGTTTTTAAAATAGTCCAGCTCAAGTAAATATAAACATTGAGACGTAATATTTTGGGAATCATATAAGAACATACTAATCTTCATTTCTAGAGGATTACATGTGCAACTTTTTTTCGTGAGGTAGGGTAGAAGGGGTAGCATTCGATATAGGGGCACATTCGTTTTTGCCAATTATCTTGAAAACGAAATAAAATTGGTATTAACAGCATAATTTGTTTTTTCTTCATACATCTTTCATCTATCAAATTTTAAAATTTTCAATATACATTTGTTCGGAGGTAGACGCGATTAACTGTTTTTCAACACTTTTCTAAATATTTCTCTGTGGGTATTTTCAGTGATAACTTTCATATCTTTTGGTATTGATCAAAGATTTTAACTATGTTATAAACATTATAGTAAAGTAAAAGAATTGACAACATATATTTTAATAAATTCTTTTAAAGTATGAAAAAATTATCACTTGTGCGCAATACTCTTCCTGGGGTACATTCGCCAAACTGCTGGTGGGCCGAATTAACTTATCCTACAGGAACCTCGTAATCAGATACGAAGCTCTTACTATCTGTAGATCTTTTACTATACCTTTAGTGATTTTCCCATGCATAGATTTTGGGTGGCCACTTTTAATTGAATTTTTATTTATTTTACATAAAATTCAATTAAAAATATTAATTTTTGTTTGTTTTATTCAAACGCTGTATTAATATAAAGTAAAAAACCATAATATATAAGAAAACGATTCTACCTCCATCACTTGGCGAATCTACCCCATGGGATGGGGCAGTTTCGACGTTTTTGATCATTTCACAAATTCGTTATAAAAAGCAACTTAACATGGAGATAAAGCCTTAAATATAGGCCAACATATCAAGGTTTTTATGACTAAAGCAAGTTTATTGATACCTTGAACCGTTTTGAAAATATAGCATTTTAAACAAAAAAAGTGGCGAATGCTCCCCTACTCTAATTTCATGAATATATGTTTTAAAATTTATTATTATATTTTTTTAGTTATATAAAAAATTTAAAACTTATTTAATTTTATCTGGAATAACTTGCTAAAACATTCGAAACATTTCTTATTTTTACTCCAAAAAGTATGCTCCAAATAAAACATGAAATAAAATGCTTTGTCTTTAAAGTTATGAAGAATTTTTTAATCAAGTTTAGTCGGTAAAAAAAAAAGTTTGATCGGTAAAACAATTTGTTCGTTCTTTATCAAAAAAATAAAAATAATAAAGAATAATTTTGACCTGACATGAAGACAATTTTCGTCTGCATCCTTTGGTGTATCATTTATCAATCATGCAAATGGTTCTCGAGTTATAGTCCATATTAGAAAAACTATTCTCAAGTTTTACTAGAGTAACCGCTGAATAAAAAAAATCAGTACGTGATGAAAAAAACTGAAAGCAGCTTCGTGTTTAGCACATTAAAATCCATCAAGTCCAGCTATTCGTCTTTGGGGGAGGATTTTTTTTGCTGAACAGATTGAAATCTCATTTTATTCTTAAAAAATACCATTTAAAATCTGGTGTATATATACTTATATATTTAGTATTAAAAAAATGCAAAAAATATACCTCAGAATAAAAATTTTATAATAGAAAAGAAAATAAATTTAAAATGTTTATTAAGTCACTCATTTGGATCATTATAGTACCTATGAATAAAATATTTTATTATATTTAAAAATTTTTAAACAGGGAGTGTTTTGAAGTTTGGTTTGCAATACATTCGAATGCATTTAAGGAGATCTACAATATTCACTAGCTCGTTTTTCGAGTTAAAATAACAAATCCCATTTCGTTTCGTTTTTATTTTATAAAATACAAATAATACGATTTTTTGACTAAAAGAATTCCTGTATAGTCTCGCAATTTCATGAAGCTAAATTATGCGTAGAATAATACAGGATAACTTACACCATATACCCATATTTCAATGGTTAATATAAATGTTTGTGTATATTTTTAATAAATTTGTTCAGTTTTTTGCCATAAATCTATTATTTATAAACCGATTTGCTTAGTTTAAAAAATCAAAAAAATATTTGTAACAGATTTGTTCGAAAACTAATTCCGAAGCTTATATAGAATCCTTATAAAGTCTGAAAATGCGTTTTGACCGATATCTCAGATTCCAATGGACCGATTGAGTTTATTCCCTCAGCAAAAAAAAAAATAAATAAATAAAAAAATTAAAAAAAAAACGAATTTTCTGTGAAAAAAAAAAATTTCTAGCTTATACAGAGGCATCAAAAAGTTTAAAAAATAAATTTGCTATAGCTGATTGTTGTTGTTGCTTTTCATGTTCCATAAAAACAACATGCAAAGATTTGCCTATAACTTGTTTATGGACCGATTTCTTCGATTAAGAAAACCGAAATTTTAGAGAAATATTTATGACCAACATGTTTAAGAACGAAATCGTAGCTTATATAAGAGCTTAAAAAGTCTAAAACAGCGTTTTGGCTGATATTTCGGAAACTAATGGACCGATTTTTTCATTTATTTAAAATTTTGAAAAAAAAATTCTAAATTTTTCGTGCATCAACGAAGCCGCTAGCTTGTATAGGAGCTTAGAAAAGCCGATAATAAAAACGATTTTTCGAGGTATCTTCGGTTTTTCGGCGATACCAAAGTTATTTATAAACTTATTTTGCTCATTTTTATTAGCATTCTTCCAAAGAATATTCCCTACAATTTGATGTATAAAACATATATATTCTATAACTGGGGCTTCCTAAAAACTGATTTCAACAGACAGACGGACAGGCGAACGTCTTTATATCGACTACTCTATCAATAAAGATCCAGAATATATATACTTTTTGGGGTCTTAGATAAATATTGTAGAATTACAAACGGAATGAAAAACTTATATATATATACATAACCTTTACACCTGTGGTGAAGAGTATACAAATTTTAACATATATATGCAAATACAAAATGTGATTTTAAAGAGGGCCGACCACTGTTCTAAAAAAGATGAAATAAAAATGTTTTAAAAAAGTTTTAGTGAATTTTTCAATCATTTCAGATAACAATCAATACTACAATTTAAACATTTGCTATTAGATGACAACTGCAGAATTGATGAAATTTGGTTTGAAGATTTTTTTTTGTATTGTTTTTATTTTTTAGTTGTAATATGAGACAAACTCATTATATACAGTAATTGTATTAAAATTTAATTATTTCATTTTCTTTAATCAACCTGCTTTTGTTAATGATATTAAAAAATATATATACCAGACAGTTAATTAACGAATTATATTATTTTCCCAACATCCTATAAAAGCATCAGTGTCGTCTTAAACTTCTTTTTGAATAAAATAACAAGAAATTTTCTACGTTTAATTATGCATAATTAAGTAAGAGACTACATTTATTTGGTATCATTTTAAAATTCTAACAAATTGTACTTAGTTATTATTTTAACTTATTATTCATTAAATCAAACGTTGAAAAAAAAAAAATAAGTATTTTCTACAATTACAATTTATAATTTTTAATGAATTATAGCGTAGAAATCACCTCTATTGCCTTTAATTAATATATTTAATACAAATTTAACTTTCAATTTAATTTGCTAAGAAATACTAAAATTAGCTAATATTTAAGTAGCTCCCATTGCTTCGAGTTTGTATTCTAAGAAAATTTGTATTTGTGGTTTGATCACACTGTATAAATTTTGTGTTTTCATCCATGGGTTTGTACGAGTAAAGATAAAACAGGACTTAATATTTAACAAATGTGTTGGTTTGTATATGTTTATGTAAATAAATACATACTTGTCTTAAAAAACATAACGTGTTCTACACACATATACGAGAGTGTTCAAACATATTATTATGTACTTATGCTGCCAAAAATGGGTACATATGTTCGTATGTATATGTATGTGAATACACAAATATATGTGGTTATTGATATTTTGTTTTTAGGGTTTCTAGATCTATAAAAAACAAAACTGAATGTAATGCTAATCATAAAATTATTGGGATTATAACATTTAATCACTTATGTACAGTGTATTTCAACTGAATAGGTTCAAGATTTTCGTTATATTAAACCTCGTATTATTTTTAAAATAATAATGAAAATTAATTTTTTTTTTTAAGTCCTCATTTCTAAGACGTCTACAAGCTAAATAAATTTAAGTAATAATTAATTACGATTTTTAATGATTTTTTTTCCAACAAGAGGATTTTTTATGTAATTTTTTTGTTTGATCTGAATAGGTTTAACATTATTTATTCAATAAAACAGCAAGATGTATCGATTAATATGGTTCTTTTTTGTTTTGTTATATTATTCGGAAATTATTAATAATAAGAATAGCCTTTATTATTTAATTTAAACTAAAAAATTATATTTGGAAGGGATTTATAAAGATTTTTAACTTGCAACAAAGAATGTTTGCTCCAACTTTTTCCAGTCTCTTCAGATAATGAATTTTTGTGCTCGTATTATCTGTCCGACTCATAAATATTACGTTACAGCAATTTCCATAAATTTTCCATTATATTAAGGTCGAGAGAGTATGATAACCACTGCTAAGTGTTAAAATTTTGACTTTGAATTCTTTGTTTTCACGCTCCTGCAGTGTGAATAGGGGAATTTTCGAACTGGAATGTCCATGAAATGAATTAAAATAGTGTACAAAATGTTAGAAAATATTTTCCCGTAAACTTTTGTAAGTTTTTTCCGTAATTCTCTGCGTAGAAAATCGAAGTTCACATGTCTCATAATATGAAGTAGCACTCTACGCCATTACACTTCCTTCGAAGCTTTATGGGATATATAATTAGTATCCTTTTTTTCACAAATGACAAAAATAATAATATTTAACCTTGCTCGTTTCTTTATAGGGAAATTTTTTACGCAACCAGTTTTTAAATACTCTTATAGAAAACAGTTGAAAATGTAAAGAAAACACACATTTCACAAACACAAAAAGGCTATACTTGACGCAAATTGAATTTATTCTTAATGAACCTATTCAGATGGAACAAAAAAATTTATTTAAAAAATACATTTATTGGAAGAAAATCCGTTAAAAATCGTACTAAGCTCGTTATTAATTATTTTTTGCTATTAAACATCTTAGAACTCAAGATTTTAGAAATCAAAATACGAGTTTTAATGTAACGAAAATCTTGAACCTATTCAGTTGAAATGCACTGTATATTTGTAAAGAAAAAAGTTTAAAAAGTTTAATTTAATTCGTTTATTAAATGTGAATATTAGGAACTTAATTTGTTGGTTTAATTTTGATAAAAATGTTATAATTAATTTATGTTGTATAAATATGTATACGATTATTATAAATATACACAGAAAAAATTATTACCGTCTTTTTTACAATTAACTCAGTTGTTTAATTTTGCATCAAAATTTAATAAATATGTTCAAGAAAAAATGAAATAAAAAATAAATTTTTAGTATGATTTTTTTTTTCTATACACATTTTTAATTCATTCAATCATCTACTTGATTGATTTAATTAATTTATTAATTGGGAATTTTTTTCTGTTTTGTATTTTTTACAGTTTTTAGTAATTGATATAATCATTTTGGTGAGAGGTGCAAATTTAAACAAGTTTATAATTGAATGAATTATTTTCATATATATTTGTTAATTGGTGACTTTTTTCTGTGTAACTACGTATACGTAATATTAATTAAACGTTTTAATAATAAATATTTCACATACGCACTGTGAATTTTAATAAGAAAATAATGCAAGTGATTTTAAAAGATTACTCTTCATAGGGAGAAAAATAACAAACCCTAACATACTATAAAATATGTATGTGAATTTATATACACATACGATTATACGGAAATATAAATATATGTGCATTTTCCAAATTTGTGGCTAGTAGTTTATTTATTCCCAAAATAAATGCTTCTACAATAGGTGTCTAGGAAATATCAACAGTGTTGAAATTATGGTAAATTGTTAAACAATAAAATTAAATATTCTAGAAAATAAATTATAAAGTGACTATTACTCATTTGGACTTATATTTGTTGCGCACAAAAATATTATTATTCCACACCAAAGTTAAAGTAATTTTATAAATTCAGTTGTCCATCTGTCTGTCTATATTTTACCGCAACACTCTTCGATGGCATTCATAATGTTTGTTTTACATAGATTTTGTCAAAAGCTAAATATTTTCCTTAAACAAGCGAGATTTGAATAGTTGTCGTTATTCATTAAAAAAATAATCGGACAGGTGTCTGGTACTTTTTTGAAAATCGTCCCTTTTAGGGAGAAAACGGGTAAAAACTGTAGTTTGGTACTTTTTTGTCACCATATGCATCTTTCAAACCAATCAACATACAAATAAAATTTATGCCGTATTCATAACTTATCAAAAAACGACAATTATAAATTTGATACTTTTTCGAAATTCGAACCTATTTTTGGTACTTTTTTCATAAAACATTTTTCTTATATTTATTGACTTAACCAAATGCGTATTTTAATATGGGATCTCACTATAATTTGGAAGTCACTTGGAAACCAGTAATTTGTTCAGAGAAATGATGTAGTTGTAGCTCCTTAAAATATTATAAAATATAATATTCCTTAAAACCAATTTATAAACACAATAAAGTTCTACTCAATTACTGCCAGAATCACTACTAGTTCTAAGGATGTTATTAAAGAATTTGAAGTGGTTTTGATTACAACTATTCTAGAAATAATAATTTTGGTACATGTATAATAAATTATAATATAATAAAACATTTTTATTATTAACTCAAAAACAAATTAAATAATTTTCTGAGATATAGCGGTTATAAGTAATAATAAATCAAATATATTTTTTTCTTTGTAATTACATATATACTTCCATGATGATATATTCATGCCCAACCGTATGTCGGCAACAGAGACAAATTTATGTCTAAATTTTCTTAGCTCATGGCTACAACCGTAGATGACAAATTAAAATTCATATCGAGGGCTTATATTCAAAACGGCCCACATGTAAAGACCCAATTATTCAAGAAAATATAAAAACTGTTTATTTCCTTCATTTTTCAACATTTTGCAATCCGTTCTTCTACGAGTTATTAATATTACGTCTACTAAACCTCACACTGAAATATTAATCTTTAAACTCCATTATTTGCGAAGTTATGGTAGATAGCCCGTTTTGTCTTAATTATTTTTATTGAGTGATTCCATGTGAAAACGGACAGCAATCGGATGAAATTCATTTTGTATATAAAATTTTATTTCTTTTAAATAGGGTAAGTGCACCCAATGTCGGCATGTACCAGTAGTCGGCATTTTTAAACCGAAATAATTTACAATAGTGAATACTAATTATTGATGTAAGATTAATTTTTTGGAACTATGTAATGATTTATCTGTTATTATAAGGGTCATTTCGATTATGTTTGTAAAAAATGTGTTAAAAGTTAATTAAAACTTAAGATTCATACATAAAAATGTTCTACAGAATTTTTTTAAGTAAAATTTTTCTATGGGTCGTCCAAATGTAAAATTATATCTGTTGGACCATTTTTCCAAAAAAAGATAAACTATAAAATCTATCAAGTATTTTGTCCAAATTTATTTTTACTTTTTAAAATTATGTTATATTTCAGAGCATAGTTTAGGGCAAATGTGTCAATAAATTGTATGCAGACTATTGGTTCATCACATGCCAAACTCTGGAAAAATATGCCGACTATAGGTAAATTTGATGTATTTTATAAAATGCAATAAAATGGCGAATTAAACATTTATTTCTTTACAAAAATCTGAAAGAATACCCTTTAATAAAGTGGTGCAATTTCTTGTTATCCAAATATTATTATCACTTTCGGAAATATAAATCTTGAAAGACAGAAAAAAAGTTAAATTGCCGACCACCGCACAGTGTCACATTTGGCAGTTTTAGAACGACAAAAACCCAGTTTTGGAGATATTGGTCTGAAATGATATATTCTGTTAGCAGATAAGAATTTAAACACTCCCACTTAAAATGGGCGGGTAGAATCACTGCCACTCCCATACTGAGAAAAATTAATTTTTGTATATGATTTTTTGATATATTTTTTTAAATTTTATTCAAATAAAAGATACTACTTTTAAAATGTAGGCGTGGCAGTATCTAATCACACCAATCACAATGTAACATTTGCATAACAAATTTTCAACCATTACCTTAAAATGTTGAAATAATTCTTAACAAATTGCTAATATGAGGTACCGCACATTTTTCTCTAATATTTTCAAATATCGCAAAAAGTCGCAGCCAGTATTCTCAAATATACATTCATAGATGTTCTTTTATATAAGAATCGTATTTTTAAATTGGAACTCGTTGGAACTTTTTAGTTCCAGTCCATTAAAAATAGAATATCCCAAAAAATATATATTTTTTTATATTATGATTTCTTTTAAATTGAAAACAATATTTCCAGTATTGATTTTATAGCTTAGCAAATTATAATAGAATAATTTGGATACATTTATTATAACATGCCAAAAAATTCATATCAATATCTGCAGTATTTGCTGAGATATTTGAAGTTAAAGTTAACATACTTCTTTACAAAAGTTGTAAATCAAATTAAAATATTTTTAAAAATTTAATCTTTGGAAATCCATAATTCGCGTTATAGACACTTTCCAATACTTTAAGTATTTTTTCCATCATATATGATATGTTAACTAATAAATGCGAAAAGATTTACTTCAATGAATAAGCTTTTATTTTCGTATTTTTGTCGTTCTAATTTGGATAAATGTGACACTGTGCACCGGTACACTTACCCTATGTGCTCATAAAAAATAATTTCTAAATAATTTGTGTAAATATTTTAAATATTTGCATACAAAAAATATGTTTTTTTCTGTGTTTTGCTTCATAACTCCTAAACCAATAGAGGCTCTAATTTCAAATTTGGCACAGATATAGAGAAGGGTTCCATTATCAATATATGTATTTTTTAAGAATTTTAAAATACCGTTTTTTGAGATATTAAGCTTTAATCTATATATTATCGATTTTGACCTTTGAACTTTCGAAGTATATAAATGCTTTACTTGTCGTTTTAAAGTCAATGTATTTTTCTATTAAATGAAATAAAAATAAGAATTTTACAATGTATATTTTAGAAGTTATGAGTAATAAAGTGTGATTACTTTTGGAAAAAATTCAACCGTTTTTTGATTTTTGAAACATTATATTTTTGGACCAGGAGGATTCTTTACTCAGAAAAATTGTGATTTGAGCAACATTTGCAATACTTAATATCTGTAACGAATTTCATTGAAATTGGAGATCAAATCCGAAAATTTCTGTTTTTTTCCGTTTTGATATGGAATCACTCTATTATATTTTATAAAATGTTCATATAGCCCGTTTTGTTTATAGGAAATTAAAGAAGTAAAATATAAAATTTTTGGGGAAAAATTTATAATATATTAAATTTGTGATATCATACCAATAAGGAGATAAAAAAAGCGAAATTTTGTGGTTGGCAGGACAATTTTTAAACGTTGGAAGTTTCAAATAACAGGTGTGTTTACTAAAAAAACGGAATTATAAATAAAAATTAAAAAAAAAAAATTGCATGCGAAAAAAATGTGATTAAAATCTTTAAAGACGATGTTTATTGCACTTTATATTTAATTACCATTTTTTTAAGAAACTGCTTTTGGTATCTAAGATATTTTGCTTATAATAACGAATTTTATTAAAAGTATTACATTTCTGTCTTTAAATCTAGGGTATAGTGCTCCCACTTAGCTTCATAAAATGTTGACAGGTGTACCCGCGTATGATCTATAAGCCTCTAAAAAAGGTTAAAAATCTAACTTCAATGGCTTTTTTCTTCAGACTGCATTGAGATAAAAAAATTTTTGTGAAATATGTTATGATTCTAATTCAAAATGTTCAAATCGCAAAGAAAATTCTCATTATTTTCAAATTTTTATTTCTACATAACTTTGAAAATCAAAAAAAAAAAAAAAACTTGCAGATATCCTGTTTTTCCAAAAAAAAAAAAAAAAAAAATTATTGTTTGTAGATAACCCAAAAACAAAAAGTGAAAAACATAGTGTTAGAATTAACTTTTGGCTCTAAAATTAACAGCATATATAAAAAACAGAAAACTAAAGAGTCTGACGCAAAAAA
Organism: Protophormia terraenovae; assembly: GCA_951394005.1. NCBI lineage: Eukaryota > Metazoa > Arthropoda > Insecta > Diptera > Calliphoridae > Protophormia > Protophormia terraenovae. Next base: position 86,414,310 of record OX596075.1, read on the forward strand.
AAAAACAAAAAAAAAAAAAATTTAAATCTGCATGAGGCCCATATTTAATATAAGCCCTCGATATATTCAATGAATTCAATATTCTTCTTATTTTTAATTCTGCTCATCTAAAATGATATAAACAATTGTTAGCAAAAGATTTAAAATTTTGAGAATTTACAATTATTTTTAATTTATTTAGGCTTAACTTTATCAAGTTCAAACTTAACCAAAAGACAAAGTATTTTATTTTATATTTTATTTGAAGCATACTTTCTGGGGCAAACATTAAAAATGTATTGTTATCTAGAGAAATACTATAGTTCTGTCCCGAATTCCGAAAGTTATTTAATATGTTTTTAACAAAAACTTACTATCTTGCCTATAATGGGTTGGCAACGAACATTTTTTAAAATACAATGGGAATGAAAAAACCAATAAATATAACATAACCTTGTCACCCATGATGATGAATAAAAATATAAAATAGGGAATATATATATATATATATATATATATATATATATATATATATATATATATATATATATATATATATATATATATATATATATATATATATATATATATATATACATATATATTTGTTTTTATCTATGCAAGTTTAAGTTTCCTCAAGTTGAATATTGAAAATAATTTGCATCCACAGCAATAATTGAGTGTAATAAGCATATGTGAGTACCTACATACATACTAACTTCCTTTTCCAGAAACACTATTCATTTGCACACAATTTCTAATGAAATTTTCTTCTTCTATTTCTTACAAATCATAAACTTATAAACAAACAGGTGTACTTACAAATTACATTGGCAATCGTACAACTATTGAAAATCGAATTTCTTTTTTGAATGTTAGAAAATTTGATTATGTTTAAAGATGTGATCAGATGTTGCAATCAACATCTATTGATATTGTAATATGTATGAGAATGTATGTACTCGTATGTATGCAAATATGCATGTGGTTTGAGTTTAGTTGCTGTGGAAAACTTAATGACTTGAAAATTTAGTTATATGTAGGTGTATTGGTCGCATGGGTTTTTAATCAGATATATGGGAAACAGTTTTGGTAAGAATTTCATTTAAAATTTTCTTTGATAACGAGAAAAAGGTTCGTACTCGTATGTAGGTCATCGAAGTTGTAACTGAAAGAAATTAATTTAAGTTATTGAAGAAGAATTAGCTTTTAGAAATTTATAAGAACTATTTGAATTGTGATTTTAAAGTAGAGAAATATTACAAATACATACATATATATATATATGTAAAACTTTTTCTTATATATCCAAAACCCTTTAAGATTCATTTAATCAATTTTTTCAAATTTAGATTGATTAAAATCATTTTTGGTTTTTATTGTCTTTTGAACTATGTTTGGGAAATTTTATAGCCGTATATAGTTTTGTTTAAGATATCTCGGCGGAAAAATATGAACTAGAATTACCATGAACAGCAATTTGTTCTAGTATTTAACGTATAACTTTGTTAGTGAAGCAATTTTGCCCATTTCCAATTCCCATCGAACCCTATAGTGTTTTCAACAGACAAACGAACATAGATAGATAGATAGTCTTAGAAATTTGTGGGAACCCAGAATATATATATTTTATGTGATCTTTGAACAATATTTCGATATGTTACAAATCGAATGACGAACCCAATGTAAACCCCATCTTCTGGGATGATGATTATACACACCTTTATGATAATTCTACATTTTAATTCCCTTTTAAAATAATGTTTATCATTTGTACCTTAATACTTTATATAATGAAAATATTTAAATTCAAATAAATGTTTTCAGAAGAAGTGAGAAAAAAAAAAAATTTATAAATTTGCACTCAATTAGCTTTTTGTGACAATTTCACACAGAAAATGTAAAACCGACACCAGAGCAAACAAAATTAAAGTTAAGGAGGGAAAATCTGAGTTGATAAATTGTTGTAAAAAGAGAATTTTTTCATATTTTTTCAATATTTTTTGCATACATACACATAAAATAAATTTTAATGACATGTTACGGTATTAATCAATAGTTTTCAAATTAGTGCCCGCGATCCTTAAGTTGCAAAGTGCACGTTAAGGAAAAATATTTCAAAATTGGCGATTAATTGAATTTGAAATTTACTTTTAGTAATGGGTACCGAATCAAAACAGACAAAATTATGTATCAATAACAATAAAAACCATTGGTCTATGATGAGTTTTTTTTTTTTTTTTTTTTTTTGTATTGAGCTATCAGAATTAAAATTTTTTTTATATTGGAAAAAAATCAAATTTCATCAACTTTAGGTGTATTTTTTTTTTAAGTTTCTTAAAGCTAAATTTTAAAATTAAAGCATCAACTACTCATATTTGAGTGTTTCTTCAAAATATTTTTATTATTTTTCCGAAAATTGTTAAATTTGCAACATCTAATCGGATGCTTGGATTTGATATGGACATAGAAGAGGAGAGTAAAATTGTTTGTTAGGAAAGAGCGGAGCTAAGGAGCATCAAAGTAAAGTACCTCTGGCATAGAAAATTGTCAATCACTATTAACCCTACGGTACATACTCGTATTTAATTTAAATTTTGTTAATAAAGATATAGCCACGAAACTTCAGATCGTCGTGATTAAGTATTTATACAATATATTATACAATATAAAGGCAAAATTACCAAATTATAGGTAATGACTCCATTAGGATTTGAAGGATAACTAGTTTCAGAAAAAAGCTTTTTTTTCGAAATTTCTAAGTTATTTAGTAACTTTAGATAAAGAAATAAAGTTTAATATGTGAAAAGTTAAAAACTTTTCGAATTATCGCTTTTTTGAGCCAGTGTCTATGAATAAGACAATGATAGTGCACATTATAGCCGTTTTTACGTCCTTCACCGCATTGACTTTGGTTTTTTTTTTTTAATTCATTTCATTTTTTCAATATCATGCAGTAATGTCCACCATTTCTACTCAAAATATTATGCACAAGCTCAAGATATTGATATTATTCGTGCTAAGGAACCTAAACTTTCCATATTGTAGCTCTAAACTTGATAGGATGCTATGAAAACAATGACAACATTCCTCAGTGTTGTAAATAAAGTTATTCTCGGACTTGACCTATTTTTGGTGAGAATTATATATGCATCCTGTGCTTAATAGTGGATGATGTCAGTGCTAACATTCTTTAGGACTGTAAGAACGTTATAGTCTGCCTTGACCAATTTTCTCAGAGAATTGATACGGAACGTGTGTTTCATATTAGATCAATTCTTGTTGTAAAATTTAAAATTAAAGTGTATACTTTTTACAATCTCTTGTTTAAACACTTTATGATGATTTTCGGAAATGGGCCATATATGGCAGCTATGGATTTTTCTCGTACGAACGTTATAAAAAATGATATAGATTAGTTTTAACGTTTATTTTATAAAATTTAATAGGATTTCTAACGTCCATAAAAGTTTTAAATGTACTAAATTAAGCAATATTAAAAAAATTTATGGGCGTCAAAATCCTATACTAGAAGAAAAATTTTATGTGGGTTTGGTTATAATAGATAACTATTTTCCAAAAACTGCTATTTGTAGCTACATTAAAAGCTTAACATGGACGACCAGACAGGCGGACGGACATAGCTAAAATACTCAAACATGCTTTTCTGTATGTACTTACCAATTGGATTTAATATATATGACCAGATAAATAGATATGATAAATAATTTTTATAAAGTCATATTTTTTTTTAATAAAATCAATGAAAATTATACTATTGTACCCGGGTAAGACGGGTATTGATAACCGTTAATTTTTTTGGGTATGTACCGTAGGGTTAAAGCTCTTCGTGAGACCTTTAAAAAACATGCTTGCATATACTCTTTACCTTATAACCGGTAAAAAAACGATAAAGTGTTTCCAATAAAGAGCATTTTCACTACTTCAAAAGTAGAACTAAGTGCATTTTTTGAACTTTATTGAAGTTCTTAATAATTACTTCCAAAAATAGTGTAAATAAGTAAATGAATTTTTAGAGTAAAAAAAGGTTAATACCCAGCAAAAACTTAACTTCTATTTTTAAAAGCAACAGCTTTCTGTATGAATTACAATGTAGCCTTATTCGCCATTTGCATCATTACCTAATAGTACTTCAATAACTACACACAGAGAAATATCAATCACATACGTGTTGAAAACGATACCATTCTGTGTCAATAGTGAATCTACACCGTATGTGTTTAAATTAAACACTGCGTGTTCAATTCTTATCATTACCTAATAGTACTTCAATAACTACACACAGAGAAATATCAATCACATACGTGTTGAAAACGATACCATTCTGTGTCAATAGTGAATCTACACCGTATGTGTTTAAATTAAACACTGCGTGTTCAATTCTTATTGAAAATCGATACCTAATTGGCACCGAGTTGAAACCATTTCGGTATCAAATTGTTAAATTACATATGTTTTCTATTAAATTTGTTAACGAAAGGTATTAAAAAGCTGTTACCGTAAATTACCAATGTGAGCACAACCGTTGTTGATTTTGAATCGAATTTTTTCCCTTAGTGTAGTATTTAGTAAATATGAAAGTAATTTGATTTTTACGTGGCTCAGTTATCTAGACCACCTTACTTAAAAATCGAGTACATAAATTCAAAGAGAAAATACTTGATGCAAGAATTTTTTTTTTTATAAATTGTGTTTATTTATTTCCCTATATGAAAACCACTTTTTATCACATACAAATATAAGTCGTTTGCGGTGTATTGAGTAAGAGGCATACTAACAAACACAACCAGAATGTGTAAAAAAAATCAGCATCCAAAACAACTTTTTAGGAACCCAAATAAAAACTTGTGAAATTTGGGGTATCAATTTTCAATTATAGCACTAAAAGTGGAAGCTGTTTTTCATACTGAATTCGCTTATAAATCACGTTATTTAGTAGGCGATGTTTTTGCTGGGTAATTATAAAGAAAATTTAGATTTAAAAAATTTGAAAGCATTTTAATTATTTTTTACTAAGGCTAAAACAGAATTTTTATTCAAATTTTTTATAAACAAAGTTTTAACAGAAGTACTTCAAAAGCAATGAACAAGAAGTATACAAGAAGGACAATGACAACCAAGGGTTAAAAAACGAACTTCTGCAGCTGCTTTTCCTATGACACCACAATTTCCTTTTTTGCTGGGATTTATTCTATTTTATCCATATATAGCCCAACACACTGATTTTATAATATTTTTCGTAACTGGTTAAACAAATTGTCTTTCGAATAAGGGAAATTTTTAGTCGATATTTTTATTGAATTAAAAAAAAAAAAAAAAAAAAAAAATTATCTTGAATTTGGAAATTTATAAACATATAGACAGAAGGACGGACATCAAAGTTCTTTCCAAAAAAGTCTCAAAATTCTAAAAATCCAATTTTTTTATTTACTGATTAATACAAAAACAAAATATAAATATTAAAATATTGATATCAAATTTTCCCGAATGAAGCGCCATTTTTGTTTAAACCTACAATGCTATATTTCGTCAAATCGACGCATTTTTCTGTGCTGTCGTTTTTTACTAAAAAAAAAATAAGTATTTTGAAAACTCAATTTTTGGTAATAAAGTGGACGGAAAATATGTTTCTTATTTTATTTCATTTATATACAAATTATATAAGTCAAAAAGTTTGATCTTGGAAAATTTTCAAGATTATATTGTGAACAAAAACTGCTTTAAAATCACCGTTGGCGATTCGACGAAGTGTAGCATTTTCGTAATAAAAATAAGTATAGCCTTTCAAGGTTAAGGGAGAATTACTCTCCCTTAAACAAGATGACACTTACCAAAACGAGCACACTTTAAGAAGAATGTTACTTTTATAAGAATTTAAGTTACTAGTTAATTTAAAATTTTTGATAGCATTTCAAATTTTCTTAATTTCGCTTAAACAAATCTTCAATAACAGAAATTGAAAAAATAATATTATTCTTTTTCATTTATAATTTAGTTCTTTATATCTTTCTCTATTAAATTTCATTATAATCTCATATGTTGCAAATTATACTATCAAATCTATAATACCCTCAAGGATAAAGCACATTGTAGACAACAGTAAACAACAGACATTATGCAAATAGTTCACAAAAAAATAAAAAAATAAATAAAATGAATTAATGAAAAACAGAAAAATACTTTTAAATATAACTGAAACTTTGTCAGTGGTAATACAAATTAAAACCACATACGTCATAAACAAAAAAAAAAAAAAAAAATAGAAATTAATATTAAACATTTAAGTTAACAGCGTCATCATGAAATTTAATTTATGTACAATCTGTTGTTTATATTACCAAACAAATGATAAATGCAGCAGCAATAATATACAGTTAACATTGACAACAAGGAAGAATAAAAGAAAAAAAAAATATGATTTGGTCTCAATTGTTAAATGAATATGAAAATTTAAAAAATATATTACTTAAAGAATTAAGACTAGAATGGAAATTCTGAGAAAAATAACTTAACTCTTAGAATAAAGAAAATAAAATTTTCATATCTACTTATTCATAATTGTAAGAATAAATGAAATTTTTAGATTATTTTGATCAGAAGTGAATTTAATTTCCGCAGCATATATTTAGTTAATAAAAAATAAATGTGAAATTTAATTGTGGAAAATAATGTCAATTTCCTTTCTATATATTTTTGTCTATTTGCCATAATAATAGTCATAAACAAACTTTTGTCGTATAAAATATGAAAACTTGATGTATTTTTCGTTATTACTTAAGCTTAAAGTTTAAGGTCTTAAAATTTATTGGGCTGGCTAGAAAGCAATTTGTATTCGAATTTTATCAAATTTGTTTATTTTTTTTTATATATTTGGGCTTTAGCATCATGGAATTGAGGCTTCATGAGAAATGTAAATTTTTTCTATGTAAATTATTTACTTAAAATTTTTTGCCATTTACTTCTTTTGTCACATTTGTTTAGTTACACCTCCACTTGTAAATATATCTTCCACATATTTGCGGTAGGTGTGTTTACTATGCATGTATGTATATTCATTCTATGGTACTAACTGGCATTTTAACTTTTTAGTACAAGTATCTTTCAAGTGTGTCATTGTTGGTATATAAGTTATTTTTTTTTTTTTTTCATTACACATTCATTATACCCTACACCACCATAGGTGGTTGGGGTATTATGTGTTTGTGCTGATGTTTGTAACGCATAGAACGAGTTATCCAACACCCACCTTAAAGTATACAAATCGACTCAGAATCACTTTTTAAATCGATCTAACAATGTCTGTCCGTCCGTCCGTCTGGCTGGACGGCTGGCTGTCCATGTAAACCTTGTGCACAAAGTACAGGTCGCAATTTTAAAGATAATTGAATGAAATTTGTCAGGTGCGACTTTTATGATACAAGGACGAAGCTCGGTCCATTATTTCACCTACCCCCCATACAAATGTCCCCCCGGAATAGAGTTTCCACACTTAAAAATGTCTTAGTATTAAGAATATTTTAATGAAGTTCGGTGCAAAGAAGTTTTGTGCAAGTACCAATCTTTGTACCAAATTGTATGAAAATCGGTCCACGATTGACCATAGCTCCCATATAAACCCCCCTTGCGAAAATCACTTTAACGTGCATAAATCCCATACGAAAGATAGTATCAAGTTAATATTCGACACAAATAAGTTTTATATAAGTAGAAACAAATTTGCCAAAATTTATGAGAATTGGTCCATAATTTACCATAGCTCCCATATAAACCCACTCCCGGAAATCGCCCTATAATGCATTAAATCATTAAGATGATATTATTAACGCATTATTCTGTACTTACATGCTTTATTTTAGATTAAGTAAAAGTGTTGGTCTACAGGTCTAATATAAATCCACTTACCGAATTTCTATGCTCATACGCAATGGTGTAGGGTATCATATAGTCGATCTTGACCGACTATATCATCTTCTCTCGTTTTTTTGTTGTTGTATGTATGTGTGTATGTGGGTTTTCTTTTGCAACAAACTTGTGAATAAACAATTAGAATTACAATGTCTGTACGTCTGACAGAATGTGTAGAACATGGAAAAACATTTGGTACTTGTTAAAGTAAAGTAAAGGAACACAACAACATAAATACATTCCTACGCATACAATTTTCACAACATATACATATGCATGTTTATATATACATATATAAATTTACAGTGTCTAACCAAATGAAAATGACCGCTAATGCGGTTTTTCATTAATTGAAATAGTTGGTAATTTTTTACTTTAATAAACTTAACCACAATTGTTGTTAAAATTTTAGTACTGATAATTTAATTTTAAAATGCAATAGTTTAAAAAATATAATCTGGTCGCCAAAAAGTGCTCTGTACAATAAGTAACTTTTACATTATATGTTTAATCTGAGGTTTTTAGTTGGTTCCGCCAAATAAAATGAAGGAAATTAAATAATTGTTTCCTTCATTATTTATTACATGTAAGGACCAGTAACCACACTGAAAACCTATATAATAAATTTTTTGTTTTTTTTTATAATTATCTATCAAACTTTGACATTGTCAGTATTAATTCTTTTGAAATACGTAAAAAAAAATAAATTGCTTAGCATACCCAACAAAAACTTTGGTTGCCATATAATGAGTTGAGAAGCTAATACAATGGCTCTTCACTACTTACACATTAGCTGAATAACTCATTATTTTAACACGGTGATGACATTAGAAGGAACCACTTACCCTTACATTACTTAGATGTCAATACAATAACTAATTACTTCCAAGCTATTAAATAGTGCATTGATTTTAAAGCATTACTGAAGTCATGATTATTAATTTTTTTTATAAAAATATTTGTTTGTTGCTATAAAAAGATTGTTTTTTTTTTTTAATTTAAATGACTTAACAATCAAAAATGGTAACTGCGTAATAAAAATCAATAAAAAATTCAAGATTTCTTCTTTTTAAAAGTGAAAACATCAAAAATATTTCAGTTTATCATCTTTATCTCAAAGCTGGCAAAACTACGAATAAATAAAGCCACATATCATAAAAATTGGCTGACAAATCTTGATTGGATTCACAGTTAAGTTAGGATAACCATGCATAACTACAGTTAAGTGGAAATATATTAGTCGGCAAACAAATTTTTTTTTTTTTTTTTTTTGTTTTAAATAAAAAAAAAAAAAAAAATGGTGGATTAGATGAAATTTAATGTGCTAAATAAGAATCAGCTTTTACTTTTTTTTTTTTATCACGTATTGATTTTTTTTATGGGCATGATTACTATGACCCCGCCTTTAGGCAGTCACTCTTGTATAACTCGAGAATGGTTTGTCCAATTAAGATAAATTAAACTCCAGTAGATAGTGATCTAAATTGTCTTTTGAGCTGAGTTTACATAATATTTTTATCCAGTTAATATTTCCGTAGTTATTTGTTAATTAGTAGCGAAAAATTATTATTATTATTTTTTGTTGAAAAATTTGTTGACATGTCTTAATGACAATTTTCGTATGCATCTTTTGATGTATCATTTATCAAAATCGTGTAAACGGTTCTTGAGTTATAGTCTAAATTTGACAAACCTTTCTCGAATTTTATAGTGTGACCGCTGAATAAGGTGATGATATTAGTCATGGACCTAAAAAAAATCAGTACGTGATAGAAAAAAAGTGGAAGCAGATTCTTGTTTAACTGGTCAAAATCCACCTAGTCCACCTATACGTGCCTTACTTTGTTCGCAGCCATTACCAGCTTTAAAATAAAGATAATAAACTGCACAAAAAAAATTATTACGGTCTTTTTATCAATTAACATAGTTGTTTCATTTTGCATCGAAATTTAATAAATTTATTCAAGCAAAAATGAAATAAAAATAAAATTTAACTATACTTTTATATCCTATATACATTTTTAATTCATCCAATCAACTACTTGATTGATTTAATTAATTTATTAATTAGGAATTTTTTTCTGTTTTGTATTTCTTACAGTTTTTAGTAATTGATATAATCATTTTGGTGAGAGGTGCAAATTTGAACAAGTTTATAATTGAATGAATTAATTTCATATATATTTGTTAATTGGTGACTTTTTTCTGTGTGTAATATAAATTTTAATATATAAATTTTGGTAACAAAAAAATCTAAAATTTTGCATGAAAATTATTTATTTATTTTTTTTTTTGGCACTTATTTCAAAATAACTTCGAAACTACTTAGCACATAAAAAAATTAAGTTCACATGATTTGAAGAGATTTTTATTAGGCATCTTTTGGTGTATTATGTCAGTCGTAAACACCGTTCATGAGTTATGAGGAAATATACTAAAGTAATGGCCTTACTATGGGCGAAATATTAGACACGCCCATAAAAAAAAATCCAGACCTGATGGAAAAATATTGAAGGCAGATTCATGTTTAGCACATCAAAATACATCAAGTTCAACTATTCGTCTATGGGGAAGGATTTTTTTGTCGACCAGTGTTATTGGAAAGGCAAATGCGAACATTTTTGTTGCAACCCATGTTGGGGTAAAATATGTCAGAAGTGGCGATTAACTGAATTTTTTAATTTAAATTTTTGTAGCAAAGTTGGGTACGGAATAAAAATAGACAAAATTATGTATCAATATCAATTAAAATCTTCATGCTAGGTTTTGTTGTTTTTTAATAAGGAGCTGTTAAAATTAATTTTTTTTTACATTTTTGAATTCAAATTTCATAAACTTTCAGTGTATTTATTTTAAATAAAAAGTCTTTTAAAGTAAAAATATAAAATAGAACCATAAACTTCAGGAACTTAAGTGTACTTTTCTTTGTAAATTATATCTTGTCTAAACATTTTTTTAATATCCTAAAATACACTAAAAAGATCGTGCGCATATATAGCCCGATTTAAGAAATTAATTTTTTTCGAAAAAAAACTCCAATAGACTTCATACAAAAAACATCTTAAGTGCAGACATTTTAATTGCTTTATCAAATAATCGCTTCAGGAGCGGAGCTAATAGGATACTAATTTCATAGAAAATGTTTAACCACTAGCGAATTTTTATTCTCTATCCGGAATTCTTTAAAAAAGTCTTACCCCCTGTTTTTATAAAACGAACGAAAAATTCGGATATTGGTATTCTACCTAAAAATACTTTAAAATTCTAAAAATTAATTTTTTTATTAACTAATAAATAGCAAAAATAGAACGTTATTATCAATTTTCGGATATCACCTTTTTTTACTTTTTAGTAAGCTTTAAGTATTAAAGTATTAAATACATACATATATTTCGTATATAGTATTATTTTCCATTCGTATATAATATCTTCATTTAGTTTAGTAGCATTCAGTTACTTTTTTGTCGTAATAATGAGAAAAGAGGTCAGTCCAGAAAAATAAGAATTCATTGAATTTTCTAATGACGGGAAGTAAACTTTTCTGATGACACTCCTTTGCGTATATTTCTCTGCTAAAAGTGTCATTAGTTTTGAAAGTAGTGCTTTTGTATCCACATGTCAAAGATTTTGTAAACATTTTGATTTCTTTTACATTATATTCGTCTGATAAATTTCCCTTAACATCTGTCATTTGGATTACATGACCCGCCAAAAGTACTTTTAATCACCTTTTAAGCAGGTTTCATGTTTTTTTTTTTTTAGTATTTTCTTCCTCTTTTTCGCCTTCATATTTTTTCTAGCGTACTTTTTTTTAACTTCGTCGGTATTCAGGCCATCTATATTAAACATTTTTGATAAAGGATAGAGAGAGTGAGTCACATTCCATCCAGAGATATAAAAATGTTCTCTTTTAATTCGTATTATTGTATTCTCGATTCAGTGTTGCCATTTTAACATTTTTCTTGAATAGACTCCAGTTCTCGCGATAAATCGCGGTTTGTAAAATTAAGCTGGTTGCACTATATTGAAGCATCACAAAAGAATTCTAATAAAAATTATCTTCAAGTCGTTCTTACATTACTTCTTAATACGGTCAACAGTTATGAAGATATTGAGCCCATTTTATGAGAAAAAATTTAATTTTATACAAAATTTCAAGAAATTTCAAGAAATTTTTTTTTTTTTTTTTTTAAATCATAAAAATTCGAAAGTATCAAAAATTAAAGTATTTATTTTTTAGTTATAAAGATAAATTTAGTAAAAATAAAACAGGACATATTTCATAAAAGTCAATGCATAAGTTTTGATTTTATTTACAAATTAATGAAAACACTCATTCACAATTTACATAGAAAAACTTAAAAAAATCATAAAATAATTTTTTTATTTTTTTAAGTTTTCTATGTAACTTGTAACTGAGTATTTTCACTAATTTGTGAATAAAAATAAAACTTAGGTATTGATTTTAATGAAATATGTCTCGTTTTATTTGCAACAAATTTATCTCTATGAGTAAAAGATGGGCCTAATATTTTTATAACTGTTGGCCGTATTAAAAAGTAATGTAAAAATGACTTGATGATAACTTTATTTAGAACTTGATATTTGTTTGAATAAAATCAGACAAGTCGTTTTCGAGATATGCTTCAATATATAGTGCAACCTGCATAATTTTACAAACCGCGATTTAACGCGAGAACTAGAGTCAATTCAAAAAAAGTGGATTAGTGGCTTAGTACTTATTAGTACCGTGTAACCGAATTGATTGAGAAACCCCGTGCCGCAGAAATTTTTTCTCATTTTGTAACTCTGTGTAATTGATTTTAAATTTTTTCATAGAAAAAAATTATATGTGAACGACAAGAATTTTATAAAAACCATTTATATAAATAACGTTGATTTTCAATATTCATGATAGTTGTTAAGAAATTGTGTCGTCCTAATACAACGTTACTAGATGCATCCCTCGTGGTACCGATTCGTCGTTTTTCCTTTAAATAAACAGGTCAAAACTGTAGTATACTTATACTAAATCAATTTGAAATATTTAATATTGTCATACACCTCTGAATCTAAATATATCTCAGCAGACAGTATTCTTTGCAGAAATATAATATTTTGTGTCTTAAAAATCATTTTGTGGCCCGATATAGTACATCATCACATTAATTTACTGAAAAATAAATTTTAGTACGAAATTGATGTCGTGCTGTGAATTAATTTTGCTACATTCAATAAATATTTTCAACTTTTAAATTTCCCTATTCATTTATTTAACTAAAATAAAATAATTTTTATTTTTTTACATATAAACCCCTCAAAACCAATTTTTTAATAAACGTTTATGTCATGGTCAGCGTTACCGTTGAGAATTTTTAAAAAGTCGCCAAAAAAGGGGATTTCAAAATAAAAAGTCGCCAAAAAAGGGGATTTTTCCTAAAAAAGGGGCCAACTGCTTTAAAACCCAAACAACTCCTTAAAATTTATTTATTTGATAACAACAGATACAAAAAATATTGTATTTTAAGATAAACTACTAAGTCCAATTGTGTTACTAACAAAATAATTTATTTATAAAAATTTTATACTTTTTATTATTCCAAAAATAAAGATTTATTCACAAATTTAGTTGAAATACAATTCTTTTTTTATTAATTACACTTCTGTACTTTTTTGCAAGGTCTTTACTAGTACTCTATCTTTTTAAATCCCCGTTGATCCCCGTTGTTAGGACTGAACATATGGATCTACAAGTATTGACTTCAGTCTGTTGGACAAACTAATTTTTATAATTGATTATTTAGTAAATAAAAAACACGTTATAAGGAATTATAACTTAGGATATAAGTATTAATTCTATCTGTTTTTTTATTTTCCCAATCCAGTACAAAAAAAAAAAAAAAAAAAAAAAATCGCCAAAAAGATGCTTATTTAAATGGCTATTCATAAACTTTATTATATTTATTTACTAACAGTTTGAGTTCATTTACAAATACTCCAGTGCATTTTATATAACTATAGTGTGAAACAATCTCAAAATAATTAATTTATTTGTTCAAATTAATATATAATGGCACGATATATTTTAAAAAACTTAGTTTCTCGGCATTTAGCCCTTAGTAGTAAAAAGTCGCCGTTTAGTCTCCATTTTAAAAAGGGGCCAAAAAAGTCGCCAGGTGGTCAAAAAAGGGGAAATTGGAGACTAAAGTCGCCAAACGGTAACGCTGGTCATGGTACGCATCAGTCTGCTATTGTGGTAAAATTATGTCAGTCATAGTTAGGTTTTTTTTTTTAACAGCTACTGTTAAACTATAAAAAATATAGTTATAAAAATATTTTTCTTTAAAGAGACTTGTGTTTATAAAAAAGAACATTTAAAAAATAGTGGTATTAAAAATAAAGAAAAAAAATAAAATAAAAACTAACTAATGGAAACTGCTGAGTGTTGAGGTTTTTCTAACAAAAACACAACAAAAACAACATTGTGTTATTTCTTATTCATATTTAAGAAGATTATATAGAGTTAAATGTGGTAAAAATACGTCATATTTTGTTGAGCTTAAACAAAGTAACTAAAAGTGCGAGGTCGACTTGTGAATAACCACAAAGAAGGTTTTTAATTTTTAATTAAATATTTAAACATTTTGTTGCCAACTTGATGTTTATTAAATTTGTAAAGAAATTAAACTAATTATTTAATTAATAATAAAAATAATTTATTAACAAAACTAAAAGGTTAAACATTTTACATAAAAAGAAAAAAAGAACAACTTAAAATAAGTTTTCGTTTTAATAACAATTAATGAATGTTTCTTATAAGTGTTTAATTTTATTTTTTTGCTACAAAGTTGTAAACACTTCTGGAAAACCCTTTCATATATAACAGGGTACCAAGTACTTATTACTATGAGTAAAAAGAAAGCAAAAACAGAAACCCATTTTGTACTTAAAGAAAAAGTGTTACAACTATAAATGATGTTGTTGAGTGGTTATATCCATAGTTTCAGTTTTTACTTTTAGTTTATTTATATTTTCATATTCTGGTTTAAAATATGTTATTTTTCTCTTAATTGTTATAACACTTTTTAAGGGGTCTTTTTACCCTTTTCGTAAAAGAAATTTTTGTTTGCAACAGTCTTTAAATTGGAATTACTTTTTGTGTCAGTTTTATTTTTATACGAATTTAAATAACTACTTTATATTTAGTTTAATGATTTTCAGTTTTATGTTAAAAATAAAACGTTTTTTTTTTCGTAATCCGATGTAATCATAAAAGTACATATATGTGTTTTTTTTTAAATTATTACTGAAACACTTTCAAAGTTTTATTTATATATCTTTTAATGTTAAGAGTTAAACAAAATATAGAAAAAAGATCACAAAACGATTTTAAATCGCTGGTAGTGAACTGAATAATTTTTATTTAATATTCAAATGAAAGCTAAGAATCCCTGCAACATAGACTAACTAGAAGTGCTACTGAGAAAGGAACACCCTAATTTTGCTGTCCGAAAACCTAAGTATAAGCGTATATTGGTAAATAAACTTGTAATAGTATTGGTTTAAAAAAACATGTCACTTCAATACTTAAAGTTAACATAATTGTTCCAAGGGTAGTAAAAACAAGCGCGAATGTTATATACCCACTATATACCCACCATCAACTTTTTAAAATTTTAGGTTATTTTTTGTTTCCGAGTTTACATTGATCCTTGAACTATTTGAACACAATTTCACCTTATATGGGAGGTGGGCGGTAAAGTGGGCGGACCACGCCCATTTTTGGTTTCCGAGTTTATATCGACACCCAAACTATGTATACAAAATTTAGTTGTCGTACATGCTTTTGTTTAAAAGATATCAGCAGAAAAATATGAAATGAAGCTACAACGGACAGCCTGTGTTTCTAGTTTTTAGCCCATAACTTTTTTGTTTATTAACCGATTTTGTCCATATTCAATCCTAAACAAACCTTATATAAGACAAATTTCGTCCCCCTACGTTGTCTCGTTCGAGCCCTATCCTGCTTTCAACAGACGGACAGACGGACGGACATAGCTAGATCGACTCAGAATCTAACCAGGACCCAGAAAAAATATACTTTGTGGGGTCTTAAATGATTCCTTCGACATGTTACACACGGAATGACAAAATCAATATACCCCCCATCTTTTTGATGGTGGGTATAAAATAACATATATATGCCGACTAAGCAAAAAAAAAAATTTACTTAGCGAATCCGGTGTTCTAAATTCTACAGAGGAGAAGGCCCTTTCATCCGGCCGAAGACCGGCTAGTCAGACAAACTTTTCTTAGTAAAAAGGACTTTCTTCTCCATGGTATTTAAAACACCAGCTTTGCTAAGTATAGCTTTTTGTAACTTTAAAACTAAAACTTTACTAATTATTTTATTGGATAATTTATTTTACTTATTTCGGGAGTTATTTCATTAAATTTGGTACTTAGTTCTTTATTATGATAAAACCCGCAAATGTTGGCAACTTATTCCTTTAGAAGTTATTTCTATTTTTGATTTTGGAGTTTCTTCAATTTTCTTAGAACTAATTTCATTGGGACTTATTTCATTTGGGAGTTATTTTGACTGTGAATAAAATCATGATTTATGAATCAATTATAATGGCACAAGTTTGTAATGATACAGTTTCGTGGTGAACTCTATGAAGTATGTTGAATACACCCAGTACCCGTATATATGAAGAGAGTAATTTGGCTTAGTCTCAGTAACGCCTCCACGTAGTCTATGTTTCAACCTCAAACGTTAAGAAAATATTCTTTATATAAAATATTAAAAGTTTTGAATATTTATTTAAAAATTGATCAAAGAAGCAAACTAATCCATTCAATTAAATATTGTTTAAATTTACACTTCTTACCAAAATGTTAAACATAAAAATGTTTCCAATTAAAAAATTTACATGGAAAAGAAAAATTTATTTATTTTATTTTTGCTTGAATATTTTAATTAAATTGTGATATTAAATAAAACAACTGTGTACAGTGGGACAAATTGCAAAATAAATTGTAATAAGTCTGGATCTTTTAAGCTACTTAAATGATTTTGATGCAAGAAGTTGTTAAGCTCTCAGAATATTGTTAGCTGGAGTGTGTAATTGGAAAATGGACGGCGTTACAGTGGGCCAAATTTGACTTTCTCGAGAGTGAAAAACATATCGGAGTTTGTACCTTTTACCAATATGTAACGATTTTAAATATTTTTACATTTCTGAATTTTTCTAAGCAAGATAAGAGAATAGGAAAGGATATGTTTACTGTACTAAATTATTTGTTATGGTTTAAAAGATTATTTATTATTTTTTTAATATTTGGCCTTGACTTATTTGCAATTTTGCCCCATAAAATTTTAAAATTAAATTCCTAATTGTAGACCAACACTTTTACTCAATGTAAAATAAGTTATACAAATACAGAACTATGCATTGATACTAATATCTATATGATTTTATGCCCTTTAAGGCGATTCCCGGAAGTGGGTTTATATGGGAGCTATGATAAATTTTGGACCGATTCTGATAAATGTTGGCAATGTTGTTTCTACTTATATAAAACTTATTTGTGTCGAATATTAACTTGATACTATCATTTGTATGGAATTTATGTACGTTAAAGTGATTTTCGGAAGATGGGATTTATATGGGAGCTATGGTCAATTATAGACCGATCTTGATGAAATTTGGCACTTTCATTGAAATATTGATATATTTAAGGCATTTATGATCGTTAAACCCCTATTCCGGGAGGACATTTGTATGGGGCTAGGTGAAATAATAGACCGATCATAACCAATTTCAAATACTCTTCGTCCTTGTGTCAAAATAATTATTTGTGCCAAATTTCATCAAGATATCTTTAAAATTGCGACCTGTACTTTGTTCACAAGGTATACATGGACAGACAGCCAGCCGACCAGACGGACGGACGGACGGACATCGTTAAATCGACTCAGAAAGTGATTCTGAGTCGAACGGTATACTTTGAGGCCGATAATTTTTTCTGTGCGTTACAAACATCAGCAAAAACGCATTATATAAAACGTATAAAAATTTTGTTATTTAAAAGTATATAGTAAAATTGTATATTTTTTTCTGATCTTTACATTTATTAATTTTTCATTAACTACTTTTTAACATGTGCAAAATTTATTTTGATACCTATAAGCATTTGGAAAATATTCAGCCTCAAATTTGTGAAATATGCCCCTGTAGATATAATTTGCATTTTTGTGCTGATGTTTGTAAATCACAGAAAATATTATCGGACCCCCACCTTAAAGTAAAGGTTAGGTGAAATAATGGACCGATCATAACCAATAGGTTTTGTCCTTGTACAGCAATTGTCCTTCTGAATACCCCAGTCATTATCATGTCACATACCTTGGTATACATTTAGATAGGCGACTAACTTGACGTCATCATGTAGAAATCAAGAGACTTCATATGAAGTTAAAAGCTTTTAGCATTCACTGGATAATAAACAGTCAAACAAAACTAAGCCTTGACAATGAAGTCATCCTCTATAAAACCGTTTTAAAACCAATTTGGACATATGAGATTCAATTATGGGGAACAGCCAGTAAAGCGAGTATCGATTTAAGTATATATTGTGAGGCCTTAAAAAAGGCAGACTCAATATATAAATAAAGAAAACGTATAAAAAAATTGTTTTTTTTTTTTTTTTTAATTAAAAAAATTCAAATATTCTGAAAAGTAATTAGCAATATGCCAAAATCGAGCAGCAACTTTTGTTCTGCGACTTTTTCATAAATCTGTTACAAAATTACCGTTAGTTTTAGATTATTGAAGAAAATCAAAATTTTGACCTTCAAATTTCCAGAATTCGACCAAATGATGTTTGGCAACTTTGTACAAAATCCTTCGGCGAGTATTTTTGCTCAACATATGAACTCATAATACTTTTAAATACAGGGTGTTTTGATGCATTTTTAATAAAAAATTCATTTTGCGCCACCTAGCGGCAATAATTTGTACTAACTATGTTCAGCAATTATAAAGGTAATTTGAATACCTTTTGAAAATCGGTTGAAAAATAACCGAAAATCGGTAAAAAAAATAAACAAAAACATTGATAAAAAGAAAAACAACAAAAAACAATAACATTACAAATGTAAACAAGCGCAAATGTTGAATAAGAGGTGGCCGGTAAAGTGGGCGAACCACGCCTATTTTTGTTTCCGTGTTTACATTTGTCCATGAAGTATTTGTAAAAAATTTCTTTGACCTTTCAAATTATATGGGAGGTGGGCGGTAAAGTAAGCGGACCACACCCATTTTTTGTTTCCAAGTTTATATCGACTCATGAAAATTTTGTTATAGTACATGCTTTTATTTAAGAGAGACATAGCAGAAAAGTATGAAATTAAGCTACAACGGACATCCTGTGTTTCTAGTATTTTGCTCATATTTGTTTATTTACCAATTTTTCTCATTTTCAATATCAAAAAATCCTTATATAAGATAAATATTTGGGCCAAATTTTGTTCCCCTTCGTTGTGCCGTTCAGGCCCTATCCTACTTTCAACAGACGGACATAGCCAAATCGACTCAGAATCTAACCATGACTCAAAAACATATACTTTATGGGGTTTTAAATTAAAAGCAGTGTGTATGGTCTTAATTACTAATGTATAATTCATTTCAGTAACATAAACTCCATTTTTTAAAATTAATGAGTAAAATTTGGCGAAAATAGGCTTTATTGTTTTTTATACGGCACAAGGACTGAATGTTATGTCTTGAAACTCAACATAGTTGTTGATGACAACAATATCTAAAATTCTGTGGTGGTGCTTGAAGATTACATTCCTACTTCAAAAGTTATATATGAATGAAGGTGAAAAAAAACGCATTTTTTCAATTTTTTCGATTTTTTTTTTTTTTTTTACATTTTCAAAATTTTCTTGTAAACAAAAAATGCGATCGTCATGCACCACCGCAGAATTTTAGACTTTGGAATCATTAATAATTGTCTTGAATGACAAGACATAATATTCAGCCCAATTTGTGCCGCATTAAATGTTAGCAATAGTATTTTCTTACTTCCATATTTCGTTGTTGCCATTTTGTTTTTCTCAGTGTATTATTGCAACAATATTCGAAAGTGGGAGATTACTACCCAGACAAACTATCCAACTAATAAAAACATTGAATTTGTAACTGTTAACATAAATAATGCATTAAATTCATAAAAAGTTAAAAAATCAAAGTTTTAAAGGTCACCCAAAATTTCCGTTTTAGGACAAGCGATGGACACTCTAATTAGACGTTAAGGTAGCTGACTCTACCTTCGAAGCCTTAAAAATCATCCGGCATTCATAGCTTGAAAATGAAAAAGTACTTTTTTTTTTGGCAATTTGGGATTTTTGTGTTCGCGTACTTGTACGTTTTTATATTTTTGTGAGAGAAAAATTAGCTTTTTCTCATATTACCGCACTTTACCCAAAAAGTAAGGAAACATATCTATAATATTAATATTTTAAGTTTTAAGTAACTAACTCACTATTAAAATTTGTTATGCCGCCAAAACAGAAAAAATGGATTTTTTAATATAACTCACGATTTTGGGGGTATATACAAAATTCTAAAAATGGGATAGTTTTCAAACTCAAGTACCCTTCAAAACTTTGCAGTACTTTTGAGAAGAAATATGATATTCTGGAGAAAAACTAGTTTCAGGCCTATAATGATAAATGAAATAAGTTCACAGAAAATTAAAATTAATTTCATCATCAAATTTAAAAAGGAACAATTTTATTTTTAATACAAACGTCCCGTCTTCCTCTAATAAAATTAGTTTATTTAAAATTAATTAATTTTCCAAACACAATACTTCATCTTAACATTTCTCATAATAATCCTTCAACAATTTAACACGCTTTCATTACTTCTCTTTACCTTAACATAAACACAAAAACTCCATTCAATTCGTTCATATAAGTAGACTTTTTGTATTATCGTACAAAATAAGTTCATACATTTTCTTATTCCCTTATACTTTTTTTTTTTTCTTCTCAAAATATTATTTAGTGCGAAAAATTGTATTATGTCAAATTATTTTGATTGAAAACATTTTCTAAAGCTTAAATTAGATTTGAAAACTTTTACATTTGTAAAGAAATTCTTGAGGAATAAATATAAAATTTACTTTGCTTTTCAGTTTCATTATGTTTACAAATATTTTTCAAGTCTTTCACTTTACTTCGTTTCTGTCTTTGAACTGTAGTGAATCAAATTACATAAGACACGTGATTTTTTTTTATACAAAAAAAGAAAATAAATTTTGTAGAAATATGTTTGCTATACGTTACTTATATACCAAAAATGTATTTACATTTTATTATCAGTAGAAAGATGAAATAGTATATGTTTAAAGAATGAAATAGAAAATACTCCTACAAAGTATGCCAGTAAAAAGAAATTGGAACAAAATGAAACTTTTAATGCAAAAGTTTTTTCCACTCTAGACTGTGTATGCATAAGTGGAAGAGTGTTTTAAATATTTAAAATGTGTGGGATAAATGTAACGTTGACATTTTATATAATTCCGGAGTAATATAAGATTTTGTAAAAAAAAAATTATATATGTCCCGTAGACAAAAATTTTGTAGGAAGATCTTTGTAAAATTTGGAACTATCATTTATGTATATATAAAACTTATTTGTGTCAAATATTAACTTGATACTAACATTTTAAATGGATTTATGCCCGTTTAAGTTATTTTCTGAAAAGGGTTTTATATGTTAATTATATAATTATTATGAAAAGAGCTATGGTTAATTATGAACCGATCTTTACAAAAATCGGCACACTTCTTAAGAATTATATGAAACTTATTTGTACCAAATTTCATTAAAATATTGCTTATTTAAGGGTTTTGTGATCGTTAAACCCTTTTCCGGGAGGACATTTGTATGGGGGCTAGGTGAAATAATGGACCGATCATAACCAATTTCAATAGGTTTTGTCCCTGGACTTTAAGAAATCTGTGTGTCGAATTTCATTGATTTCTGTACAAAATTGCGACCTGTAGTTTGATTACAAGGTTTACATGGACGGACAGACAGTCAGTCAGACGGACAGATGGATGGACGGACATCGTTAAATCGACTCAAAAAGTGATTCTAACCCGATTGGTATAAATTAACGTGGGTCTTAGACCAATATTTTTGGGTATTACAAACATATAAAAATTAAAACTGATCTTCAGTTCCCTACCAACGATTGATAGTCACGGTTCTAGAATATTTCGTCCAAAAAATAGTATTGAGCTTTTAATTGAAATGGGTATCAAAAAATTTTTAACTTTTAGCCTATTATAAAAAAAAAAAAATTAACTTTAGCACAATTTTTGGTCCACAAATCGTCATTTTAGTACATCATGCAAAAAAACAGATTATTTTTTTAAAAATTTATAAGAATTTTATAAGTCTTATTGCGAAATAAAATCCCATGAAAATATGTTTAAAATATTTTTTCCATACCAGCATAAAATTACGAATTTTTAAATATCCATTTCGATAAAAAAAATCGAAGTTTTTTTACCATAATGTATGAGACCCATGATTTTTCAATCGCTGGTAGGGAACTGAAGACCAATTATAAACATTTTTTAAATAATTTTTTCGTACTAAGAAAATTTTTACGCATCCTTTGAGGGGTCTTCCTGCATTAAAATCTTGAAAAAGGCTTTCTTCGGGACACTCTAATGTACAGCGGGTGTCATAAATAAGTAAACAAACTTATCATTTCTGTTTCACAGTTTAAAAAGCGGCTAATGTAAGAGTCTACTTTTAAAAATTTACATGTTTTTGATGAAGTAATTTTGTTTTCTTTTATATAGATGACAAATTCTTCAAATATTATTTTACATTTTAAGTTTTTTTCTAGAGAAAATTGAAAAGAAGTCGTTTTTGGGCGAGTCAAAAATAAGTAAACAAGAAACTTTTGGCTTAATTTCATTAATTTTTTGTTTAAAGTAAGCGAAGTTTATGGTTGCAAAATGATTTTAGCACAACGGAGATAATTATTTGTTACATTATGTGAGAAATAAAAAATTGATTTTTCGATTGTATTAGAAAATTTGATAAAATCAGAAAATTTTAACTTAACCATAATTTCGACCTAAAGGATGGCAAATAGCGCACAATTAAGTATAGGAGAACTAAGACTAACTATCATACAATACGAAAAAGGTAAAACATATAGAAATATATAATAAATCTTTAATAAAACGGCCACTTTATTTTCAAGGTGGTTAAATGCTTCAAACACAATGAACGCGTTGACCCCAATTACTCTCGTAAACGCTTAAGAATTACAGCAAAAAGAATAGATAACAATTTAACTTTAAAATCTTATGCTTTTTGCTCCAAAACTTTTATCAAAACGTATTCCGGAAGTCCAAAAACTATGGTCTGAATTTACAACTCACAAAATATGAAGACGCAAAACATGGTCTAGCTGTACGGAAAATTTTATACATAAGTATAATAAATCTCCAAAATTTGATGACGTTCTAAAAATATTAAAATTCTAGAAACTAAGTTTCTGGATTGAATAAACTATTATTCGCATGAAATATAATGTAGCCATATGTATGTTTAGCTCTAAAATGTTTAAACTTTAACTTTTAAGTATAGAAAACCAATACTTAAGTCCAGCAGAAAGGGCTTAATGGTTTGAAATTACATTTCTATTTATAAAATAGGAAAAAAAGTGTCAAACAAAGGTAAAATAAAATCCCAGATTAATCTTAATCTGTTAAAAGGTATAAAGTTTCAAACATTTTTTGTTTAATTTTTGTGGATTTTATCCTATAGTAGGAAAATTCATCTATAAATTTTGGTAAATTTGATTCAAAATATATAGCTGAGGAAATAACTAACATTTCAGAGTGACCTACTCAAAGTCCAGATGTGTCACAAATAGATATTGCATGAAATTTAATAAAAAAATAAAAAATAAAGTTCCCATAATTGACCAATTTGGTGGACTTAATTATTACTAAAACCTCTTAATTTTGTCAGGGATATGCAGAATATATGTAGTCACTATACCAACACGTTTGGCACTAATGTATCAAAATATAGGCGGTCGCCAGGGCTATTAAAAACCTTGTTTACTTATTTATGGAGCATTGATTTTTTTTAACTTCTTTAAAAAGAGCCAGATTCACTAAGTAGTAATGTGTTGAATTGAATCTTTTGCTGTTTATTTTGCTAACAATACATTATATGTTTACAATAATATGTTACTTTTGATATCTTTGATCTACAACTTGAAAAAGAACCAATTGAGTTCAAGATACTATTATGTTTACTTATTTATGACACTGAAAGACAGACAGATAGACAGACAGACGAACATAGCTAGATCGACTCGGAATTTAACCAGGACCTTAAAAATACGACAATGTTCATTCAACATAATTTATTTTTTTTTACTTTCATTGTGGCGAAATGACTCTACATGGCGTCATGTGTGCAGTTTGAAAATCTCTTTTTGGTGCCCTTGAGGCTCATGTCTTATATCATCCCAGTAGTATCGATTTTCATCCAAATGTTCTAACAACTTTTTTGGAAAAGAACATTTGGAATGTATAGATAGTAATATAAAATATAGAACTTGGATAAAAAATTACATTTGCATTACCTCACTATTAAAAAATAGACTGATTTTATGTTATTTCTTCTAAATTCGTAACTTACCTTAAAATGTTAAAAATTTGTCCTTCGTAATCATTAAAAAATTGATTTTATACTTGATTCAGATTCTGCAAATGACATTAGTTATATTAAAGTTAATTATATACCGAACACATTCATAATTTTTTTGCGAACTGACGTTATCATTATGAAACACTGAGTTTTAATTATTTGTTAATAAACCTACAATAATAATAATGATTTTCTAAATTATAAAACTCTATTGAAAACCTTATATGGAAACATAATATTAAAAAATATTAACAATTTAAAGAATATTAGTAAAGATATATTATGAAATAAAAAGACGTTATAAATATAAAACGCACTGTATATGGGCTATTATCAAAAATTTTTGATTTTAGCTCTTCATAAAAATATTATTTTTTTTTTAGTTTTTTTTTTAATTTTTATTTTTTATTTTTTTGATGGCACATTAAAATCCTTTTGTATACATATAAAGTGACTCGAATGCATGTAGAATCAGTTCGTTAATCATTTCATGTAAGGGGCGCGAAAGTTATGGCGATTTTAAGTTAAACAAATAAAAATTTTTACAAACTAGAAGTTTATGTACAATTTTGGTCAAAATTACACGTAATATAAAAACCTACTGAGTTATTCAAATAAAATTTATGATTTTTTCAATATTTGATGGTATTAAAGCAGCATATTTTAGGTTTTCCAAGTTAAATTTTAAAAACTTTCCTTTCAATAAAAATCGCGATTTTTAAAAATTTGGTGAAAAATTTGGATCCAATCTATGTTATTTCTCCATATATACAAAGAAATGTTTTTTAATATTGTGATTCTTTTTTAACACAAGTAAATATTTTTTGGTCCATAAAATGTTTATCTTTAAAAATTTTTTGATGCGCCTCCGAATTTTTATTAAGCATAACAAACACCTACTAATTATGTCAATTATAGTTAATTTCATGCTGTCCACACGATGTGCCTTAGCGAAATGTGTTTTGAAAAAAGTGTCAAGTTTTCAATTATGAACGACATTTGACTTAAATTTATGATCAAAATCAATTATATTTACTCTTATATCTATATATCTAATATTTGTTTAAATTGCAATTTTCTATATAAAAATGCAAAAACAAAGATTGCAATTTTTGCATAATTTTCAAAAAGTCCATAAAATACTTGTATTAAATTTATTTTTAATGCTCCTCTGATTTTGTTATGTAAAATAACAAAAAACTAGGTTCACGCAGTAATCCAAGCCATTGCATATGAAACTGTGAATGTGCCTCGCGAAAAACTGACTTTTGAAAAAAACTGTTTTCCAAACATTGAGACTATATACTATGTTGACTATTTCGGGTACATCAACGAGATATATTGCAAAATACACACAATTACAACAAGTATCAATTCTTATCCTAAATTTTGTATTCGGTTGAGGGGCGTACAGACCCCGCCCAAAAAACTGAAAAATTTAAAAATGTATTTAACTGTTGAAAATATGCACAACAACAAAAATGGTGCAAAATTTATCTGTAAAGACCGATTAGTTTACTTATGTTAGAATGAAATCAGAAAATATAAACGAGCGAACAAAAATTATAGAAGAATGGGAAAAACTTAAGTTATTTTTAGCCATTTTTCTACGTTCTTGAACTTTGCATAACAATCATGATTATAAAAAGAAACCTATTGTGCTAAAATTTTGCACTCTATTAGTTTCAAGCCTTGTGAGTTCAGATCTGTAACCAATTTGTTTAAAATATAATTACCACAAAACTTATTAAGGATTTAAGTCAGTTTCAGCCAGGTTAAATTTTTTGATAATGGCCCATATACTTTATATGTGTAACATACGGAATGACAAAATCAATATCTTTTTGATGGTGGGTATAAAAATTATTTGATATTTTGTGTTGAATTTAGTGAAACAAAAATTGTTGGCTGACTTTTCTGTAGTTATTTTACTAAATAAATGTTCTTCTGCACGTATAAGTAATATTTTAGTTTGATGTTAACTAACATATATTAATCATACGTTACATTTGACCATTTTAAATTTGGGTACTAAATTTTAATTACAAACTATTTTTCTGAATATCTGCCCTAATTAGGGTTTGGGGTCCGGGAATTCCTGGGCGAGAAATCCCGGAAAATTTTCATCGGGAATTCCCGGGAATTTTTTTAAATTTTCCCGGGAAAACGGGAAATTTAAAATTCACGTGGTTTTATAATCCTATGGCAAAAAAATTTCTATTTTTGACGTCTCAATGAAGAATTTACATTAATGTAAACACACTACTTACTAAAGGCATTTTTAGATGTTAATACTGAATATTAAATATCCGATACAAGTAATATTTTTAATTATTAAAAAACATTTCGTTGGTGCGTTGCCTAATAACGTATGCGGAATAAAATTGCAACAAAATTTTCTTGTTAAAAATATTTTACTTATTATAAAGAGCTTTTATCATCAATTTTGGAAATCGGACTTTTAGTTCTTTCAAAATATTGACAAAACTGCTTCGAGAAAAATTTGTAATTTTTTCGATTATTTTTATATTTACCCTATACAAAATGATTAGTATTTTAATTTAGGTGGTAATAAGGATCAGATAAAAAAAAAATATTTTTTTTGATAGATAAGAATCCACTGAAAAATTCTAAAATTTAATAATTCAGATTTGTTTCCCTTTAATCACAAAGATAAATTTGTTACAAATAAAATAATACTTATTATATCGAAATCTATGCATAAATGTTGCTTTTATTGGAAAATACCTTTTAAATAACTATGTGAAATTTCATTAAAAAGAAATTTTATGATTGAAGTAAATTTTTACGGAAATATGATAATATTGAATTTTTTGTTTAATATATTTATTTTTGTATAACAAAGTTGATTGATTTCACAAAAACAAATGTCAAGGTATACTAAGGACTGCACACGAAAAAATCCGTGCATGCTCTTGGGCTTATAACTTTTGATGTGGTAAAAAATAAATAATTCTGTTAACTGGTTATCATTTGTCATTATGCTCACTAGCCATGTGCTAAGTTTCATGGTAATAGCAAAATTGGTTTTTCTTAAAATGGAAATTGAACAAAAAACACCAAATCACATAAATATAGTTTTTTATGAAATCTTACATCGGTCATATAAAACAATTGCTAGGAAGGCTGTTGTGTCACAAAATACGGTTTCTTGGGTCATAATATTATACAAAGAAGTCATGATCACTGAATGGTAACCTGGTAATGGAAGACAAATAGTATCTTCAGGCTGTAGGACTCAGACAAAATAGAAAGGATTTTGAGAGAAAATTACCTCATCTCTGGAAGAAAAGTGTCACAAAAAGTTATTTGCTTTGAATCTTTATCAGAAAATTTGAAAGCAAATCAAGCCTGATGACGTATAAAGTAAGAAAAAAATCCTTATAGAAACGCAAGCAAGAATTTGGAGGTAAAAAATAACATGAAAGTACTTCAGACGAATTTTTTCAGAAATTTTATTTCGGTATAATAGGCGATGAAACATTCGTACAGGGTGACTTTTTTCAATTACCTAGCCAGGAATTCTATATCGCAGATACTAAAGGGATTATGGCAGAAAAATTTCGTGTATCAAAGAAGTCAAAATTTCCAAGAAAGTTTTTGATTTGGGAAGTCATATGCATATGCGGGAATGAAGCACTTCATTCTTAAAAAATGGTTCCATTAATACAGGAATATATGTGATTGAATGCCTTTGGAAAAGACTTCTCCCTTTCCTAATAAAATTCAGTATATCGCTTGTTTTCTTGCCTGTTCCCGCTTCTTCTCATTACAACAACAAAACAATGGAGTTGTAACAAAGAAATTATAAGAGTTTGTACCGATAGATGCTAATCCATCAAATTGTCCGAAACTCTGTGAAATTGAATGATATTGGGCTCTAGTAAAAAATAATTTAAAGGACATTAAAAGCTCAGCACAAAATGAAACGGAGTTTAAAAATAAATGGATTTCGAGCAAAAAAGGGACCGAAACACAATAAAACCCTTAATTAGAATAATTCTGGAAAAAATCAGATATTTCCTTAAAAACCAACAGAAAATAATTTATTCTTTTATGTTTAGAACTTGAATATAATAGTCATTAATAAAAATATCACTTTAAAAAAATTCGCCCATTGGTTTAGTTTCTATAAGCAGATTTGCATGCAAGGACTTTTTCGTGCACAGTCCTTAAATTTTACGAAATTGTAAAATTTCGAAAACTCCAAATATTTCTAAATTAAAATCGACTAATAAATTTTATACCAATTTATATAAGGAAGAGTTTGTAAAATCTTGATTAATTTGGAAAAACATTTTTAAATTTGTCACAGTTTTATTCCGCATACGTTATTCACGAAAGAAATGTTTGTTTAGTCAATTCGCAACATTTTTAATTAATTCTTTATTGAATTAATTAAATTTTTGTTAATTGGAATCTTCTCCATATTGTAGGAAACTGTTTTTCTTTCATTTAATTTTTAATCTTTTACAAAATTAATTATATATTCTCTTAAGCTAATTCGTAATAGATTTGAATGAAAGAAAATTTGAATGATTCAATATATTTTTAAGCTTGAATTATCTAATTGGTTATGAATTGTTTAAATAATTTATCCTTTATGTAATAAATTTATGCAAAGTCAAAGAATTTAAGTCTATGAATTAAATTATTGTAAATGCTTTTAATTAAAAGAATGACTAGGATAATAAATTTAATTTAATTTTAATTTTAATTTTATGTATTTTATTTGTATGAAATATTTGAAATTGCTTAATATTATTTTATTTTCTGTTAATTTATTATTATTTATAACGTTTTGTTACAGCATTGAATAGAAAAAAATAATCTCCTTCATAAAAAATAATTTTTTTTTTTTCTTTTCTTATAATTTTCCCGGGATATTCCCGGGAAACTGAGTTTTTCATTCCCGTTTCCCGGGGAACGAAATATCACGGGAAACCCCAAACCCTAGCCGTAATCCATAAATTTGATTACTTTGTCAACAATTATTGTTAGATATATTAAATATTTATAGATATAGTATGTCCTACAAATACTTTAAAGTATAAAATAAATTATTTAAATTTTGAACAAAATTCTACAAAAAGAAAAAATGAAAAAAAAAAAAAAAAAAAAAAACGTTATGTAAAACAAATAAATATATAAACATTATTTAGAATTTCCTTTTGTATACAAATATTGTTATTCTTCCCAAAATTACCATTGCAAATGTCAAAAATTAGAAATTGAAAATAACAATAAAAAATTATGTAGATTAATTTATTTGCTTTGCATAAAAGTTGACATTACACCCATTGTTATCGTGAAACATTTAAAATCGAAATAAATTATGGAATGTTTTTTAGAAATATTACACAGCAGACATTTTCATAACATAACAGTAAAAAATATTACTTAGTCAATAGCTACGGCTTGTAAATATTTCCCACAGATGAACAGGCATGGCTTAGTTGGCTATGAATTTCATATGTAGGACTTTGAAGTCCTTTCTAGAAAAAATTTGACAACCTAGAGAAAAACTGGGTATGCATTTTTACTACATATGGTCTGTAGTTTTGTGTGTATATTAGGGTATCCAATTATTCGGGTGTTCATAATAATCGGTTTATTCGACAAATAATTATTCGAGGTTAAATGTTGATCGGTTAATAACCGATTATTGAGAAATTATTCGATTAATCGAATAACCATAATTATATATGTAAAACATATAAATTACACAAATTATAGCATTTAATCTATTGAAATAGTAACTTAGGAACTTAATATAAGATCAATTATTTTACAAGGGGATCATTTCGTAATTGTTTTCTCCTATTTGTATGAAAAAAATCATAACACATCAAAAGTGTTATGATTAGCTGATACTATAAAATATTCTCCCAATTAATATTTTTTGGGTACATTTAGGAGATGACAATCAAAAGTGTTATGATTTGTGTAACTTTAAATTTACATTAATCAAAGTAATGTTTTAAGAATTTCTATTGATACAAGTTTAATTATTTATGAAGATATAATATTATTATATTTTCTTATCGCTTTTTATAAAACATTCTAACCCAACAAAAAATGCATTCAAAGAAGTCAGTAAGATACTGAAATTGTGATCCAGAAATAGTACAAATTCGTATAATTTTCAATGAATTGATTTTTTTGATACCTGTGTTATGTCATGTCATGTTCACGATATGCAAAATTACAATGAATATCCAAATTTTTTTAACGGCTCAAGGAAATTAGTTTTAATTTTTATTATTATTTTATTAAATTATTTTAAACGTAGTTTTTCATTTGTTTCTGTTTTTTTTTTTTTTTTTTTTTTTTTTGTAAAGATAACATCCAAATATCAACGTCTTATAGCAGAACAATTCATTTAAATCTTTCTGTATATATTGAATCCTATTTTATTACTTTTAAAGCAGAAGAAAAAGTACCTCACTAAAAATTATTTTTATTTATTTTTACTTGAATGTAATAGTAAGATTTATTTTACATAAATTTATCATAAAAATAAAAAAATTTCTAATTTATAACTCAAGAAAACTACATTCGACAAAAATTATTCGGTTTATTCGTTATTCGAAAATAGACAGTTTTAAAATATTCGGATAGTTAATCGACAAAAATTAACCGGATAACCGAATGACGGTTAATCGATTGGATACCCTAGTGTATATAGATTTTTTCATGTGTCAGAATGACTGTCACACAGTGTTATAGAATAGGGAATTTAATTTTGACATTTTAGAATTTTTATTATTTAAAAATTTTAGACTTCATATCTATATAACTGTTTTAAAAAGTAATGTTAGAATGACTTGAAGACAATTATAATTAAAATTTTAGATATTTGGTTTTTGTTGATTTTTTCCAAATTTTATAATAAATAAGTAAATCTTAAAATTGAACATCTTAGTTCAGTTAAAATACTAAAAATTTTTGAGTACACTAGAAATTTGCTGTGCAAAATAATAGTAGCAACGAAGAAAAATACCTATTTAAATAAAACTTCATGATTAAGATTTTCCTTTTTTTAGAATATTTTGGTTATACACATTAATATTTTGCGAAATAGCCCTTATAGTCTTTGACAGCGTTAAAAAGACGTGGGAATATTTTTCCTAGCTAACTGTTTCTTTTAGTAAACAGCATTTTTGACATCTCCCCAAAGATTTTCAATGGGAATCAGATATGACGACTGATCCGGTCACTCCAGAACATCGCTTTAATTTTCGGAAAAACATTTTTTTTTTTTTTTTCAATTTAATTTCGCTGTGTTTTTTTTATTTCGCCAAATTTAAAAAAAAAAAATAAAAAACAATTTTTCGTTTATGAATAGACTTAATAACGCAATTAATGTATATTATGAAAAATAATGAAATTTTTGGCGTTCTGATTCATTAAAAAAAATAAATAAAATATTCTTAAACTGAAAAGGCAGACGGATGGACAGACATCATTAAGGTTTAGATAACATAAGTCAATTTCAGAACAAATTTTGGGTTATTTTTATTTTTTAACCTTGTCCCATATGTACCAAAAAGAACTACGTTGGACTCTTCTGTGTAGAGAATTTTGCGCCACATCTTATGGGACCCGTCGAAGTGAAGTATCGCAAAATTAAAGTTACCTAATGGGATTTTTCTTGGGCACATTTCTTATAGATTTTATTCTTGGAGATGTCAGGGAATAGTTGACGCATCAACTTTTAGGTCTAAGTTCTGTATTACCTTAGTGGACGTTACAAATAGGCTTGAGTTCACCATTCGTTTTGTACGCATAGAGTCACTTAGAAGATATTTTTAAATGCAAGTTCTTGTTTCTTGGTTTGGATTATATTTTTTGAAATTTGCATTAACTGTGGAATAACATTCCAGAACATTTTTGCATATATTGCTATGTTTTACCTTCTGAAAGTAGTTTTACCATTAAATTACGGTAAAAATATATTCAATGTTTGCCAAATATATAAATGGACATTCTGATCTGTATGTAAATGCTATGGATAATTCTGGATATTTTTGTTAATTTTTTTGCTTAAAAAATTTGGAACTCTAAAAAAAATAATAATAATTATGCTATTTTGATAAATTGTCAAATTGACCACTTGAGGACTGTATTTTTATGCAAAATTTTTAACACTTATTCTTAATAAAATTTGCCATCATAAATAGTAAAAAATCTTTATTTCCATTATAATGTCAGATGGTATTTTCATATGCAAAATAAAAAAAAAAAAAATTATTAATTTAAAAGTATTAAATTTTTCATTCACTTTGGACTTCAGTTATGATCACGTTGACGAAAAATGTTATGAACAAACATTGTGTAGAAAAATGTCCTCTTTAAAGTTATATAGAAATTTAATCATAGAACGCATTTTTGTATTTTGATTTATTGCCAAAGGCCTACTTTTAGCTGCCCTTATGTGCATTGTAAAGAAAATTATGTTTTTAAAATTTTTTTAATTTTTTTAATTTTTTTTTCATTAATGTTTCTCTTAATAGACAGATAATGAAATATATTTCCTCGTATTTCAGATTACAATTCAAGTCCCATATTTGCTTTTAATCCATCAATACAAATATTTTACTTTAAACCAACAAACATTTATTTATTGGGTTCTTTAGTCTCACTCCCTATTTTAAAATAACAAATTACAATACTTTCGACAACGATTTTGAGGTTTTTATCAACAGAAAATTTTTAGACCATGGAAATTCAGGAAATTAATTACAATTCATTTAACTAACAACACATTACAATAGCAACAAAAACGCAATGAAACAACAGCAATAATCAACACAATACAGGAAAAACAACTACAAAAGTTGTTGTATTATTCATTACAAAAAATAAAAAATAAAAAATAAAAAAATAACACAAACACAGAAACCCAGAACAGCAACAACAGTCAACATTCAATAAAAACAATATCTATGTAAATATTGTCATACAAATTATGTCATGATACAAAAACATTCAGAGCAATTGAAAAATAAAAATTTTGTGTAAATTTCTAACAAGTCAACAATTATTTAAAGTTCATTTATTTCAAAAAGAAAAACAAAAACAACAGCAATTGAGCCAGAGAATGTATGAATAACTGACAGAATAACAAATTAATGAAACTAGAACGAACGCATTTGCAATTTTTAAATTATTTATTTCTCCTTTATTTTGTGGCTTGAAATAGAGTAGGAATTGTAGTTGTTGATATTTTTATTTTTTTGTATTCAAAATATTTAGATGCAACTATAAATCATGGGTTTTCTCCGCTTGTCGTAGAGAAAACAAAAAATATTTGTGCAGAAATCTGTTATGCAGCTTATTTAAATATTTATTTTAAATTAAACTTATTTCTACTTTATATTAAAAGGAAAAAAAATATATAACTGCAATCGGTTTAATATTTAATATTTACTTATTTAATATTACAATTAGTTCAAAATATTAAAATGCCAGTTACTTCTACACATAAAATTCCCTTCAACAAAGATTAGCGAAAAGTGTTAACATTGAGGTCCTACAGTGAATAGTTTGGCAAAAAAAAAAATATATAAGTATTTCCTTTTAAGAATAATAAATTCCCTACGAAAATATTCCCTTAAAATTTAATTTTATATTATCGTCATTCACAATTAATTTTAATAAAATACTTAAAAAAATAAGTGAACAAAAATATAATTTTAATGTCTTAAACACTTCCTTTTTATTCATTTTATTATTATATAATTTCACTTCAAACTCAATTAAGATTTTTGACTTTCTTTTAATTTTTTTAATTAATTATTCTCAACAGCATTATCAACACAAATGCTATGAGAATATTTGTTGAAGATTTCTTTTTTTTTTTTATCAATTAAAATTTCAATAAATGCAACTTTTTTCCTTAATGGTTAAGTTAGAAGCGGAAAGGATTTAAAAAGAATCAACGATAAGATCTCGTTATAAATTCGCATACACACACAAAGTTACATATATACATACATATATAGCAATAGATAAAATGCAAAATAACTTAACTGACATTTGAAATATATTACTGCGGCACGGGGTTTTCTCAGACATTTCGAATACACTCCTGCAAGTTATTTAACCGACTACATAAGGGTACCGCTAGTCACTTTATTAGCTACGTGCCTAGTCACCTATCATGGGTTTGTCCTAGGAGGAAGTTTATTGCCACCTCAACGACTATATAGTGTCAATTTTTTGCACACACAATCACCTCCACGACTACTAAAATTACAAATAGGCACTTCCACGCCTGCAAGGTGGCTAGTTTTTACATACACAATCACTTCCGCGACTACAAAGTGTAACTTTTGTGCGCACATAATCACTTTACTGGTTGCAATGATTTAGTTAAACATTTTTGATTCTTTTTCCGTCTTTTTCCCACTTATCTTAGAGTCAGTAAAGTGTCAATTGCTCATTGGTGGCCGATGGAGAGCGGTTTTTAGAATCTTACTGTCTAAAAATATGTTTTTGCTTTTCTTTTTTTAATTGAATCTAGTTTTCGCTATATATCGCGATTTGTAAAATTAAGGATATTGTACCACATATTCTCTAATCATAAAGATAAATTTGGTGCAAATAAAACAAGACATATTTTACTAAAATTTTATCAACAGTTTTTATCATATTTTCATTTTTATACCTTACACTACCGTAGGTGGTTGGGGTATTATACATTTGTGCTGATGTTTGTAACACACAGAAAAAACTATCGGACCCCCACCTTAAAGTATACCGTTCGACTCAGAATTACTTTCTGAGTCGATTTAACGATGTCCGTCCATCCGTCTGGCGACTGGCTATCTGTCCATGTAAACCTTGTGAACAAAGAACAGGTCGCAATTTTAAAGATACGAGAAAGACGAAGTCTATTGAAATTGGTTATGATCTTTCCATTATTTCACCTAGCCCCCATAAAAATGCCCTCCCAGAATAGAGGTTTATACAGCAATATTTTAATGAAATTCGGCAAAATGAAGTTTTGTATAAGTGTTAATCTTAGCGCCAAATTTCATTAAGATCGGCCAATAAATAAATCCCATACGAATGATAGTATCAAGTTAATATTCGACACAAATAAGTTTTGTATAAGTAGCCAAATTTTATGAGAATCGGTCTGTAATTTACCATAGCTCCCATATAAACCCTCTTCCGGGGATCGCCCTAAAGTGCCCAAAATTATATAGATGATTATATATTGTACTGTATTTGTATATTTTATTTTACATTTAGTAAAAGTGTTGTTCTACAATTGGATACAGGTCTAATTTTTGGTTCATACACAATGGTGTAGGGTTTCATAGTTGCTCTCTCGTTTAAATATGTTATTGTATATTTCGTAAAATTTTTAACATATATTGGGTTTTAAGGTACCATTGGAAAGGTCTCTTCTGATGCTATTGAGCTTTGCTATTCCTTTTGATCCAATAACTAAAGCTATGTTCACATTTGTCGAATATTTGCTCCAATTTGCATAACCACTAGTTTTACAAAAAAAGTATTTGTTCTTGCAAATGTTTTGTTAAACAAAATTCGGTAAAATGTTAGCTACAATCATAGTATAGTAACTAGTATAGAAACTGACTCTCTTTTTTTATTCAACACTCTTCACATACATATGCTGTGTGAATTCAACACACTTGAGAGAGACCTAAACAACACAAAAAATTAACAAAATTAATCTTTAAAATAATATTTGCAGCACATTCTTTCATACACATATAATATTTTATTATTTTTTTTAACACTTTTATCACATTTAAATTTCCGGCACGTTTTTATTTTTTACAAACGAGAAAAATATTTTTTTTACTATTTTTGACATTTTTTTATTGGCTGTTGAATTTTAAACTAAATAAAAACAGTTGCAATTTTTGGTATTTTTAATGTAGTAGATTTTACAATAGTTTATATTTTTGTTGATATTTAGCAACAAAAATATAATAATTAAATAATTATAAATACAATAGACGGTAAAATCTTTTATATTTGTTGAGAAATATAAATATAAACGTAAAACAAAAATTTAATAATTTTTTAATACAATTTTTTGCAACTTTGTGTACATATGAAGTGTGGTGAATGTGAATTTTACACCAATACATATAAATAAAATTTTACTAACACATTCTTAGCGTTACGTACTTTTGATTAATGCGTGATGTACCAAAAGAGAGACTTTCCGTACTAGTTCTTATACTATGGCTACAATTAATGAAAAGTAAAAAATATTTTCCTATTAAATTAAAAAAGTTAAAAAATATTTTATATAGTGGTTACATAATTTTTGTCAAATATTTGACTAGTCTAAACATATATATATATATATTTTATACGGGAGCTATTTACTCTATTCAAAATTCAATATAAAAATTATTTATGCTATTTTTTAAGATTTTCAGAAAATCACTCCTTCTGATATGCAAAAATTATTATATATTACTATCCGTCCCATTTTCATTTTATCAATGCAATATGATAAGAAAGTAGTTCCCACAAAATGTGAGAGCTTTCAATATAAAAGTACTTTAGATATGCAACTAATAATATTTGCATGGGTACTACTATTTCTCCAGGTCCTACCATAAGAAAGTGATTTTTACAAAATGTTAAAACTTTTGCAGTAATCTTTCCTAAGATATATGAAGTTTTGATATTTTCGCTGAATGGTACCATTTCCCCTGGTCATATCCGTTACATTTTCATTTTAAGTTTGGTGGTTTTTGAGAAAGATATTTACGTTAACTGATAGCACTGGTCGACAAAAAAGATTTTTTACGTGCTCCTTCAAAAAAACAAAAAAAAAAATATGTGGACTAGATGGAATTCTGCATGCTAAACTCGAATCTGCTTTCAGTTTTTTCCCATCAGGTCGAGATTTTTTTATGGACGTGTCTAATATTGCGACCTAAATAAGCCGATTACTCGAGTATATTTTACTATAACTCGAGAACGGTATGCATGATTTATCAAAATGATACACCAAAATATGCGAAATAAAATTTTTATCCGCTCAATAGTTTAGTAGATATTTCGGAAAATACTAAAATTTCTTTTTAAAAGGGAAAACATTAAAAATGTTTCAGTTTATCATCTTTATCTCAAAGCTGGTAAAACTACGAATAAATAAAGCCACGTATCATCAAAATTGATGTACAAATCTTGATTGCATTCGCAGTTAAGTTAACATACCCACGCATATCTACAATTAATTGGAGATACACTAGTGGGAAAATTTTTTTTTTTAATCTAAAATATAAAAAAAATAGGTGGATTAGATGGAATTTAACGTGCTAAACAAGAATCAGCATTCACTTTTTTTTCTAACACGTATTGATTATTTTAATGGGCATGACTACTATGACCCCGTCTTTAGGTAGTCACACTTGTATAACTTAAGAACTTTTTGTCCAATTAAGATAAATTAAACTCCAATAGATATTATATTTGAGCAGAGTTTACATAATTTGTTGTTCAGTTGACATTTTTTTTTTTTTGAAAGATCGTGAAAATTTTG
Source organism: Protophormia terraenovae (assembly GCA_951394005.1). NCBI lineage: Eukaryota > Metazoa > Arthropoda > Insecta > Diptera > Calliphoridae > Protophormia > Protophormia terraenovae. Next base: position 86,452,554 of record OX596075.1, read on the forward strand.
ATCCATTACTCTAAAATTCTTGTGCGAATTAAAAATGTTGTTGACATACCTCGAAGACAATATGCATCATTTGGTGTATCGCTTATCAAAATAGTGTAAACGGTTTTTGAGTTATAGTCTAAGTTGGAGAAACCATTCTCGAGTTCTATAGTGTGACCGCTAAATAAGGTGATGATGTTTGTTATGCCCATAAAAAAATCAGTGCGTGATGGAAAAAAAGTGAATGCAGATTCTTGTTTAACTCGTCAAAATCCATGTAGTCCACCTACTTTTTTTTAAAGAAAAAATATATATATATATCGTCCATTCCATGAAAGAACGCCCAAAAATATACCAAGTGTCCTCCGATTTTTATAAAATTTTATACGTATAAGGTCTAAGGGTGTTCATAAATATTTCCGTTTTCAGATTCGGTAAATTCAGAAAATTCGCGATTTTATTTCGCTTTTTCACTTTTGAAAAAATCTAAAAAATCTCAATAGTATACAAATTTAAATACAAATATTTCTGGGAAGGCTTTGCAGAAATTTGTGATTTAAGCGGCGTTTAAATTGTAATTATGTTAGCTTAAACATGAATATTTTATAAATAAAATATATTTTTTAAAAATGCATTTTAATGCAATTGCATTTTTAAAATGCATTTTTCTTTAAATATGCTACTAAAATTTTTTAATTTTTTAACATAAATGAAAAGTTTGGAATCTTTACATTAAAATAAAAATCTAAAATTTTTGGGACGCACACATGTATTGTGCATAATTTCCCCTCTTCTTCAACTAGTTTAAATTTTTTCATATAAAAATTATATTTTTCTGGTATTATGAGTATCTCTACGTATTTTGTTAAAAAAATTTATTGTGTTATTTTTTAAAAAATCCTGAAAAATAGTAAAACTTTATGTATCAAACAATTTATTGTTTTAAGTTATAATAAACAAAGCATTTTTAAATACATTTTTGAAAAATTAAAATTTAATAAATTCGCAACTAACAAAAATGCATCTAAAAACTGCATTTATATTTTGAAAATATTATGGATCGAAGACGTGGTTTTTGAAATTCTGACTAAATTACATAAAAAATATATAATGGCCTTTTAAATACTTTTTAAATTACAGAAATCCATCAGTAACTTCAAGAGATATGAATATTTAAAATTGCATACTTTTTATATTTTATTAACTTTTACACAAATTTTAAAGAAAATTTCAAAAACAAGAAAAAAATTTAATTTTATATGAAAAATTTTAAACATATTTTTATAAAAATTGGATTATGCATATAAGATTTTCGCGTCCCAAAAATTTTACACTTTTATTTTAAAGAAAAGATTCCAAACTTTTCATTTATGTTAAAAAATTAAAAAATTTGAATAGCATATTTAAAGAAAAATGCATTTAAAAAATGCAATTGCATTAAAATGCATTTTTAAAAAATCTTTCTTATTTTTAAAACGTTCGTCGAAATTTTAAGGTCGTTTAAATCATTAAAATTCACAAAGTTTTTCCAGAGATATTTCTATTCAAAGTTACATACTTTTGAAATTTTTTTGGTTTTTGAGGAAATTAAAAAGCGAAATTAAATCGCGAGTTTTTGCAATTTCACAAAACTGAAAACTGAAATTGACAAAAGGCTTAATGGAGTTTATGTATACAAATTTTTATCGAAATTGAAAGCCATCAAGTAAAAAAATATACTTTTTCGGGCGTTCTTTCCTGGAATGGTCGATATATTTTTTTTTGTTTTACATGGGTATTTTTGCTTAACTGTGAATAAAATCGAGATTTGTGTATCAATTTTGAAGATACCTGCCTTATTTTATTCGCAATATTACTAGCTATAAGATAAAGATGATAAACTGAAACGTTTTTGATGTTTTCATTTATCAAAAAAAAAAAAAAAAATTTAGTAACAAAAAAATAATTTTAAAATTTTGCTTAAAAAGGTTTTGTTTGAGTACATACAAAAGTGAAGTTTGGGTGACTTGAAGATATTTTTAGTCCGCATCTTTTGGTGTATCATTTATGTCAAATTCTTGAGTTATGAGGAAATATACTAGAGGAATGGTATTGCTATGGGCGAAATATTAGACACGCCATAAAAAAATCCATCCCTGATAGAAAAAACTGATAGCAGTTTCATGTTTAGCAAATCAAAATGCATCAAGTTCAACTATTCGTCTTTGGTGGAGGATTTTTTTGTCGACCAGTGTAATCAGTATTTTCTTTGTATGGGTGCTATCACTCCCCCTAGACCTACCCGCCCAATTTTCATCTCAATTGAGTAAATTGATAATAAAATTATTTTCACAAAATCTCAGGACTTTGTCTGCAGTAGTTCTGAAGATATATAATAATATTTACTTTGAATGGAGGCTACTATTCGCCAAATCCAGTGAAGTTCTAAAATCTAAACTACGATCAAAATTTTTTTGAAATATTCAAGCTTTTATAAAATAGTATTTAAAAAATTCATGGGAAATTTTAATTAAAACCTTAATTTTGTGAGAATGAAAATAAATTTTAAAAATTTTCCACTTTATGTATTAAAAGTCATTTGACTATTATAATTTGTAATTTTTCTGATTAAAAGTAAAACTGTCGAAAACCATATTTTTGGAGGTATTTTAAAAATTTACTAGCTTACGTGAATGAAATAATAAAATAGAAATATTTTAGAGATTAGTTTAAAATATATCAGTCTTTAATTTAAGGGATGGGTATTTTCAAAATTTTTTGTCTTATACAAATCAATGCACTTTAATAAGCATATGTGTATTTTTATAATCTACACAAAAAAATATTTATATGCAAAATAAATTTCGTATTAAATACATTTGTATATCAAAATATTTTTTTTTTTTTTTAATAATTTTGAAAACATTACATAGAGCACTTTGCATTTTATTTAACTAGAATAAACTCCCTCTCACACAAGTTAAGTCATAATTCATAATAAATGTTAAATTTTTATAACATCCGTAAACAAAAATTTCTGATGATGCAGAAGATTTATAAATAAATGCCAACCAAAGTTATGCGCATGTCTGTTGGGAAATATAACTTAAAAAAAAAAAAAATTCTTATGCTCTTACAAAATTTTTGGTATAAGAGTTTAACTTTCATAAAATAAGCATTATATTCTTGGGCGACCTTCAACACCATTATATGTTTCAACACGGTTTTAATGGTTATAAAAAAAAAAAAAAAATAAATCTTAAAGAATAACAATAACAACGACAGCCACTAAGCTCTTTTCAAGCTGTCAAACTCAATTTTCATTTATTCTCTATGTTTCATTGTGGAGGAAAAGACTAATGCTTCGTTTTTATATGAATGAATTTCATACGAACTTCTAACGTTTAACTTTTTTAACTTTTAGTTTAACACACAGAAACTAAATGCTTACCTTTAATATTATTGATATGTATGTAAAAATATTCCTGTCATATTCACTACTTCCGCATTAAACACACAGGGATCATAATGATCATATTGTGCATATAAATTAAATAACATTTAAAATACAAGGCTTTGTGGCTCTTCCCAAAATTATGCTCTAATTTTGGCAATTCGAACCCAATGAGCTTTGCACAGCGGTTTCTAAACGCCTTTTTTGGAAATAATTCTGTAGCTTTTGAAATGTTGAAAATATCTAAATAAAATTTCACATGGTCAGAACTGAGGTATTTTTGAGTTCACTTGGAGGAGCTAGAAACACAGGGTGTCCGTTGTAGCTTAATTTCATACTTTTCTGCTGATATCTCTTAAACAAAAGCGTGTACGATAACGAAATTTTGTATAAATAGTTCAAGGACCAATGTAAACTCGGAAACAATAAAATGGCCGTGGTCCGCCCACCTCCCATATAATATAAAATTTAAAAAAAAAAAAATTGATTCGGCCAAGTCGAATCAAGTTTTTTAACTTGGCGGCAGTGTTGCCAGTTTAGCCTTTTTAAGGCTAAATCTAGCCTTTTTATTTTGCTTTTAGCTTCAAAATGTTCGTTTTAGCTTCTTAACATAGCTTTAAAAAGGCTAAAAATTTTCAAATTTTATTTTAAAAAAATCACAAATTTAAGCATTTTTGTGTATTAATTCGCACAAAAAATATAAATTTTTTATATTTAGCAAAATTTTCGCCTGCGGCGCTTCATTCTAGGAGAGAATTATAATTATTTTTTAAAAACTTTATTATCCATAGGAACTATTTATGTTAAATTTATAAATTCACTAATATATCTTCAAGAAATACCAAAAACTAATGAGAACTAACAAATAAATGTGCTTTTTAATAAGACAATATATTAGCTTTTTTTCTGGCTTTATTTTTTGGGTCATTTAGCCTTTTCTGACCTTTTTTAAAGTCCAATTTAGCTTCTTTTTTTCTCAAGTCCTGGCAACACTGCTTGGCGGAGTTAATGTAACTACTTGAGCCCCCCCCATTACACATTTCCCTGCTACAAATATGTGAAATTTTATGTAAATCCAAGCAGATTTATTTCCAAAAGAATATCTATTCAGCCCTACTGTGCACAAGTGGGTAAAAAAAAGTGTTTTTCTCCTAAAAGAAAAAAAAAAAAAAAAATGGATAAATGAGGTGAAATTTAACGTGCTAAATAAGACTCTGCTTTCACTTTTTTTCTATTACGTATTGATTTTCTTTTATGGGTATGACTACTATGACCTCGCCTTTAGGCAGTCACACTTGTATAACTCGAGAAAGGTTTGTACAACTTAATTAAATTAAATTCTAATATATGTCGATTCAAATCTTTGAGTTATATTCACGTAAACTAAAAAAAAAAAAATAATGAAAATTTTTTTAAATTTTGATCCTTAACTCTGAAGTAATTGAGTAAAGTAAAACTGTTTTGATGGTTTAATTTTTTAAAAGAAATTTTTTATTTTAAATGAAATTATTATATTATATGATATTGAGTTAATATAATAAAAAATTAAATATAATTTTTTTAATATACAGTGCTGTGCAATATAATAGGCTATTGTATATTAAATATTTTCTCTTCGATTTAACACTATTAAAAAAACATTCCCTTAGGAATTTTTGGTACCGTTATTTTTGATATTGGCAATACTAAAAATAAAGGGTATTTTTAAGTTTCTTTCTTTTCTTTATGCGCTTTCGTAAATATTTCAAGAAAAGTTAAAATATAATTTGTGCAAAATAATAGACGTATTTTAAAGGATTATATTTTTTGTTTTAATTTACCTTATAATTTGGATAAATTTTCTGAAAATAATTAAATGTAAGGTAAATGAAATATTATTGTTGAAAAAATATTATAAAATAATATTATTTTTACGAAATGATGGGTCGTAATGTACATAGCACTCCTTAAGAAAGGCGAATAGTGAAATAATTACGTGACCAAGGATAAACACTTGATTTTATTGCGGAATTGCTTGGAAGGTCTCATCATTTCGTAAGAAACGCGATCAAGTGGAAGCCATCAAAAGAAACACGTGGTAGACCTTGCAAAATAACCGCTACCACGGATTCACAGATAGCTCTTCTAGTGAAGAAGCAGCCATTTCTATCTTCAAAAGCCGTTTCTGAAGAAATAGGTAACATAATTAGTGCTTCAACAGTCCGACGAAAACTTCTAGAGAAAGGTTTGCCAAGTAGAATCGCCAGGAAGTTACCATTTTTAAGCTCAAAAAACTAAGCAGCTCGAAAAAAATTTGTTACAAAAATTAAAAATAGTGAAGTTAATAATTTTAAGAACATTTCATGGAACGACGAGACAAAAATTAACTTGTTAGATGACCAAATGGAAAGGAACTAGATGATCGTTATACAAAAAAGATTGTAAAACACGGCGGAGGAAGTATAATGGTGCGGGGTGAATTTTGTTGGCATGGTGTTGGCCCTCTTTATTAGATCACAAAAATAATGAACCAAGAAATGTACCGTGATATTTTGAAGGATATTAAGCTACCCTATGTGGAGAACAATATGCCACCAGAATGGACTTTACAACAGGACAATGATCCTTAGCACTCCTCAAAATTTGTTAAATCTTGGCTGAGTGCTAACAATGTATCTGTTTTAGAATGGCCTTCACAGTCACCGGATCTAAATTCTATTGAGAACCTTTGGTTTGAACTGAAGCGAGGTCTAGATGGGAAGACATTTCGGAATAAAAATCAACTTTGGAAAGATGTTAAAAAGAAATGGGAGACAATTTCTATAGAAAAAATGCCAAAAATTTATAGAATCAATGCCCAGAAGAGTTCAGTGCATTTTAAACAATAATGGCGGTCATTCAGGTTATTGAATTAACTTGGCATATTATTATAATATTCAATATTAGTAGAAAATTTAATTTGTTTTAGTCTTTAATGAAAAAAATATATATTTGTTTAATAAATGTTGAATAAGTCTATTATTTTGAATCATAGGAAAATTATTTTTATTTTTTATTTAAATAAAGTCATAAAAAAACGAGAGAAGAAGATATAGTCGGTCAAGCCCGACTATATGATACCCTACACCATTTCGATCCACATAATTTTATTTTTACACATATGTACAACATACTTGTGTTAAATATTAACATAATACTAACATTTGTATGGGATTTGTGTACGTTAGTGATTTTCGGGAGAGAAGTTTGCATGGGAGCTATGGTCAGTTATGGACCGATCTTCATGAAATTTGGCAGACGAATTTTTGCTGATATAAAACTTATTTGTACTAAATTTCATTAAAATATTCTTATTTTTAAGGCTTCTGTAAGTGTTAAAACTCTATTCCGGGAGGACATTTATATGGGGGCTAGGTGAAATAATGGGCCGATCATAACCAAATTCAATAGGCTTCGTCCCTGTGCTGAAAAAAGCATATGTACCAAATTTTATCATATTATCTTCAAAATTGCGACCTGTACTTTGCGCACAAGCTTTACATGGACAGCCAGCCAGCCAGCCGACCAGACGGACGGACGGACGGATATCGTTAAATCGACTCAGAAAGTGATTCTGAGTCGAACGGTATACTTTAAGGTGGGGGTCGGAAGATTTTTTCTCTGCGTTACAACTTCTGCACAAACACATAATACCCCAATCACCTTTGGTGGTGTAGGGTATAACAAAAACATTTGTGGATGGTGTATCTTTTAGTACAGTTCTTAAATAAATAAAAAATAAATTTAAATATCATTCATAATGGAAAATATTTACCAAATAAAAATAAGTCTATTATTTTGCACAGCACTGTAGATGAAATAAATATAATACAAAATAAACAATATACATACATGTTACAGATGTGATAGTGTGATCGTGTTTGCTTTGTCATTTACTTCACAAAGTAAATCCTGTTGTCCTCTATGTTGCTCAATGATGGTATGGAATATCAATTTAGACGCCACATTAATATGACAACAGCATTATATTGAACAAAAAAATTATAAATAAAAATTTTAAAATTCGTTAAATGGCTTAACATTTTTGTCTATAGAAATTCCCTGATTTTCATAAAATGATCCCGGCAGATACAAAAGAAACCACGACGATCACCAGATGTAGCGTTCAAATCTTGAACAGTATGTAATATATTTTTATTATGAATTCAATTAATAATATGTATACTTACGAATAGAATCAATCCTTTTGGTTTTGGAATCATGATATTTTTTGAAACCCTGGTTTTTGAGGCTAATAGCACATTCCTCTGCGTCTTAGTTGTTTTATCTTCACAAATATAAATTAATTGTAATATTCTGAAACTGCTTAATTAAAACCAATAACATTATTGAGTTAAGTATAAGGAAGATGTATTTAATTATGCTGATCGACTTCTCCTGTGTGAATAAATTTATATTTATATATTTTAATAATTCGAATGTCCATGCTTTATAACATATTTACTTTTTAATTATTTTTGTTTTTAACACAACACTGATCTATTTCTTTTTTTGTCTTTTTTAAAATGCGTCTTTTCTTGTTAAGAGATAAAAGCAAACTGAGTTGTTTTTGTTTTCGTTTTACTATATTTCCAGTTAGAAAGCATTAATTTTAACATAATGAAATATTTCATTGATTCAATGTTTTTGTTCATTGTGTTTATGCTTCTTCCTTATTTAATCAATGTATTAGTATATTGAATAAACGAATTCAATGAACTAATACATTGACTTAATATTGTTATGTATACAATATTTTTAAATCAATGAACTAATAATAATCAATGAAACTATTGAAACTAATAATAACTAATTTACTTATTTTATTAAGAAATAAATTTAATGACTGATTTCAATGTAATGTTCATAATAGCGTCAATTTTTTTTATTGAATTTTAATGAATATTTTCATTGAAGCAATGAATTCGTACATTAAGTTAAGAAATTCTTGGAAAAAATTAATGAATTTCATTTAATGTACTTCATTCATTGATATTACTTTTTTCAGTGTATTTTGATGTATAATTTGTATCAATCGTACATACCGTTTTCGAGTTATTATGAAATGTACTAGAGCAATGGCCCTATTATGGGTGAAATAAAACATTAAAATATATCAAGTCTAACTATTCATCTATAAGGGACATATTTGCATATAAGTTAAAATTTAGGACATTATTTTACTTTTTCCATTTTTCTATGGGCTCAATTTACTGTGAGTTCAAAACAAAAACGAAAAACGATACCCATTGGTATCAAGATGACACCACTTCGGTATCGAATTATTTTTATATTTCGAAAAGGAACGCTATCAAAAAGCTGATAGCGTAAATTATCAATATGACCACAACCATGTGGATTTTGAATCTAATTTTCGCTTACACTGAAAAAAGTAATTTCAATGAATGAAGTACATTAAATGAAATTCATTAATTTTTTCCAAGAATTTATTAATTCTATGTACGAATTTATTGTTTCAATGAAAACATTCATTAAAATTCAATGAAAAAATTAACGCTATTATGAACATTACATTGAAACCATTCATTAAATTTATTTCTTAATACAATAACTAAATCAGTTATTTGATTTAATGTATTAGTTCATTGAATTAATTTATTCATTGTACTAATACATTGATTTAATTAAGAAGAATCATTACACAATGAACAAAAGCATTGAACCAATGAAATATTTCATTAAATTATATTTATTTTATTTTAATAAATGCTTTCTAACGGGAAATAAAGTAAAACGAAAACAAATACAACTCAGTTTTCTTTTATCTCTTAAAAAGAAATGACGCGTTTTAAACAAAAGAAAAAAAAATATTAATAAAAAAATCTGTGTTGCGTTAAAAACGAAAATAATTAAAAAGTAAATTAGTTATATATCGAATTAATAAAATACATAAATATAATTCATTCGCAAAGGAGAAGTCGAGCAGCATAATTGAATACAACAAATTAAATGAATTACCCAAAAGCAGGAATTTGGAGACTTGCCTTCCTAAAACGTAAGTTTAATAATGTTTATGATTTTAAACAGTTTTTAAATATTACATTTCAAATACCAGGGTTTCAAAAAATATTGAGATTTCAAAACCAAAAAGATTCTACTCGTAAGTATACATAAATATATGAAATATTTTAATTGAATTCTTAATAAAAATATTTTACAGACAAGATTTAGAAGCTACATCTGATGATCGACAAAATAAAGGAATTTCTATAGATAAAAAGATTTAAAGGTAACTATTTCAAATATTTTAAGCAATTGAACGAATTTCAAAAATTTTATTTATAAACTTTTTTTGTTCAGGATAATGCTGTTGTTATATTAATGTGGCATCTAAATGAATATTCCATACCAACATTGAGCAATATAGAGGACAATAGGAATTACTATATTATTATATATGACAAAGCAAACACGATCACATCTGTAACATGCATTTTGTTTACTTATATTTTTTAGTGAAATGTAATATTTTTATATTTATATTTAATTTTTTCTTATATTATCTCAATAATTTATAATTTAATTATTTAATTTAAAATAAAAACCAAAAATACGGAACAAGCCTATTATTATAATACATTTTTAATGTATAGTTTCATTGGGACAAAATATGAGTTCATGGAAATCAATGTACTGTTCACTGAAATTATTTATTTTATTTAATGAATGAGTTCATTGATTCAATGTAAGAATAAATTTAATCAATCAACATGTACATTGAATTTTAATATTAATGTATGGCAATTCATTGTTTCAATGAACCTGTACATAAGGTCAAAATTAGTGCACAAATTCATTGCAACAATGAAATTTTTCATTGTATTTATGTACCTTTTTGGTTCAGTGTAATATTTTAACGAATATACTCTGAGTATAACATTCACAATACATAATATTTACACAAAATAAGCCAAAAATAAAACTCCAATTTAACTTCATTTACATTAATTTATACAAAAGTCTCTCAATAATTTTAATTAACTCAATTAAATTCTATTTTATAGATTTGCATCATTTATTGTTTACATATTTTGTAATATCAACCATTTAAGTTGTTCTTCCTTATCTAAACTGATCCTTACAAACATTGATACAAAATATGTCAAACAATAATAAATGTCGACAATATTGACAAGGGGAAAAAACTATACTCGTTCATTTAACAATAAGTACTCGTATAGTTAATTTTAATATTGATAATCTTGTTTACATTTCCATTAATACTTTAGACACAAGTACATTCAACAGAATCTTTCCGTACCAGCAAAAACATAAATTTTAATGATACTTATAGCAAAATAACAACATGTCTACTTTTCATCTCTAGTACACTGACTGAGGGGCAAAGTATAACGAATTTGTGTGGAGTATATTAGGTTTAGTAAAATGCTTCGGTTTATATAGGTGTATGTATGAGTGCCTATGAAATTATAAGATGGACAAACGTTATTATTGGGCTAACTATAACAATATTGTTGATAAATAACGACATAATGATACTGTATATTTGCACCTTAGTTTATTGGATATAAATTTTAATATGTTGTAATTGTATACTGAGAAACACCTACAAATGCATATATGTACGGGTATGTTGATATAAACACAATATTAGCAATGATTTGAAATTGCGTTACAGTAACATTTATTTTTCTCATTAAAAAAAAAACTAATAAAGTTATAGTCAATCAAATCCGAATACAATTTTAATGATAAATTAAATGTAAGAGATTTATAAAATTAAGTACCAACTATTTTTTAATTATCTTCAAAAATTGTGACATGTACCCAAGAGCTACTTAGGCAACTAATATACTAAAAGGTAGATATACGTCCACGTATGTATTGAAATTAATACTTAGTAGGATGTTGTGCATTCATTAATTAATGTTCACTTTGCTATTATCGTCCATATATGTATTAGAGGTATAATTAACTTTGTCAGCACTATAAATACATGACTGTAAAGAGTCTGAAAAATATTAAAACAAATTAAATACATAAGTTTTATACATTTGATAACTAAAAATGAGTTATTTAATAAAAAGTGATAAATCGAAATTGAAAAGCCCTCGGCCCTAAATCCTAGGTATTATTTTAAATTTTCTCCAAGTTTTAATTTATTCGCTTGCCTTTACGTTACTCCGCCAAAGTTTTAAATGAAAAATCTAAACAGAAATAAAGAATTTTGTAATAGTTTTGCAGAATTACTTATTTTTGAATCTCTTTTATTTATTATACATATTTATTTTTAATAAATTTATGTTTTACTTTATTGTGAAGATTTTATTATTTGACCTAATATATTTCTATATTTATTTCATGGTAATTGCAATTACGTTAGTCTTTTCTATTTATAGTCACTTTGCTACAACTCATTTACTTCATGATAATTATAGAACGCAACATTTTCTTATTTCTATGTAATAGATATTTTTATATCGATAAATAATTTTACACTATGGTGGAGCTTTCAAAAGATATGGAAGAAATACGTGTACACTCCCCGAAATATTTATAAGACCAAAATAGTTTTTTATATTTCTATGGAACTACAAGTGCAATCCCAGAAATATTTGGTTCAGATATGAAGACAAGTAAGGCAGTTTTTTTATATGTAAAAATAACGAGACTTTTACTTGAGCTTCGAACGAAATAATCATAAGACCAAATATGAAAAACTTTTTTAAATATTTAAAAAAAAGTAATATGTTTCACAAATTTTAAAAATCTGATCGGCTGATTGGATTTGTATGAAATTTAGTATAGGCGTAGCAGAGGAGAGTACAATGTTAAGTTTGGATGTGGGGGCCGTACAGACCCTCAGGGGTGGAGCTAAAGGGGCTCAAAATTGGGTACTTCTGACATACAAAGTTTTTAATCGCTTGCCAAATTTTTGTTTCTCGTCCAATTTGAAATATTTTTATATATTATTGTAGGCTATGATAAGACATGCATGTAAGCTTGTTTTTTGTAGGTCTTTGGAAAATTCCAAAATCATTGTACTATTGTGGATGTGAAAAAGCCATAACAACATAAATAATTTGTTCCCGTAGCCAATGTTCGAATGTGTGTTTGTGCAAAAATACACAAAAAATGGAATTTTCCGTGACTTAATAAATTTTTAAGTGGCATAGTTTCGGTTCTGTAAAAGATATTGATTTCAATCTTTTTCTATATAACGAAGAATCATGTCAGCTATGCAATGTAATTTATTCAAAGTCAGCACTCTGAAATTAGTATGAAAAATTGCTATTTTTTACAAAAATATAGTACAATTCTTTCACCTTTTTCTCAGAGTTCTGTTAAAGAAAAACATCTTTTCTTTATATATTTCAAACGATAAGGCTTTATAAATGTTTAATAAAGAAAATTTGAAATGATTTGTATTTGTACCCTACATCAGGCATTGGTCGAAAATTGTGAATTTTGGAAAATAGTTAAATTTTTATCAATTAATAAAAAAAAATGTCACGAGAGGTTTTTTAAATTTATTAAGATATTTTATCAGAAAATAGATTTAGAACGATTTGACACTAAACTGCTTCTCGCCCGGCCAAAAACAAATGCAGGAGAGCAGATTTCATGAAAAAGGTCAATGACATAAACGCCTTTTTATACCCTATACCACCATAGGTGGTTGGGGTATTATGCAGGAGAGCAGATTTCATGAAAAAGGTCAATTACATAAACGCCTTTTTATACCCTATACCACCATAGGTGGTTGGGGTATTATGCGTTTGTGCTGATGTTTGTAACGCATAGAAAAAACCATCAGACCACCATCTTAAAGTATACCGTTCGACTCAGAATCACTTCCTGCGTCGATTTAACGATGTTCGTCCGTCCGTCTGACCGTCTGTCTGTCCATGTAAACCTTGTAACAAAGTACAGGTCGCAATTTTGAAGATAATTCGATGAAATTTAGCACACGATCTTCTATCAAGGACGAACCCTATTGAAACTGGTTATGATCGGTCCATTATTTCACCTAGCCCCCATACAAATGTCCTCCCGGAAAAGGGTTTAACGATCATAAATCCTTTATATATAGCAATATTTTAGGCACATATAAGTTTAAATATGTATGCCAAATTTCAAGAAGATCGGTTTGGAATTTACCATAGCTCCCATTTAAACCCCTCTTCCGAAAATCACTTTAAAAGCATAAATCCCACTAAAATGTTAGTATCAAGTTAATATTCGACAAAAATAAGTTTTATATAAATGTAAATGATAGTGCCAAATTTTACGAGGACCTTTTTTTCGGGAGTCACCCAAAAATTAATAAATTCATAAATTAGTATCGACGTTATATTCTGTATTCGAATGTTTTATTTTACACTTAATAAAAATATTGGTCCAAAATTGACCCCAAGTCTAATAAAAGATTCCTGTCCTAATTTTAATGTAAACAATGGTGTAGGGTATCATATGGTGGGGCTTGACCGACTATATCTTCCTCTCTCGTTTTAGTTGCATAAAATTGCATATTAGCATAATATTTTCGCCAGTAATTCTTATGACAAAAAATCAACAAAAAATGTAAATATCTTTTTAACTTTAAGAGATAACTTAGGTGAGTAAGCATATTTTTTCTTTATCTTACCAAGCACTGTCAAGAAATATAAAAATCTTTAAAATTGGACTTCATTTGTAGAAGTTACGATTTTTTTAAACTTTTACATACTTGAGGTAGTCAAATTTGACACCCTGTATCTTTTCTTGTGTTATAACAAAGTGACTACAATATAATTTTTCTGAAAGCTAAAGTCCTCCTCTGTAACTCTTCCATACATATCAATTTAATCCGAGCAGTAGTTTTGGAGATGCAGATTTATTACCAAAAAATTTGCGTTTGACTCCACTGTGCGACATCAAATCATCACAACAAAAATTAAGGATATGTGAGACCAAAGGACTTTTCGATATAAAAAAGTATGTTTTGTTAAAAAATAATTTCGGAAAAGTGTATAATTTCTTTGTGTTTTAAAGATATATTTATCCTGAATATATTAATAGTCTAAAAATACTGTTCACAAAAATTGTGAACTAAAAAAAATAACAAAAATTTTAAAAATCAAATGTTTTTAAGTAATTAAAAAAAAAAAAAAAACAAATAATAATAATAATAAAAATATTATTAACATTTTGAAAAAATTATGAGCATAAATACTTTTAAAAAGATTTTTTTCCATTTATTTTTCAAAAATTAATTAGACATTCTAAAAAAATGTTTCATCTAAATATATAATGAAATCAACAATGAAATAAGAAGCTTTTTTAAATGACTATATAAACATAAAAAAATAATAAACCATTACATAAAAATAATTAAATACCTATTTCGACCAAAAAAAAAAAAAAAAAAAATAAAATAAATTAAATTCTTTCATTTACATACATATAAACATACATAAGTAAATTTGTTTTCAACATTCTAAAACCAAAAAATAAATAAAAATTAAACTTTTATCGTTAAAAACAATTTAAATTGCCAAGTTTTTTAAGCTTTTTTAAAGAAAGACTCTTAACAAGGATTAAAACAAGTAAAAAAATATATATTTGTATATTTTGCATACAATACACACAATCTTATATGAAAAAAGTTCATTTTAAATGTTGAACTTGTAGCAATTGTGAGCACTTTAGACAATAAAATAAAATTGAATTTAAGATCTTAACTAGGGTAAGTTTATTTTGTATAAAATAAAAGAGAGTATATGGAATGTATTTAATTGTAAAATATGCGATTACATTGTCTGCTAAAGGATTTACATATTGTTATATTTATGGGTAATTAATAGCAAAATGATGGAATGAGTGAAAATAATGAGGAATTAACAGATGATAATAAAAACAGATATTGTTAAAATATCTGCCTTTAAATTTTATTAACTTGTTTCATATGGTAAATGGCTTTAAAGCGAATTCCCATGGTACCCGGGTATCTCCCTCTAATTTCTGTATATTCCACTACAATTAACTTTCTTTTGCACTATTTATTATTGAAAATCTTATTTTTATTTTCCTTTGGTTAATATAAAGTTAAAATTTTACAATTTTTTTGCTTAAACTAGGGAATAAGCAAGTCCATGAAATTCTAAATGATTCCATTAGGATTTGAGGGAGAACTACACAGAAAAAAATATTTCAAATTATTTTTTTAATAAAATTATTAAATAACTTTTTATTGGAATATAATTATAATATTTATTAATATAATTAAGTTTCTAATTGGTTTATAATTTTGTTTTTTTTAATAAATTGATAGCTACTAATAAAATATTAAGAAAAAATAAAGATTTGTCTATAAAAATACAGAAATAAAATAAATTTAAGTCAATTACCAACAATTTGCAGCTCATTATATTTATTTAAGGAAAAGAAGTAATAATAAAATGAATTATTCTAGTTATTAATATTATAATTTTGATGATTGGAGCAAAATCAATTAAAAATTAATTAATATAAGCAATCTGTGTAGTTTCAGAAATAAGTTTTTTTTTTTATATTTCTAGGTTATTTAGAAACTTCAGAAAAAGAAAAGAAGGATAATATGTGACAAGCTAAAAACTTTTCGAATTATCGCTGTTTTGAACCAGTATTTTTGAATATTCAAATACATTTTGCACACACGTTTTAGCCGTTTTTACATCCTTCACCGCATTGACTTTTGTTTTTATGAATTCCTCTCATTTCTTCAATATCATGTAGCAGTGTCCACCACTTCTAATCCGAAATATCACATGTACTAATGAAGTTAAACTTTCCATATTCCATATTGTAACTCCAAACTTGATAGGACGCTATGACAACACTGACAACATTTTTTAGAGTTTTTTTTCGGTGAGGATATTATATGAATCCTGTGCTTAATTGTGGATGAAGTCAGAGCTTACATTTTTTAGGACTGTAAGAACGTTTCATTCTGTCTTGACCGATTTTCTCATAGTTTATATGGAACGTATGTTTTATTATAGATGAAGTCTTGCTGTAAAGTTTAAAATTACAATTGATAATTTTTATAATCTTTTGTTAAAAAAAAAAAAAAAAAAAAAAAAAAACGTAAAGTTTACCAATACTAATTTATGCACTTTACTTATGATGATTTTCGGAAATGGGCCATATGTGGGAGCTATGCATTTTTGAGGTACAAACATGGTAAAAAGTGTTATAGATTAAATTTTACGTTTATAAAAATTATTTTATAAAAATAAATAGGGTTTCTAACTTCCATAAAACTTTTATAACTACTAAATTATGCAATACTAAGACAAATTTATGGTGGTAAAAACCCTATTCTAGGAGAAAAATTTTATGGGACTTGGTTATAATAGGTAACCATTATAAACCGATTTTAACAGAGCTTATTTCCGCATCATATAAAGCCAAAATTCATACAATTATTTAAAAAACTGCGATTTGTAGCTTCATTAAAAAAATTTAATATGGACTGCCAAACAGACGGACGGACATCGCAAAAATACTCACATGTTTTCCTACATGTATTTTATTTTTGTTAAACAAAATTTTATAACTCAAATTAATCAAAATAAAAAAAAAATAAAAAACAAAAATAAAAGAATCATCTAAAAATTTTCAATATTTTAAAATGGATATAAAATTATAAGTAGTTTACGGAAAAATTTTTGCGTCTGTTTGTTTTATGAAATTTTATGAAAGAGTTTCAAAAGAACTTCACAATAAATTTTTTAAATTCATGTTACTTTATTTCTTCATGCAGTTTTTAAACTTTATTTCCAATCATTTAAAATATACAAGTTTTATATTATATTTTAGATTAATTCAAGTCTCCGCAAAACAAATTTTTAGTGCACTAAAAGCCATATCTCTGTAAAACTTTTGCAAAGGCAATCACAATAAAATCATAACATTTTTATAAAGTGTTCAATTTAATCTAAACTAACATCTGTTTCAACACATAAAAATATACTTTGTAGAAAAATCTTACCAAAATCACTCATTCATACACTCGTATGCATATGTGTTTGCGAATTGGTTGTTAAACAATTTTTTTGTGCAACATGAAGAGTATTTTTATGAGGACATAACAAAAAATAAACCAAAAAAATTTTTAAATCCTTGCAATCGTATTAAAATTTTTATTTTGTTATTTTATTATACATAGGCAGATTTATACATATTGAAGGTATTGACAGTGACTGAATTTTGGAAAAATTAGTTAAATGGAAAATGTTGTGAGATTGGTTTTAAAGGGATTTAGTTTCTTTTTTGGATTAATATATTTTTTAAAACTATTTTATATTAAAATACATTTTCAATTTTTATGTATGTCCATTACTTTGATCAATTTGAATAAATATATATACGAGGGCGGATCAATAAGTCCGTGACTTTTTGAATAAAACAACATAATCTCCTTTTAACTCAATACACTTAGTCCAACGTTTCTCCAGTTTTTGTATCCCTTACAAAAAAATAGGATTTTTCGATGTCCTTAAAATAGGCATTTGTTTGGTCAATAATTTCAACGTTGGAGCAGAATCTCTTTCCACCGAGCCATTTCTTTAGGTTTGGAAATAGGAAGTAGTCACTAGGGGCTAAATCCGGAGAATATGGCGGATGAGGTACCAATTCGCCCAATTCATAGAGTGTTGCCATTGAGACTGCACACGTGTGTACGCGTGCATTATCTTGATGAAAAAGAACATTTTTCTTGGCCATGGGGTCGTTTTTTTTTTAAATCCTTATTAAATCGGTCTAACAAGTTGGCATAATATTCGCCATTTATTGTTTTTCCCCTTTGAAGGTAATCGATCCCGCGTGCATCCCAAAAAACTGTTGCCATCACATTATTGGCCGACAAATGGGTTTCACCCGGAGAAACCCATTGTTTAGACTTCTGTTTGGTCTCCGGAGTACAGTAATGGATCCATGTTTCATCCACAGTTACAAAACGCCGCAAAAAATCATTCGGATTGCGGTTAAACAACTCCAAACATTCCTTTGAAGTTGTCACACGTTTACGTTTATGGTCAATTGAGAGCAAACGCGGCACCCATCTTGCAGACAATTTTCTTAAACCCAGCTGATCATTTAAAATCGAAACCACACTGCCATATGAAATGCCTATGGCATCAACAATCTCACGCACTTTTAGTCTTCGGTCGGCCAACACCATATAGTGGATTTTTTCGACATTTTCGGGTGTACTGACCTCAATTGGCCGTCCAGAACGTTCAGCGTCATTTTACTTGTGCGACCACAACGAAAGTCAGTAAACCACTTTTTTACCATTGAAATCGATGGTGCAGAGTCCCCATGGTATTTATCGAGCTTTTCCTTGGTTTGATTGACGGTTTTTTTTTTTTTTTTTGCAAAAAATAATGTTTAATGAGCACTCGAAATTCACTTTTTTCCATTTTTAGAAAAATACACGAAGTTGTATGTTTTGAACAGCTGTTAAACGCAAAGTAAATGACAACACTTGATCAAAATTTGACAGTAGTCTATTAACAGATGGTACTTGATGGGAACAGTGTTGCATTTCATATAACTACGAGGGAAGTTCGAAAAGTCACGGAAATATTGATACGCCCTCGTACATATATTCCTATTAATATTTAAAATATTTTGTTTCAGTGTTCGGTGAAAATTCTTATCACCAGCATTATTGCATCCATTCATTATACATTTTCAGTACTGTCCCTTAAATGAAACAAGAACAAGTCAAAGACGCACAGCGATCCCAAAACGATTTTTTTTTTTAACAATTCTGTAACTTTAGAACTGCCGGATGAATTTGAATGAACGTACCTCCAAAGTTGGTCACCTAGGGTATAAAATTTTTTTTTAAAATAGCCAAAATTTCATTTATGATTTGATTGAAAACTAATTTTGCATATAGATAGTCCTTATAATTCTCTACAAAAAAAATTTACTTACATATGTGGGATATCCTTTTTACATTAAGAGATGCTCGTATTTGAACCGAAATCAAATTTTTAACCTGTTTTTTTTAGATTTTTTAACTTAGCGGTCTCAATTTGAGTCCTAAAATATTCTCTGGATTTTGTACAAAATTCTAAATAATTTTTGTGCAAGAACCATATACCCATGTGCTTTAGATAAAAAGTTATATTATTTTAAAATAGAAAATTTGAAAAAAAAATTTGATTTTTTTGAGATTTCACTTTAAAATCCATTATTTTCCTCTGGACCATACAATTTGTATTCATGTTCCTAAAAGAATGCTTAATATAAATGTATGTAAAATAAATCCGAGGGCAGTTGGGGTAACAGTCTCTCCGCTAGCCCTACCAGAATTTTAATTTTTTTTTTAGTTTTTTGTGGAGCTCAAAAATGTCAAAGCTGAAATAAAAAAAGAAAAGAACCTTGATTACATATTTACCTACATATGTTCGCTAAACACACAAAAAATATTTAATAAGTCACGCCTCTTATATCAACAGAGTGATCATTTTACTGAAAAAAGTAAATTTATTAAGAAAGCTTTTCCTGAACTGGAAATTTGGGTATTTCGGAATAAAAAAGTGGGTGCACCAGGCACAACATAGAAATTTTTTTCGTAGTGCATTCCTTTGAAAATTTTGTCAAGAAATGTAATTTTTTTGGTAAAAAACTTGTTTTTCTCGAAGATTGTCCATTGAAGCTTGGAAGAACTTTCATCGAACGACCTAAAAATTATAGTGATATTAGTGACGAAGGCGATGCTGGTAACGTTTCTTACAGTAGTATTTTACGGCATATGATCAATTCATTTAAAACTTTGTTTTAAATTTTTTTGTTTATCATAACGAGTATAAAATAGGAACATCAAAAAGCATAATTTTTACGTATATAATGGCATTTGTGTTAAAATTTTTATTCAGCATCAGGGAAAATAGAAAGGAATCTTAAATAATTATAGTTTAGGACTCAAAAAGTGATTTGGTACTCTGTAAATTATATTTAGTAGATGTCCTCCAATATTCAAAGGCGAATTCCTAACACAATTAGTTTTGATGATCGTGATGCAAGTAATTTTTTAGTACCAGCAGCTACAATAAGGCGTTATATCAGTGAATGCTCCAACTAAATGGGGTGTACTTAATGCTGAATGTTTGATATGTGAATTATGTTTCTCAATACCATACTAGAACTCATATTGAATTGCATCTCCTTAAGAAATTTGTCAATAAAAAACATATTTTTGAAAAATTTACTGCTTTTATTCTTACAAAAAAAAATCTATGTAGTGCCTGCCGTGACCATATGGTAACGGCTCATTCTGCCCGAACTAGGGACCGGTATGAATTTTTATACAATAGGTAAATTATCTTAGTCCCCATAGATCTAAATTTAAAAATTTCATCATTATCTGAAACAAAAACGAAAAAAAAGATATAGTCGGTCAAGACCGACCATATGATACCCTACACCATTGTTTACATCAAAATTCGGGGAGGGGTTTTTAATTGGACTTGGGGCCAATTGTGGACCGATACGCATATTAAGTGTAAAATAAAACATACGAATACAGAATATTACGTCGATACTAACACATATGAATTTATTCACTTTTGGGTGATTCCCGAAAGAGGGCCTTATATGGAAGCTATGGTAAAATATGGACCTATCTTCGTAAAATTTGGCACTATCATTTACGTTTTATATAAAACTTATTTGTGTCGAATATTAACTTTATACTAAAATTTTAGTGGGATTTATGCCCTTTAAAGTGATTTGCTGAAAAGGGGTTTATATGGGAGCTATCGTCAATTATGGTCCGATCTTCCTGAAATTCGACACACAGATTAAGACTTATATAGAACTTATATGTGCACAATTTCATTAAAATATTGCTATATTTAATGGACTTATGATCATTAAACCCTTTTCTGAGAGGAAATTTGTATGGGGGCTAGGTGAAATAATGGACCGATCATAACCAGTTTCAATAGAGTTCATCCTTGGCCTAATAAAAGATCGTGTGCTAAACTTCATTGATTTATCTTTAAAATTGCGACCTGTAGTTTGATTACAAAGTTTACATGGACAGACGGACGGACGGACGGACGGACGGACGGACATCGTTAAATCGACTCAGGAAGTGATTCTGAGTCGAATGGTATACTTAAAGGTGGTGGTTTTTTCTATGCGTTACAAATATCAGCACAAACGCATAATACCCCAACCACCTATGGTGGTGTAGGGTATGAACATTCCCGGTCAATTTGGATTACGCTAAAAAAAACCTATATCGACCATTCCAGGAAAGAACGCCCGAAAAAGTATATTTGTTTACTTGATGGCTTTCAATTTCGATAAAAATGTTTATACATACACTCCATTAAGCCTTTTATTAATTTCAGTTTTCAGTTTTGTAAATTGCAAAAACTCGCGATTTAATTTCGCTTTTTAATTTTCTCAAAAACCAAAAAAATTTCAAAAGTATGTAACTTTGAATAGCAATATCTCTGGAAAGACTTTGTGAATTTTAATGATTTAAACGGCCTTAAAATTTCGCATATGGCGGCTTTACGAGGAACATTTTAAAAATAAAAAATATTTTTTAAAAATGCATTTTAATGCAATTGCATTTTTCAAATGCATTTTTCTTTAAATATGCTATTAAAATTTTTTAATTTTTTAACATAAATGAAAAGTTTGGAATCTTTACATCAAAATAAAAGTGTCAAATTTTTGGGACGCGAAAATCTTATATGCATAATATAATTTTTACAAAAACATGTTTCAAATTTTTCATATAAAATTAAAATTTTTTCTTGTTTTTGAAATTTTCTTTAAAATTTGTATAAAAGTTAACAAAATATAAAAAGTATGCAATTTTAAATGTTCATATCTCTTGAAGTTATTGATAGATTTCTGTAATTTAAAAAGTATTTAAAAGGCCATTGTATATTTTTTGTGTATTTTAGTCAGCATTTCAAAAACCACGTCTTTGATCCATAATATTTTAAAAATATAAATGCAGTTTTTAGATGCATTTTTGTTGCGAATTTATTAAATTTTAATTTTTAAAAAGTGTATTTAAAAATGCTTTGTTTATTATAACTTAAAACAATAAATAGTCTGATAAATAAAGCTTTACTATTTTTCAGGATTTTTAAAAAAATAACACAATAAATTTTTTTTGACCATAGCTATATATATAAATCCGTCTTCAGAAAATCACTTTATCAGGCATAAAATGTTAGAATCAAGTTAATATTCGACACAAATAAGATTTATATATATAAATGATTGTAACAAATTTAACGATGATCGGTCTATAATTTTCCTTAGCTCCCATATAAGGCCCACTTTCGGAAATCAACCAAAAGTGAATTAATTTATATAAATTTAATACAACACACAATTTGCCAAGGGTTTAAAAAAAAAAAAAAAAGTATTCTTGATGCACACCATGGTGTAGGATATCCTATAGTCGGGCTTGACCAAATATATCTCTCATTCTCTTTTATATATCGTAAAAAAAGAAAGCAACCAAAAATAAGCAAAAATAAAATTCCAAGGAAATTCATTTAATATGTTTTTAATTTAAAATTCCTAACAAATTTCCTATAAACATCAACAACCAGCAAACAAAATAAACAACAAAAATAAAAACTCAACCAAACAACTGAACAAGATAAAAAATTCTTAAAAATGCACTAAAATCAATTAAAACATGCAAAACAACGAAAACTCAATGTCCATAGTTCAAAAAATAAAAACAAAAACAGTTTTCCTTGGAAAAAAGAACGACTGCTACGAGTATTCGCTATCAAAGACGAGAAACAACTATTTAAACATGAAAAAAAAATCAAAAAGATTTAGCAGAGCGAAAGCTAAAAAATCAATCAAATCAATCAAGTTAATTAAAAATATATTTACACATCAACAAAAAAAATAAAATAAAAATGGAAGTAAAATAGAAATATACAAAAACATTTATTACTATTATAGCAATACAATTTAATTAAAACAGATTTAAATGTATTAAGTTTTTTTAACATTGAGTTATAGAAACAGCAAAAATAAAATCACAGCAGAATTATAAAACTATCAACTACTAGTAGTGATTTAGGACAAATAAAAAAAAAAAAAAACTACAAGAATTGAAATCAAATTTGAAGTAGATTTATATTTGATGAATGTTAATGACATATGATGAGATATTACTATATGAGACAGTAACAGATTTATGTTTGACAAACTAAATATATCTTTGTCACAGCTGTTGTAAAAAAATTATGAAATTTGATTGATAAATGTGTTAGTAAAAAATATTATGAAGGTTTTTAAGGCAAAGAAACATGCTGAAAACATTTCCTTATAAATAATTTAGGAGCTACTTAAGACAATTACTACTTGTTGAGGTTTTTGTTATTTCACCAAACAATGTATCCTTAGTTTTTAGTTTATTACACGTATATTTCAACTCATAGATTTCAGTTAATGCTTTTGTCATTATATTTCAGTGAAAGTCCGCAGTTTTTACATTATTTTACTTACATAGATATAAATCATCATCATCAACGTGGTGCAACGACTGAAGGTCAAATGAAATATGGTCATATTATCTGTAAGCTTTATGACATTTTACATAAAGGTGTCGGAAAAATAAATGATGATAACTTCCGTTCATTTCGTTGGTTTTTTTTTTTTTTTTTTTTCTTTCATTTCTGCCTAGATAACAGAAAAAATGATTCATGTATACAATAACACCAGCAGAGGATACACGTTTAACTGCGAGGGGAAAGATTGAATGTTTTAACGACATTTTCTCTTTACATCAGTTTTTATCTTTGTGTTACATTAAATGACTTTATATATGAACTTTAAAGAGTGACAAAGAATTTATGGTACATTATGTAATAATAAGGAGCAAACACGAAAAAGGTATGCACAGTTTAAGAAACATAACTTTAACTCTACATATAGTTAAAGTTAAAGAATAGTACCACTACTTACATTCGTTATTATTTCTGAAACATATGCTAAATATTGTTGTAAGAGCAAATAAGTTTTTCTTAAGATATTAATTGAAACTATCTTTCCAAAACTAAAAGAAAAACTACGAACAAATTCCACAAAAGATAAAAACCTGCAATTAAATCCTAGTGTGCAATTAAAATGTTAATAATGTAAATCTGAAATTTTAAGAATTAAAATAGTGATAGTTCTTGAGCCCCTTCGCGAAAGTGATTCAAGCTTGTTCGAAGCTCTATTAATGTTCCAATGATTCCATTTTAAATTCAAAAAATGTGGACCTCTGAGTTTTTTCTGTAGTCATATTTGAAGATATTTTAAAATACATCCTTTGACAAAACAAAACTATTTATACTAGGGTGATCGATTATTCGACTTTTATGAGAAACCGGTTTTCGAATAGTTCGAATAGTTGGTATTTTAAAAAAACCGGTTGCACTTTTTGAAATTCAGAAAAAACCGGTTAATCGGTTTTTTGCAGAAGTTAATATTTATATTAAAAGACTACATTTTTTAAAAAAAATCAATTCTTATAATTAAGTTAAAATTTATTAAATACAAGCGTAAAAGCCTAACAATGTCAGGAAAAATAATATAATAATGAAAATATGCACAAACAAATCCGAAAATTAAAAGAAAAAAATATGAACCACATTTAGACACCTTCCTCTCCTTAATCGAAGTCAATTATTTGAAGCCGTTCAAATTTATTGGAAATATATTGATTAAAGTTCTAAATTCGTAAACCTTTCAAAATAAAAAAAAAAAAAATCGTCGTAAATGCGCTCCCTAGCCGAAATACAGAATCAGTTTTTGATAGGATTTAGAGAGCAAGCAATAAGTATAGCAACTCAAAAGTTCTTAATACCAAAACAGACTTTTTGGTCCCTGATAGAAACATCTAGCACTGTTAGAATATGTTGAACGAATAGTTTTATAAGTATGCCGATTTTTAGTTTCTTACGTCGTCTGAGAGCTTCAGAAAGCTCTGGAAAGGAAACATTGCTTAGGAAAGATATATTTAAATCCATATATATAGATCAACGTATTTTCGCTCCCTGATAGAGATTTCAAAATCTGGCTCCATTAGGATTTGTAGGACGAATAGGGTTATAATTAAGCTGAATTTTAATTTTCTATGTCTTCTGGGAGCTTTAGAAAGCTCTGGAAAGTGAAAAAATTCTTAGAAAAAGACACATAAATCCTCTTATATCCGCTCCCTGATACAAATTTCAAAATATGGCTCCATTAGGATTTGTTGGACAAAAAGTTTTGTAATTAAGCGAAATTTTAATTTTCTACGTCGTTTGGTAGCTTCAGAAAGCTCTGGAAAGAGAAAAAATGCTAAGCAAATTATATATCTAGATGACTAGAAGATAATTATGTTTCAAAATTGTAGAAAAAATCATCTAAATTTTAGTTAGCATAAACAGAAACCATGGCTTAATATGGAAGCCTGTCTTAATTGAAACGATTCTGCAGGTGAAACTTTTTTAACAACAACAGGATAATTATTAATTATTTATTTGTTTAATATTACAGAATAAATTCCAATTTAGACTTAAACTATATTTTAAAAACATAAGAAATCAGTCTTTAAGAATATTTAAAAAATTATTCCTAAATTTTCAAATATCATTATCACTATTTAGTACATGTTTTCTGAAATAAAATGCTATTTTTAAAACCGGTTTTTTGTGTTTAAAAAAACCGGTATATTCGACATTCGAAAAATGAACATTTTGAAAAAACCGACAGCACATTGACTAAAAAAACCGGTTTTAAAACCAGTTGGAAAACCGCGTCGATCACCCTAATTTATACCCTTCATCACCTTACCAACAAATAATAAAATTGATGCCTTAAAGTATGTTTTCATATATTCACATTTATGCTTAGAAAAAATAATCTACATTCTTTTCGAAACTAGCCAGCAAAAATAAATGGAAGTAATTTTTGAGGAAGTACTTTTTCATTACTTCCAAAGTATCAAATAATGTATGTTTTATTCTGATGTTATTAAAAAGCGATTCAAATAAAGTTTTCATTTATAAACGGTTTCTGTTATCGTTGTTGACCATAAAAAATTATGTTTATTTTCGATAAAAATTACTTTAAAAATGACATTTGTTTCTATTCGAAGGAATTAACTACATAGAAGTAATTTAAATTACATTCCTTGCACTGATTTAAAACAATACCGTAAAAATACGTTTTTCATGACATCTAGGGTTTGGGGATTCCCGGGAATTCCCGGGAAATTAAATTTTCCATTCCCGTTTCCCGGGAAACAAAATATCACGGGAAACCCCAAACCCTAATGACATCGGAAACATGACTTCCTACTAAGTGAATAGGTGTCAAAAAAGAGAACGTCCTCCAATGGCAAGCCTATGTCAAACCCACTGGAAATGATCCGATTAGCACTTCTTCTGGATCAAAAGTTTAGGATGTTATTGATTTCTTTTTTGCTGGGTACAAAAATTTAAACACAAAATTTAACAATCATAGTAAGTATTGCTTCCTTGGAAAAATAGAATAACATTATATTTATACATAGTTTTTTTATATGTACATTAGACTGCATCAAAATTTAAATTCAACTATTTTTTGTACTGATGTTCAAACTAAACAAACTTAGTATGTAAAAAGGCAAAACATATTCTGAAATGTTTTAAAAAATTAGACAAGGGTAACCTTTAAAATACGAAGGTCAAATGTCAAAATTAGAAAAAAATTAAAATGTTCAAGGAATACGTAACGAAAAATTAATAATGTTGATAAAACTTAAACGAAAAGTCAATTTAACCCTCAACTGAGCCTGTGGTCAACTTTTTTAAAACGCCCTTATTCAGAAATATGTTCAAAGACAATTTTATTGATTAATATCATGAACAAATAAAATGACAATTACCACATTCTGACAAGTAAAGCCATGACAAAAAATCAAAATTAAGCATAAAAATCATTGAATCGAAAGCTCTATTAATGTTCCAATGAAAAAAATATACATATTTTTCGTATTTTAAAGGTTATATTGTCCAACTTAAAAACTTCATTTTCCAACATATGTTTTACCTTATTATATAATAATTTTCCAAAAAAGTTGAATTTATATCTAAAAAACCGGAAAAAAATGCCCTTTTGTCGAAATCCGCAGAATTCAAATCGTATAATTCTTTTTAATTTTATTTTCCATAGTGTTTTTAAAATTAGTTTAACAAACTTTTTTAAAGTTTGAAAATTGAGTTTTGAAACAGTCTTAAAAAAACTAAACGTTTTTAATCGAGCGTGGAAAGGTGTTTGGATTATCCTGCTGAAACTAAAACGTAATTTTAAGTAATTATAGTTCAAATTTAATTAAAATAGCTTTTCATTTAAACATCTATCAACAAATTTAAAATTTCGTTATACACTCCTTACACACGTGCTCTAAAACACATTAATGGTCTGGGTAATTCCCCTAGAGTAAAGAGAACCGGTTCAAAACTAGTCACGTGACAGGTTCTCAGTTCTAGTGACCGGTCCCAGTTCCGGAACTTTATATGAGAAAAACCTGTCACTTTTACATAGGGTTGTCATTGGACGTGGCTAATTAGCCCCTTGGGACAGGTCACAGGATAGGTCCTAGGACAAGTCCAAGAGGACAGGTTCAGTAACAATTATTGTAATAAAAATTTTATAAAAATTCGGTAATTGTTTACTTTTTAATCATTATTTTTATTATTATCTTTATTAAATTATGTTTATTTTAATTTTATAATTTTTCGTTAATGTCGATGGCGGCATGTTCATCTGACGTATGTTATGTTTTATAGTCTTCAACGCTTACCACTAAGCCACTGATTGTTATTGCGCGCGAGTTGCTATTTGCGCACTTAACGAGCATGTGTTTGTGTCAACTGGTTCTCAATTGTAACTTTAGTGACGAGTTAGGTGTCAATTGGTACTCAACTGGTATAGAGAAACCGGTCCATTACTGCATTTACCACAAATTTCCCGCAGGGTCGTAATAACTTTAACATTTTTAAACCAATTTTTAATTTTTTAATTCTTTTTTGATATATAATTATGTGCAGATTACGATTTTTTAACATTTAATTGAAAAATTAGAAACGGTAAGAAATTCTACCTTTTCCCATATAAACGCACCCTACAAAATGCAGGTCCGATGCGGCACGAGTTAGCGATATCCGATGTCACTAATATTTCACACAGTAAGCTTTTGCAATCCAAAGAACAATTCTAAGGGAAGTTACGGGGAAAATTCTAAAGTTTGTAAATTTAGGTGCAGTCTAATATACATATGTATGTATATACAAGCAGACTGCATATAGAAAAACAACAACATTGCAATGCTTAATATAAATGTGTGTGTATATATATT
Organism: Protophormia terraenovae; assembly: GCA_951394005.1. Lineage (NCBI taxonomy): Eukaryota > Metazoa > Arthropoda > Insecta > Diptera > Calliphoridae > Protophormia > Protophormia terraenovae. The sequence goes on from OX596075.1 coordinate 86,481,374, forward strand.
ATTAAATTTTTTTTTTTTTTTCAGTTTTTGAAAATTGCGGTTGTTTATGAACGAATTCGGTTGATCCAAAAAACCGAAATTTTATAAAAATAATTATGACAGATCTATATAAAAACGATTTGCAGTTTAAACAAAACTTTAAAAATCAGAAATGCGTTTTGTCCAATATCTCAGACATTATTCAAACGATTTAGTCTAGTTTTTCAGCACAAAAATTCTTTGGAAAAACGAAGTTCCTAGCTTATATAGAGGCATCAGAAAATCGAAAACGAGTTTTAAAAACCGATTTTTTAGACATATCTGCACCATTTATGAACCGATCTTGCTGAATTTCAATTGCAAAATTCTCGAAAGGATTTCCGATCGTTTGATATATATTATATATGGTAGTTATCGGTGGGCTTCATAAACGTCATTTTAAATGACAAACGGATGGACAGACATGGTCCTATCGTCATCATTTCTTACAAGGATCCCGAAATTATAAACTTTTACACGGAATGACAATTTTATATATACCCTTTACATCTGTGGTAAAAGGTATAAAAATATGATAATTTTAAAATCTATAGACATACAATTTTACATACTTGTGTATTATCCTCCACACATACACCAAATTTTATCCAAATCGGAAGCAAAGGCTTAAATTCAAAACAGTATTATTTCATATATCGTGTGATGTGAGTTGAATACTGGAAAATTATTTATAAAAAATTATGTTTTGTTCCATTTAGACCAAACAAATGTTTAGATTTTATTCGTAATTTTTAGCTTGTTGTAAAAAAATATTTTAAAATATTTCCCCATAGGATCTTGATCATTGAGAGTCCTTCTTCACTGAAAAAAGTAATTTTAACGAATGAAGTACTTAGAATAAAATTTTTTGATTTTTTCCAAAATTGTATTGCAACGTACCAATTCATTGCTTCAAGCAAAATATTCATTGAAATTCATCAAAAAATTCGACGCACTTTTAAATGGTAAATCAGTTATTTTATTTAACATCTTAGTTCATTGATTTCAAGACAACGCTTATATTTATAATAATAAAATAACATATTCATTAAATTTAAGAAACTTATGCGTTCTTTCAATAAAATTGTGCGTTGATTTAGAAGAACAAAAAGAAACAAAACATGTAATATATTTAGCAATATGCAAAAAAAAAAAAAGTACTTTTTTTATTTTCAAGCTATGAATGCCGAATGATTTTTAATGCTTCGAGGGTAGAGTCGGCTACCTTAATATCTAATTAGGGTGTCCCTCACTTGTTCTAAAATGGAAATATAGGGTGGCCCTTAAAACTTGAATTTTTTACTTTTTATGAATTTAACGCATTATTTATGTTAACAGCTACAAATTCAATGTTTCTATTAGTTGGATAGATAGTCTGGGTAGTAGTCTTTCATTTTCGGATCTTGTTGTAATAATACACTGAGAAAAACAAAATGGTAACAACAAAACATGGAAGTAAGAAAATACTACTGCTAACATTTAACGCGGCACAAATTGCACTGAATGTTATGCCTTGAAAGTCAACATAGTTGTTGATGACAATAATATCTAAAATTCTGCGGTGGTGCTTGACGATAGCATTTTTCGTTTACGAGAAAATTTGGAAAATGTTTAAAAAAAAAAATCGAAAAAATTTAAAAAAAATGCGTGTTTTTCACCTTCATTCATATATAACTTTTGAAGTAGGATGTAATCTTCAAGCACCACCGCAGAATTTTAGACATTATTGTCATCACCAACTATGTTGACTTTCAAGGCATAACATTCAGTCTAATTTGTGCCGTATAAAAAACAATAAAGCCTATTTTGGGAAAATTTTACTCATTCATTTAAAAAATAGCGTGCATGTTTAAAAAAAATGGAGTTTATGTTACTGAAATGAATTACACATTAGTAATTAAGACCATAGACACTATTTTTAATTTAAAACCCCATAAAGTATATATTTTCTGGGTTCGAACGGCACAACGAACGGTGACGAAATTTGTCCCAAATATTTATCTTATACAAGATTTGTTTGACATTGAAAATGAGTAAAATCTGTAAATAAACAAAAAAAGTTATGAGCAAAATACTAAAAACACAGGGTGTCCGTTGTAGCTTAATTTCATACATTTCTGCTATATCTCTCTTAAATAAAAGCATGTACTATAACAACATTTTCATGGGCGTGGTCCACCCACTTTACCGCCCACCTCCCATATAAGGTGAAAGGTCAAAGAAATTTTTTACAAATACTTCATGGACAAATGTAAACAAGGAAACAAAAATAGGCGTGGTTCGCCCAATTTACCGCCCACTTCCTATACAACATTCGCGATTGTTTACATTTGTAATGTTATTGTTTTTTATTGTTTTTCTTTGTATCACTGTTTTTGTTTAGAACATTTTTTACTGATTTCCGGTTATTTTTCAACCGATTTGCTAAAAAGGCTATTTTTGGAAATGTATTCAAATTACCTTTCTAATTGCAGAACATAGTTAGTACAAATTATTGCCGCTAAATGGCGCAAAATTAATTTTTTATTAAAATTGCATCAAAATACCCTGTATTTGCTAATATTATGAGTTCATATGTTCAGCAAAAATACTTGCCAAAGGATTTTGTACAAATTTGCCAAACATCATTTGGTCAAATTCTGGAAATTTAAAGGTCAAAATTGTGATTTTCTTCAATAACCTAAAAATAACGGTAATTTTGTAAATAACGGAATTATGAAAAAGTCGCAGAACAAAAGTTGCTGCTGAACCCTAAAGAACCATTTTCAACAATAAAAAAGTTCTTTTTCGCAAAAAGACGTTTTTGGCATATTGCGAAATATAAAGCATGTAAACGAAAAAAATTTTACATTTTCTGATGTAAATATTTAAGTATCTATAAAGGGTATCTCAAGAATGTTGTACTTTTATAAAACTAGATACTCCAAAGAATAAAAATATGCTTATTTCTTTTGTTTAAAATTATCAGTCGCAGAATAAATATTAAAAGTTTAAAAATTCAGAAAAAAATTTTTGGACACGTTTTTCACACAATTTTTTTAAAACATATAATAAATGGCCAAATTTTTTTTTACATTTTACACGTTTTTTTGACACAATTTCAATCTGGGATGTAAAATTTTTTAACTGGTTTTAATCATTATTAAGTTTTTATTAATTTTCTCTTATTTACCAAATTTTAAGAATATGAATTAATAGTTTGGATTTAATAAAAAAATATTACATATTTAAAATCTTCGTACTTCGTAAATTCAGAAAAGTATTCGATCTGTATCATACTGCTTATAGCGACTAACTATTTACGTTTAAAAATGTAAAAATTTTCGTTTACACATTTTTTTAAGAAATTTGTCCAAAAATTTTTTTCTGATTTTTTGCAATTTTTAAGATATTTCGTTGACTGATATCTCGAAACTCAAAAAGTAAATATTTATATATTCTCAAGACTTTACAAAATCAGAAACCTTTTAGCATTTTCCAAAACTATATACTGTGAGAAATTAAATATTTTATACTTAAATATATGCAAATGAAAATGTAAAAAATTTTTCGTTTACATGCTTTATTATACATAAAAACAGAGATTCAACGTCAAATTCGTTGATTCAAAGTACTAATGGTTTAATTTAATAAAGAAGAAGTTTTACTCAACGAACAAAAGAAAAATGTTTATTGATAATCATAATTTTTTATTAAAATTTTTCAAAAAGATACTTTTTAAGACTTTTAATAGGTATTGGAAAAAAAAAACGACGCAGTAAAAAATTAAAAAAATAAAAAATAGTGCGATAGCGAGTTATAGCACCTTATTTAATGCATCTTTTACATATTTTTTCTCAAGCTGGCGAATTTTTTATTCCTACACGATTTGAATGAATTTTCTTAAAGTTCTCATTAAGACCTGTATTAATCTTAATAATTTTTCCTTATTGTATAAAATATTTAATTTCTCACTGTGTAATAAAGGTTATGGAAGTGTAACATTGTTACAGCTGCATAGAAAAGACGTTTTTTTTTTTAAGTAACAATTTTAAAGATGTGAATCAAGAAATGAAAGTAAAATCTTACGTTTACTTTTGAATAAAAAACAATACTTTCTTAAATGTTGAAAAGATTATTTCTAAAAAAAAAAAATTTATTTAAAAATGTAACTTTATAAATGCCCTGCGGGAAATTTGTGACAATTGCAGTAATGGTCCGGTTCCTCTGTACCAGTTGAGTACCAATTGACACCTAACTTGTCACCAAAGTTTCAATTGAGAACCATTTGACACAAACACACTCACTATTTAACAGTTGAGAGTTAATGTATAACATGCTCGTTAAGTGTGCAATAGCAACTCGCGCGCAATAACAATGAGTGGCTGAGTGGTAAGCGTTGAAGACTATAAAACATAACATACGTCAGATGAACATAGGTTCGAGCCGGGGTACCGCCATCGACATTAACGAAAAATTATAAAATTGAAATAAACATAATTTAATAAAGATAATAATAAAAATAATGATTAAAAAGTAAACAATTACCGAATTTTTATAAAATTTGTATTACATTAATCGGTACTGAACCTGTCCTCTTGGACCAGTCCTAGGACCTATCCTGTGACCTGTCCCAAGGGGCTAATGAGCCACCTCCAATGACAACCCCATGTAAAAGTGACAGGTTCTTCTCATATAAAGTTCCGGTCACTAGCCCTGAGAACCTGTCACGTGACAAGTTTTGAACCGGTTCTCTTTACTCTAGGGTGTTTACACTGGACGCATTGTTTATAAATGCAAATCTAATTAAAATCAATGTAAATAATCAAACTTAATTAAACAAAATTAGGTTTTGCCGTAGCCTTTTATCCTTTAAATAAAAAAACCTTTTAACTAAAAGGCGTATTTGATCTTGAATTTCTTTTTTATAGTAAATTTAAAATCTTTTTTTTTTTTTTTTTTTTTTTTTGTAGCAATTTATATTATTTTTAATTGTAATCTCTTCATGAAAATTTAATAATACTAGTTCATTAAAGTTTTTTGGAAAAATAATACGAACAACCTTACAATTTCATTAAGCTACATTACATTTTATTACAATTCCTTTTTAAGTTAAATTAATCAATATAAATAATATAATACCCAGACTATAAAACTCTTTAAATGTTAAAGGTAACACGTTAAATTATTTTTAATTTGTTCTAAATCCTTTAAGAACTACTATTACATAACAAAATATATGAGAGTACATACAAGTAAAAACATCACATATACACACAAATTTACAACATAAAAATGGCTCAAGTACATGATGTTTTACCTTCTTTAATACAGATTATTTCATGTAGTTCTGGGTACTTTATACTCTATACTATTGTCTAGTAGTAAGAAATTAAACAAGAGGAGAGTAGTAAACAAACAAAAAAAAAAGACAGAAACCGGTATTATATACATACAAAGCTCACATATACTTACATACATAGGTATGTAGTTGTAATATGTACATGTTTCCATACACCTACATTAATACTTACCTGTAAACATATTTGTATGTATGTAATTTACTTTTGTTTACATGTATTTGGTTGGAATACAAACTACCGGAAGCTACGACGAGAACTAGTATGTTTGACATAACTTGACAGAGATAAATATGTGGAAAGAAATTCATGTAAATACACTTGCATACTTATACAAAAATAACAAATCGAAGTTGTACTCACGTATTTCTCCTATGTATGCAAATACCCAGTAAACCAATAAAAGTCAAAGAAAAAGTCGAAATTTCTAAATTTATGAGCAAATATCTTTTTTAGGCATTAGTATGGTTTTATCCCGAGAATTCCTGTAACGAATTTCCTGGAACTTGTCTAACTTTTAACATATCGTTTCCTGGTATTTTTTGTCAGGAATTAAAAACTACAAAAAATTTGTATCTTTACCATTTTAAAAAATTATATTTAAAGCGTTGCTCGTCTTTTTGGCAAAAAGTACAATTCTGGTAGGGGAAAAAAATTCATACATATATGTAATGGATTTTATACCCAAACAATTTTATGTTATTGCGGGTTGCTGTTTCTTAATAGCAAGAGATGGAATTCAAAATATCATATTTTTGCTGAATTTAGGTAAAAGAGGAGTAAATAGGTACTTAAATAAAATAAAAAATCGTGCCATTATAAGGAAATTTTATATGAAAAAACGAACATATTAAATAAAATAAAGTGTACTTTTTCAACCCTGAGTGTACGAAATTTTTAATTATAAAAATGTATATACAAATTAATAGCCTTATTCTGTAACTAGGGTTTGGGGTTTCCCGTGATATTTTGTTTCCCGGGAAACGGGAATGAAAAATTCAATTTCCCGGGAATTCCCGGAAATCCCGGGAAACTTAAAATATAAGAAAAAAGCAATGATTTTTTATGAAGAATGTTATTTTTTTATTCAATACTATAATAAATAATATAATAAATCAAATTCATGATTAATTTACAGAAAATAAAACAATATTGAAGTATGATTTCCAATTTAAAATTTAAAAAATTTTAAATATTTCATGCAAATAAAATAAGTACCTATTGTAAGCAAAGGTTCCAAATATTTAATTCAAAATCGAATTAAATTTATTATCTTAGTCATTTCTTTGAAGCATTCATAACAATTAAATTTATAGACTTAAATTCTTTGACTTCGCAATAATTAATTGTTTAAAGAATGCTCTACCAAATATACAATTCAAGCTTAAAAAATACTTTGAATCATTAAAATTTTCTTCTATTTAAATCTTATACGAATTAAAGAAAAAATATTAATATTTCCATTAAATTTGCAGAAGATTTGATTTAACAAAAATTCAATGATTTCTTTATAAAATGATTCAGTAGAACTATGATTTTTAGAATAGCGTTATGGAATAAAAATCATTATTTAATTAAAAACTGTATACTTCAGATTTTTAACGTAAATAGATTTTTATGCTAAAAATTGAAAGAAAAATTACATAAATTTCAGTATAAATAGTTTTTTCTTATCGTTTTAATTCGTTATAAAACATAAATCTAAAAACTTTTAAAGTTGGTTCTCAATAATATTTTGTGGTCAATTGATATAGTGTTCGGAAATTTGATAAAAATGAGTTTTCATTTGAAAAATATTGTTAATCATTTCAAGACGAAAATTTTTGAAAAATAAAATACATTCGTAGTTTTATATATTTACACGTTTTAAATTTAAATTTTGAAAAAGTAGCGGTATATATTTCTGATGTTAAAAGAAAAGTTGTTGTCGATTTTTCATTTGAAAATTTTTACATATTTCAAAATTAATAATTTATGTTTATTATTGCCAAAAATAGGCCAAAATCATGCTTTTAAGGTAATATAAAATCATGTGATACAAACTGGAATATGTCGAAAATATCTAAAGATATTGGCAAAAAATATGAAAAAACCTTTCAGAGCTAAGAGATTTAAATGAAGTTTGAACATGGTATCATTAAAATGTTTATAAGATTATAGCAATATATAGTTAAAAACTGGTGTACTTGAAATGTGAATTGACAAAATAAATCGTTTTTTTTCCTAATGAAAAGTCGTCAAATAGGAATTTTCATCAGCGCACCGATGAAATATTTTTGTACAAAATTTCATGTATGTATATTTTGTATTAACATCAAAAATTACTTTAGTAAGTAATGTGTTTATAATATGAACTTTATATTAATGTAAAATTTTCACTGAGGCGATACTAACAGTAAAATTTTGTCTATAGGATTATAAAACTACGTGAATATTAAATTTCCCGTTTTCCCGGGAAAATTGAAAAAATTCCCGATAATTCCCGATGAAAAATTTACGGGAATTCCCGGGATTTCCCGCCCGTAAATTCCCGGACCCCAAACCCTATCTGTAACCCAAACGTTTGCTCTGCTATCGTCAATAACATACAAAAATCTGTTTTTATATTCTATAAATTATTTATTTTAAATTTAACATAAAAAAATATGTTATTGACGAAAATATGTTAAAAAAACCTACAAAATGATATTCTATAGGACATGATAACATGAATATAAGTGTCAAATTCGACGATAGGTTTTTGTTAGGTGACGAACATATTGGTTGGGCTATTTTATATATTAACGGAACTTTAAGAATTTACTGGCATTTTTTATTCCACTATTTAAAAAAACTTATTTTTTTCGGCCTTATTTCTGTTTTTTTTAAATCATATTTTTTTCATAGAAAAGGATTACGTTTTTTCTTTTTGGCCAGGAATACCTTTATTTTTAAAATGAAAATTTTTTAATTTTAAATATTCGCACTTTTTAAAGATTCAACATAAAATATATAAATTTGCACCACATTCTGGTTATTTGCATTTAATATAAAAAATACATATTTTTTTATATTTCTCTTTTTCAAAATAAACAAATATTTTTAAATTATTTTGACAAATAATTTTTGTTAACATTTAAAATTAAATTAAAATGTATTACCACTACAAGAAAAAAAATTAATAAAATTCTTAACAAAAAATCTATAAATATTAGAAAATTTGAGTCTGGTAATTTTAAATTACTTTTCAAATTCACAAACCAAATTGTTAAATGTTAGTCATCACGAGTGTTACGGAATACAAAACTTTTCTGTTAACGTTTTCGTTACTGCATATTAACAGAATGAACGAAGAGTTACAGAATTAGGCTATAAGTTATTAACATATTTCTGTAAAATAGTTTTGGTAAAAATATGATCTGAATTTTTGAAATTGCAGCAATACCTTTATTAAGTTTGATTGAATTGAACTCGAAATATAAGAGAAATGTTACACTATATTAATATTTTAGTAGAAAGCCTTCGCTAACGAATGAGAAATTAATTAGTTTTTCTTTTGCGAGACTATTTTCGCATTGTCTACTGCTCAATGTATTTTCATTAAAAAAAGAAAAAAAAATATCTTGTTATACATAAATGCATATTTAGATCATAAAATTATATTTCCAATTTTAAGAATTCATTAATTTATTTATGTATTTAAAAATAGATATATTAGCTTACAAAAGCTTCTTTCAAAGTACTGTTGAATTCTTTAGTATATGCCTCACTGTTCTAATTTAAAGAAAAAATTTTTGATATTATTTAAACAAAAAATAAATATGATCAGATTGTACCAAATAAGTCGTGCTAGTACCACGGTACCAACTGATATAAAAATGTAAAAAAAAAGTACAATTGTATCATGTTTTCCATCCGTGATGTTATATTCGTATTCAGACCGAAAATCTCTCAAATGTAATTGTTAAAAATTTCTTAAAATGGGAAGAAGAAAAAATTTACCGCCATATTGGATCCACCACTTTTATTTTTTCATACAGATATTTATTTTTAGGTTAAATATAACTAACATTGCTTTGAATCCAGTGCGATATAAATAAGTTTAAAGTGTTGTCTAAAATAAAGAATTTACGAACTAATAAATACTGAAATGATAGAACTATATTTAAAATCACTGAAACCTCGAAATATAGAAAATCTTGTAAAAAAAATACCTTCTATTTTTTGTGTGTTTGGAGGAATCACTGGAGGCCCCTGTGAGATTTTTAAAAGTCATTCGTGGAAACATAGTACTTATTTAAGGTTTATTTAAAAGTGTTCTGTGACTGTGATGAACGTTATCCAGGTTTCTTATGGTTTAAGTAATGGAAGAGGCCAAGTTTCTATTAAGTTTTAAGCAAAAGTGTTATACAAGTATTTGGTATCTAAGAAAAGGTTGGAATATGGAGATTGATAATTTATAAAAAAAATTGTGGAATGCAATTTGATAGCGGAATTTCTTGAAGGACTTAAAATGTAAAAAATTTTAAAAAATTCCCACTTTTTTACATGAAAATACTCAAAATCCCAATACATATAAAACGTGTTAAAAATAATTACTTTTTTCATTGAAATGGTCAACCTGTCGTTATAATTGGCTTCCGTCAGAAAATTCTTTTTGGGTGTATACCCTACATATAGAGCTAAAAAATAAAAATAAATTCAAGCCAATCCCAGCTTTGCGATTTGAGAACATAACAAAAAAAAAAAAAAAAAAATATCCAAAATTGATAAAATTTGGATAGGGTTGTGGGCAGACCTTTGTCCCAAACTCCTCCGGATTTTTCTTCACACGCATTTACATTAAGATTTCTTTTGAAAACATTAAAAAAATGATAAAGCCTGGAACAAAAAACTAATTTTATCAGTGAATAAATATTGCCACCTTTTTGGAAAAAAAAAACAAAAAATTTATAATTTTTTTAAAAATTCCAACTTTAAATTAACGGGTTCATATATTTGTATGATTCTTGCAGCAATATTATTTAAAATTTTGCAAGGAATCTGGCAAATATTTTAGAAATATTTTAGGGGTAATATTAAGCCCGCCAAGTAAAAAAAAAAAAAAAGCAAAATGAGCTATAAATGAGGTAAAAATTTATTTCGACCCGAATATCTCTTAAACTAAAAGAGATAACCTACCCATGCAAAAGCGTATTTTACAAGGACTATCTATATATAAAATTTCTTTTCATATCATAAATGAATTTTTAGCGATTTTTCTAAAAAATTACATACTCGAGATGGGCAACTTTGGAGGGCCACCCACTTTCCTCCTCACCTGCTAACCCTCCAAATCAAGTCGAAAACACCTCAGCTCTGACCATGTGAAATTTTATTGAGATACCACTAACGGTTCTTCAGTTACTGATTTATTTCCAAAAAAAAAAAAGCGTTTTGGAACCTCTGTGCGATGTGCGTCCGTCCGTCTAGTCGTTTGACCATGTAAACTTTAATTTTTAAGTTATGTTGATATAATTTGGTACGAATAATTATTTTAGCATATGAACAAAGCATTCTTTTGGGAATGTAAGTTTGTTTGTATATCAATCACATCTAAATGGCTGTATTTTATTGCTCAAAATTTTACATACAAATAGTACCAGTGCCGGATGAGGTCATAAACGATTGGATGTATCTTTAAACTGTCAAACGGCTGAACTGATTTTGATGAAATAAAAATAGTATAGATAGGGACAGGGGGAGGGATAGCCATCTTATAAAGAAAATCTTAATTTTCGTATATCAAAATGAGTAATTTTGTGAAAATCTCAAGAAGTTGTATAAATAGTTTTTATTAGATCGAAGGAGAGCAGTAACCCCCATATAAAGCAAATATTAGTTATCGCATCAAAAGAGATGAGACAGCTCTCAGGAAAAAGGTCTAATAAATTCATGTAAATGTTAGTATCAACGTAATGTTTTATATTTGTATGGTTTTATTTTACAATTATTTAAAGTATTGGTTTTCAACAGGTGTAACATAATACCCCCTCTCAAATATCGGTACACATATACAATAGTAGTTGGGCTATATTGACCCTATTTTTTCTACTTGTTTTGTTTTAAATTATATAAATCGTTAATACATTTCTTTTATTTTTCATTACAGTGTACTGGACTTTATATAAAATTGATCTCGAAACCTTCTTGCACATAATTTTGGTAAGTGTAACTTTTCTTCTTTTCCCTACTTAATGTCATCTTGTTTGTTAGGTTGTCATTTGTACTTCTTTCAGAAACATCAATCGATTATTCCAGTCTATAAATCATTTATATTTGGTTCTCAATTGGAGCGTTTAATCGAAGTTTTGAATTATTCATTAGACTAAATATGTGCTCTAAATATTAAGAGAATTTGAAATAAGTTTTAAGCAGGAAAATTAAGTCAAATATGAGACACATATACATATGTATATTAAAGTGCCTTAATTTGTATGGGGACAAAAAAAATTGCAAATGTACCCCCTAAAATTAAAGATTGCAATGTTTTAAGCTAATTCCCAAAATATTTTTGTTAAATTATTTTATTTACGTGAGCTGGACCACTTTAAAAATACCTCCAAAAATATGGTTTTCGATCAACAGTGCACAAAATTTTTCACTTTTTGTCAAAAAAATTACAGCATATGAAAGAAAACCGACATCTATACATACTGAGCAAAAAATGTTTTAAAATTTGTTTTCATTCTCGCGAAATTAAAATTTCAGTAAAATATTCAAGGATTTTATTGAAATCCGCTACTTCGTTAGCGGAAATTTTTTTTAAAAACCATACAATAAAATAAATTTAAAATAGGATTTTCGAAAAGTACAAAAGGCATGTCTGATAGGGTGCCAGTAATGTACCAATTTTTTACATCTTTAACATTCGAAAGTTAAAAAACTACAAAAGTATTCCTATTATTATTTTTTAGCATAGAGGAATGTGACTAATAGAGCTTGAGAATTATCATTCATAAATAACAATATCTCTTTAATATTAGATTTTTAATATTAGAATAACGAAAAATAACTATTATAATAAAAAGTATTTTAGAGTAAGGAATTAAGAACCACAAAGTCACTTTTAAGGATTCTGATTTATGGAGGATGTATATTACAGAACATTCAAAAAGTATTGTTAGAAGATGGAAAAAGTACCACAAAATAACTTCTTATGGATACTCACTAACTTAGGGCCACATAACTTTAACTTCATGTTTCTAGGTTAAATATTATAGAAAATTAAAAAAAAAAAACATATCCTTAATTTCATGTTTCTAGGTTCATAATTATAGAAAATTGAAAAAGCACAATTAGAAGAACAAAAAAGTACCACAAAGTCCCCGCTTATGAATTCTCATTCACTTAGCATAACACGTCCTTAATATCATGTTTCTTGATTCATAATTATAGAAAATTCAAAAAGTACCATTAGAAGAACAAAAAAAGTACCACAAATCAAACATGGTGGATTTTCATTCATTTAGGACCATAAATCTTTAATTTCATGTTTCTAGGTTAAATATTACCGATAATTCAAAAATTACCATTGGAATAACAAAAAAGTACCACAAAGACCCCTCTTATGGATTCTTATTAGGACCACATGTCCTTAATTCCATGTTTGTAGTTTAAATGTTATAGAAAATTCAAAAAGTACCATTAGAAGAACGAAAAAGTACCACAAAATTCCTTCTTATGAATCCTCACTCACTTAGGACCACATGTCCTTAATTCCATGTTTCTAGTTTAAATATTATAGAAAATTCAAAAAGTACCATCAGAAGAACAAAAAAATACCACAAAGACTATCTAAGGACCACATATCCCTAATTTCATATTTCCAGGTTCATAATTATAGAAAATTCAAAAAGTACCATTAGAAGAACAAAAAGTCCCACAAAGTCCCTCCTACATTTACTTAATCTTATGTTTCTATGTTTAATATAATGGAAAATTCATTATTAAGTTTGAATAAAATGTAATTTCCCGCCTTTACCCCCTTTTTGGTATTTTTTTTTTACCCATAGAAGTATCAGAAATTGTATTCCACTGAGTTTCTAAATTATAGTGAGATCCCATATTAAAATACGCATATGGTTATGTCAATAAATATAAAAAAATGTTTTATGAAAAAAATACCAAAAATAGGTACGATTTACCTTTTTTACTTTTATACGTTCGAATTTCTAAAAAGTACCAAATTTATATTTCTAGTTTTTTGATAAGTTATGAATATGACATAAATTTTATTTGTATGTTGATTAGTTTCAAAGATACATATGGTGTCAAAAAAGTGCCAAAATACAGTTTTTACCCATTTTCTCCCTAAAGAAGCCGATTTTCAAAAAGTACCAGACACCTGTCCGATTATTTTTTAAATGAATAACGACAACTATTCAACTTTTTGTGTATCTTTATTAGTTTGGGAGTTATAGAGTTACCGATTTTACCAGTTTTTACCATTTTTTAACCCCCTAAACATTCGAATTTCCAAATATCCCGTCTTAGTGGATCTACACGGAGGGTGGCCTACCTACGTTCCAAATTTCGTCTCTCTAGCTTCAGCCGTTTGGGCTGTGGGATGATGAATCAGTCAGTCAGTCACGTTACTCTTTTATATATATAGATACTATTTTATTAAAGTTCGAATATTTGGGACATTTTCCATCGTAAATTATCATTGGAAAGATCTCATTAAATACTATTGATATGTGTATTCATTATGGACCGGTTGAGGTCCATAATTCGTTAAGTTAATTTTAACGGCAAATATATGGTTAGTTAAGTTTATAAATGTCAAAATGCCAAAAGCATAAATTGATAAAAAAAAAAGCTGGAAATTCCTGCAAAATAGAGGCTGAATTTCAAAAACTCCTTTTTATTTGATTATTATCGCCATTTTCAATGAACTTATTATGTTTTTCATAAATTTATCAATATTTAAGTGTAAAAATTACTTCCATGCGACTTTTTTTGCAAAAAATGCAAATTTAACCTTTTGGGAACTAAATGCATAAAATTTACCCTCTAACTCTTAAAGGGTTAATTGCGTGTAGTCTTCAATAGTGTCAGGGTAGACCATTCCAATGGTACATTAAAATACAATATATGTTGAAAAATTTCCGAAATATATAAAATTGCATGTTTCAATAAAGAAAATATGACAAAAACCGTTAGTAAAATCTTAATATTCTGCCACTAAAAAGATACATAATAATAATTTAAATGAGTATTCAAGGTCGTAGTATGACTCTATTATAATTTGAAGTTAACTTTCTCACAAATAAAATTTTGATAATGATATTGAAAGAAATACGTAATTTTAGAGGTTTTTTGAAAACGGTGCAGCTCACGTAAATTTAAACATTGAGATGTAATATTTTGGGAATCATATAAGAACATAGTAGTCTTCATTTCTAGAGAGGTACATTTGCAACTTTTTTTCGTGAGGCACTTTAATGTATATATATAAGCAGTACCAAAAAAGCTATTTTAGCAAAAAAAAAAATTATTTCCCTTATTCAATTTTTTTCCAACCTTACTCTATATATATTATTCATACTCTAATATTTCAAGCTTAATAAATATCCATATTGATTAAATTTTTTAAACATATTATTTTTAGCATAACAAACATTTCCATTTTCGTTTACTCACTTGTTCGAGTGGAATTAGAAATAAAATTTATACTTATTCATACACAACTACTTACTTGCACTTACATTACCGGCGAGTATAAAACTACTTCACTTAACTACAGGTCAAGTTATTTTACCAAATAAAAATTGTCTAAAAATAACCTGAAAATTGTCATTCTACTTCAGGTTTGAAACTAAAATGTTTATGGTTTTTTGATAAAGAAAATATATCTAAAAAAAAAAAAAACGATTCAAGAAGTTTTAGAAACTATCACAAGAACGAAAATTCGTTTAACTTGAAATATAAATATACTTAAATTACTTAAATATTTACATAAAAATTGTTTTACATAACAAATGTATTAAATATAAGTAGAAAGTTTTTACAGCAAAAATTTTATATAAAACCAATAAAATTTTTATGTTCGGTTTTCTAGAATTTTAAATATCTCCTACATTTAAAATATTAATAATGATATTAGATAAATGTATTTAATATGTTTAATGAAACAATGAAATCAGGGGTACAGTAGGTAGAAAGTGAAATTTGAATTTGCACTTTATATAAGATAAAGGTATCAGGAACTCAATTATTGTTTAAGAACCTATTTGGAAGCGTGTATGATAACTAGTTGCCTTTAATGACATCACCGCCATGAGTAAAGTTGCTAAAGTGTAAATAGTGTGGTGTTAATAAAACAGCATTTTAAATCATTATTTGGCAATGAGAGTTTCTGCTCGGTATACTAAAATAATTGTTTTGTTACACAGAGAAAACAAATTCATTGTGGCAACCGAATTTTTTGCCAACCGAATTTGGGCGGTTGCGTGTACTATCCTATAATTCGTATGGGATATCTGAATTTTATGATAGACACAACCAAATAATTCTTTTAGAATATTTTCAAAATATTTATACACAGTATATTATAATAGTATACTTTTAGGCTTATCCAAATAAAAAAAAAAAATTATAATCTTTTTTCTTAAATATTTGTTATTATAATTAAAATGTAAATTAATTTAATTAATTTAAATAAAACCGTATTTCATAATTTATCAAAGGTTTGATCCATCATCCCTCAGCTCCATCATCATTATTCAGCTAAATATTTGAAGACTGCGGCACTGAGTAAACAAACAAAATTCTAAAACAATCTTTACGAAACTCAAAATTAATAACTGCAGAGAAGGAAATAAAAGAAAGGATTATTAAATTTAATGTCCGACAGTCCAAACCATGTAATACTTACTTTAGAATTAGTGAAAAAGTAACACGGAACAGCTTCTTATAAAACCTTTTGTTGTAGTTTGGATATAAAGCCATTAAATATTAAAGACATACTATGCAAAACCATCAACGGTATTGTAAGGTAACTCACCAAATTTATAGTAGGGAAGGATTTCTTGGTAACATTTCTCATCCTGTAGAAATGACACTAGTAGTAAGTAGTGACCGTAAGTCAACAAATTATTTATAATGTGTATTTTTTAATTTGAGCCAAATTTTATTTATTTTTTAGATATGTCAAAATAAATAATTTATTTTTAATATTGACTAATACAACTTTTTGTTGTTTGGGAAGCCCGAATTATTTTTATATTATTAAATATGACCGAATTTTTATGGATATTATTAGGTACTACAACTGAATATATGATTGAACTTTAAACTAGATTAATACAAATAAATTTTTAATAGCAATAACCGATATTTCGTTTTCAAGTACAAATTTATTACCTTTATCTCGACTAATTGGTTTCCACTAATTTTAAGAAGTAAAAATTTATTTATGCAACTGATTTTATAGTTACAAGAACTTTAACACAATTGTGTTAATAATTCTTCTTATATAATGAACGAAAATGTATTGAAGTGATAATATTTTAATATCTATAATCCATTTTGTATTTATACGGCCTATTTTTAATAACAGTAACCATTTTCCAATCAATTTTTTTTCTGTGTGTATGATTATAGTAATAAATAAAATACCTTATAATGAACACAAAGCCAATAATGTGAAGTTCTTAAGGAGTATTCCAAACATATCAGAATGTAAGTGGATATAAGTGTCAAATGATCTATGTGCGCAGTTAAATCCAATATTGGACTTAAAACATTTGAAGTGCAAAAATAACAGGTAGAAACGCAAAGAAGAATACTGAAGCTGAAAAGAGATCAAAGTTCCTAAAAATTTGTTTTGTTTTTGTAGTTTCTTCGACAAAAGTTTATGTATCAGATGTATGAGAAAATATTTCAGAAGAGCGCCGCATAAAAAAGCAATCAAAATTTTCCCAAAAAGTTTCCTTTTTGGCAGATGTATTGAAAGAACTGAATTGTATTTAACATCAGGTATAATAAACTCGATTCAAGGAATTTCTACAAAGAAGACTGTTTCCACTTGATTTGAATACTTTAGAATATTACAGAAACATAATGTTAATTTTCTCACGACCCGCCAAATTGCCGAGAACTTCGTTCCTTTCCAAAAAAGAATTAAGGAAGACTAATGCTGCGCCCAAAATATTGACAAATATTAAATACAAGTGGACAGATAGTTCCAAAAAAAAAGCAAAGTAAAATCGTATTAACAATAGAGGGTATTTCAAAGAAAATAAAAACAAACCAAAATTAATCACTAATTTATCGTTACATTTTATAAATAATTAATCAATAGAAATGGTCTTATATCAATATTTGTCCATTCCATATAAAACTAACCAGCTGATTTTCTCACCATTTCACGTCAATGTTAACATTCTTGCCAAATTTTATTAAATTCGAATGATTTTTGGAAGCAACCGGTGATTTTTCTGTTTCATTATAAACAAAACAATGCACAGTGGGGCAGAATCAACATTTTTATAAAGCTTTTTAAATGATTTTTGCAGGACTGAAAGATCGATATATATGTATTCTATACACTACATAAGAAATAATGTCGAAAGTATTATGCAGATATGCTCTTTTGTGCAATTAAAAAAGTCATTCCAAAAATTTACTTTTTTCATATAACCTCCACTCCTGCATTCGTTTTTGACCGGGCGGGAAGCAGTTTAGTGTCAAATCGTTCTAAATCAATTTTTTGTTAAAATGTAGTCAATAAAGTTAAAAAAATCGTGTGACATTTTTTATTTTTTTATTAATCGATAAAAATTTAACTTTTTTCTAAAATTTACCATTTTCGGCCAATGCTGGATGTAGGGTGCAAGCCTAAATCAGTTAAATTTTTTTTATTTGCCATATATGAAGTCTAATCTTTTGAAATGTATAAAGAACAAATTTTTTGTTAACGGAACTTTGAGAAAAAAGTTAAACAATTGAACTATATTTTTGTTAAAATAATTTATATTTTTCACACTAATTTCAGAGAGCTGACTATTCCGTCTAGACGAATTGAGATAATCCAAAAATTCTTTCAGCATATTATTTTGGAATATGTAAAAAATTACAGAGTATTTTTATTTTTACCTCATATACTTTGGGACTTATTCCCAAAAAACGAAAGAAAATCGAGTCAAAAAATTCAAAATTCAAGTGTAATTATCTTTTTAACTGTAAGAGATAACTTAGGTGCATGGCAAGATAGCCATGCACTTTACAGAAATATAAAAATCTTTAAAATCGGACTTCATTTGTAGAAGTTACTATTTTTTAAAACTTTTACATACTCGAGGTAGTCAACTTTGATATACCTTGTGACTACATAATGATTTTTCTGAAAGCTTAGGTCCTCCTCTACAACTCTTCCATACATTTCAATTTAATCCGAACAGTAGTTCACCAAAAAATTTGCGTTGTCCCCAATGTGTGACATTTGTTGTAATCAGTGTTGCCAAAACCAAAGTGGGAAAAAGTGCTAAAATTTACTAAGAAAAGTGCTAAAAATAAAAAAAGGTGCTAGAAAAGAGTGCTAGAAACAAAAACTATTTGTATTTTTTTTAAGGAGATATATTAATTATTTTCAGAGTTAAAGCTAAAAGAACATAAAATAAAATAACAAAAATACATTCTGAAATTGATTCTTTAGAAATTAAACAAAATTTTTTGAGTGTATTTTTTAAAATTTTTAATTTTATCATAAGTTAACCAAGTATGTGTTATCTGAATTATGTGTTATCTGAATTATGTGTTATCTGAATAATGTTTACCGAAAATTTGATTTTTAAAATTTCATTTATTATTAAAAACCAAATACACTATAAACTCGAGAATCTAAATAATTATAGCAGACCCAAATTCGGATTGTCAAAATGCTTCTTTCTGGTCCACATTTGTTAAAAATTATATTTGATATGTGAAAGTTAAAATTTACTTCAATTAACATTCCATATTTTAACTTTTTTATCTAAAAAAAAGTAGTTTGTACTATTTTTAATGAAGTATTTTTGGAACGAACTTAACTGAAAATGAAGGAATTCAACTAGAATCAACATTTAGATTAAATTATATAATTTCTTATTGTATTTTCCAAGTTATACTATAATTTTAATAACAAAAGATTGTTTAATTCGCATTATAGTTATGGAATGGAATGTTAGGAAATGCCTTCCGGATTACCGAATAATTCAGATTATTGAGTTATTATATTCATGAAATTGTTTAATACATTTTCTCTTTAAGTCAACGGTTCTCAAATGGGGGTCCGCGACCCACAAGGGGTCCGTAAGGACATTCGTGGGGGGTCGCGAAGAGTTCCTGAAACATATTCTTAAACATAAAATTTTTTAATATAATAAATTTTATAAATGAAAATTCCACTAAAAACATGAAACTATTTAAAAATGGAAATCTTTTTACAAAATATATCCAAATTAAAGACAAGCGTAAAGTTTTTTTCTAAAATGAGTTCTTTTTAGAAACTACTAATGAAGAAACTTTTAATTGAAATGAACATAATTATGCTTCAAAAAGACAACTATAATCAAACGAAGAAAGTAATGCTGTCCAATAGAGTGTCGATATAGGAACACCCATCGAACGATGCGTAAAAATTTCCTTGGGTCATGGGCCTATGCATTTTAGTAAAAAAAAAGTTTAGATTTTTTAATCGAACTAAGTATCAAAAAATTCGTAATTTTATGCTGGTTATGGAAAATATATTTTAAAATTTTTTCCGTGGGATTTTGTTTCGCTAGAAGACGTTTTAAGACATTTGATGAAAAATTATTTGGACAAACTTGGAAAATCATTATTATCAACAGTACTTACTACTACAATGCTAATTTTTAATATTTTAGCCATAAAGGGAACAAAATTATAAAATTCTTATCAATTTTTTAATAAAAAAAAAAACATCGAATTTTATTAAGGTTTAGGAAGCAATATTTTTGCGAAAATTTGTTAAAATATTTTTGTTATAATTTACAAATTATACCCATTTCAAGACCCAACTCAACACTATTTTTTAGACGAAATTTTCTAGACCCGTGACTTTCAATTGATGATAGGGAACTGAAGATCAATTTTAAAATTTCTTTAATATTTTTCCCATATTAAGTACATTTTTACGCATCGTTTGAGGGATCTTCCTACAAAATTTTTGTCTACGGGACACTTTTGTTCAATGACACAGTATAAAGAAAACTTTACAATGTGGCAGGGAAAACAATTAATTAAAACGATAAGTATGTAGTTCACTTAAATTTGATGAAACTAAAGTTTTTTCACATAAAATCTACTTTTATTTTATCTTTTTATAAAATTTTTTTCAGTACACAAACATTTTATTTCGTCGTTAAGTTTCCAGGCTATATAAAGAAAATTTGCTAAAGCAACTTTATAATTTAATAAAAAACAGAAAGTACTATCAATGTTAGTATTAAGAAAGTACCAGGTTCATTTTAAAAAAGAGTTGAAATTCGTTGAATTTAATTTTGAATCAACAGATTTAAAAGCATCTTAAATAGTTGAAATATAGCAAAGTATATCCGCTTTTTGGCTCCGAAGCCCTATAAATATTAAACAAATTTTCTTCTCTGTTTTGTTCCTCAAAACAGAGATTCGATCTTTTGTGAACGCAGAGAATATTAGATTTATTATACGAAAAAGTCTCTAAATATTCAAGGAAAATAATGTCGAAATTATTAATATTATTTTTTTTTAAAATTACTTTATCTACATTTTTCCTAATTTTTAAATTAGTCAAAGTTGTAGTGGGTCGCCATTCCATTGCAATGTCAAAAGGGGGTCGCGAAGCGAGGTCTTGTGAGAACCCCTGCTTTAAATGAATCCCACTAACCTTTTTTGATTTTCAAAAATGCCTTAAAAACTCTAAAATGTTTATTATTTCAACAACGAAGACTATAATTTCTTATTTCTTATAATTAATTTTATTTGTACAGAATCATCGATTTAAGCATTTTTGTGTATTTATCCGCAAAAAAAAAAAAATCAAGATTTTTTATATTTAACAGAAATTTTTGCCTGCGGCTCTTCACACTCCAAATTTTAAATAACTCAACAAATTGTATTTTCTTACTTCTAATAGAAATTATTATATATATATATATATATATATATATATATATATATATATATATATATATATATATATATATATATATATATATACATATATATATACAGTGAACTCTCAATAATGTGAACTAATTAATGTCGGGGTAGTTCATATTTTCGAATTTGTTCACATTTTCGATTGTGATTTTTTTTTTATATATATTACTAAGTTATTCATTCTAAAAATCATTTCTGCAAGGAATGAAAATGCAAAGATTACTAAAAAAAAACTTTTTGTAATTTATTTGGAACATAAAAAGTTTTTAAAAATCCATTTTATAAAGAGTACATACGTAGTATGTACATACAAAACAAACAAAATATTACGACAAAAAAATAAATAAAATTTACAATGAAAAAAGATAGGTACATACATATATAATTAAATATGGAAATAATCGGTTATTTTCCGTTTTTTCTTTTGTTCGACCAGCTTATTTACCGCCAATTCCCTGATTTTTTTCAATACTTTAATGTCAGTTTGATCGACCATTTGAAATTCAGCCCATTGGACAGCTTTGTTAAAAATTTCGACAGCTTCTTTGGCTTTAATGTTGTTTTCAGGCGCTTCAATAAAACAGTCGTCATCATCGTCGGACTCTTCAATTAAATCATTTTCATCAAATGGCGTGACGTCCTCACAAGGATTATTGATCCAATCTCTAATGTTTACAGCAGTAAATACTTCCTGAGGGCACAATGACTGTAGAAGATCTGCAGCAGCATTTTCTAAAGATCTTACCTCTGATTGCCACTTTTCTTTTAAAACGCTCAAAGGAACATTCAATTCAGGATCGTCTTCATCATTTACCATATTCAAAATATTTTTCCAACAGTTAGATAAAGTTTCTTTACCAACTCGGTTCCAGGATGCCTCTGGAATAGAAACTCCTTCTTTAAGTGTGATTTTCTTCATCGATTCAAGCAAATCCCCCTCTTTTGCAATAATTGTTGCCAGAAGACTGTTCCTATAATGAAGTTTGGTGATTCTAATTGCATTTTGATCCATTGGCTGGATCAGAGCCGTTACATTTGGAGGCATGAACATAGCTTCTATGGAACCATCCTCGGATTTAAGGTCGGATTCTGGTGGATGGGATGGGGCATTATCTATTAGGAGTAAAGCTTTTACTGGTAATCCTTTCTTCGTTAAAAATTCTGTCACCATTCTTTAAAAATGGAAGAAGTCATCCAAGCAGACTTTGAATTTCTGTAGTTTACGGGACAGATACAATTTTTAAAACTGCGAGGATTTTTCGATTTTCCTATTACTAAAAGTTTTATTTTATGAGATCCTGACGCATTTGCACAGTATAAAAATGTTATCCTTTGCTTTTCCATTTTTGCACCTGGAGCGCTTTTCTCCAATGACGTTAAATATGTCTTTTGTGGGAGAAGTTTCCAATATAGACCAGACTCATCGGCATTATACAACTGATCATTGGATAAACCCAAATCTTCTATCTTTGCTTTCAATTTAATTTTAAAAGGATTTACGAACTGAGATTGCGCAGAAAGTTTTTCACCGCTTATCTGAAGGAGCCGAATTCCGTATCTCTTTTTAAATTTTTGTAGCCACCCATCGCTAGCATTGAAGTCATTTCCGTTTTGACTTATGTTTTTGTGAATTTGTTTGGCTTTCTCTTTCAACATCAACCCACTTACAGGGAGGTTTTTATTCCGCATGCAAATAAAGCACTTATAGAGCGATTTTTTCATTTTTGGAAGCTCTGAAGATGTTTTGCGTTTTCCGGGTCCATAAAACGTATTGTTCACACATTTTAAAATATTGTCCTTTTTATTTTTTATTGAACATATCGTTGATTTTGCAACTTTATACTTTTTACTTAACACTGTAACAATCGATCCTTTTTTTAAATATTCCAAAATTTCGCATTTTTCATTTTAGGATAAAAACTTTCGACTGTTTTTAGACATTACTAATTTTAAAAATAAATTCACGAACCTACCGCAACAAGTTACATAAAGCGACTAGCATTAAATACCTTTAAAATAATGGCATACTATGGTATTTATTAATTCGGGGATTGCTTCTACAAATTAAAAAATCCCCAAAATTAAAAAAAAAAAAATTTTCACTATTTAGTGCCATTAAACTTTGTTCACTATTTAGAGCGCCCATATAAAAAACTGAGTGTTCACATTAGTGGATAGTTCATTATATTGGATGTTCACATTACCGCGAGTTCACTGTAATTTGCTAAGTATTTTGACTTTGTTATGTAATTTTTTGTCCTACGAATCCTAACGGAGCCGGATTTTTAAATTTCTATCAGGGAGCGAAAATAATCGGATTTATGTGTAATTTTTTAAGCATTTTTTTTTTTTTTTTTTTCTCTTTCCGGAGCTTTCTAAAGCTCCCAGATGTGGTAGAAAATTAAAATTTGGCTCTCTTATGTAACTTTTCGTTCTAAAAATCCTAACGGAGCCAGATTCTAAAATTTTTATCAGGGAACGGAGATACGGCGTGTAAGCATTGCCAGGCTTATACGCTCGTAATTCATAAAACATTGCGAGTCTCAGAATGGGACTTACTATGATTATAGAAACCAATTTCACCATTAATACATAGTTTTTTTAAAATCTTTAGAAATACTGTTTTTTGAAATATTTACCCGCGAACTAAAAATCGTGAGATATGAACCATTTTGATGTTGAGAAAAAGTCATATGAAAAATAATTTTGATACCTTTAATATGACATCTCAACAAATCTAATATCATAAATGCTTTGAAAGATAATTGTAATTTTGTGTATACAACTTTGTAATTATTTTTAGCTATTTTACACTTTCAAATTGCTTTATTTCGCGAACCACTTGATGTCTTAGTTTTGTCAAGCATAATGTTTGTACTCAATATCATTACATTCAGAGAGGCAAGGTCCAGCATTTTAATTTTTCGTGTTGGCTTTAAATAGAATGTCCCTGTTATGTTTTACTCAAACGCACTTCGTATTAAATAGTTTTTGGAGAAAACTAGTCGAAGTCCACACACAGCAATTTTTTGCCGCAATTCTGGCTTCCTAGTATTTCTTTCTCTTCTCTCTCCTATAAACTCAGGATTGTAGCAAGTAAAATTGCTATGTATGAACCTCAACCTATGGGCTAAAAAATAATTTTTAACTCACTTTCAACATAAAACATGTTCTATTTTATTGGGAAAATATTATCATTAATCATACGTAACATTTACCGACGCTGTTTTCTCTTACAAAACATTTGCAAAATCAAACAACGGACCACATTTTTTTTACTAGTGTTCACGCAAATTTGGTCAAATATTTGACAAATGTGAACATAGCTAAAGACAATTTTATAAAATTTTACATACACAAGAAGTAGAAAATACTATAATAACACTGGTCGGTAAAAAAAATACTCTCGATATGATCAATTGTGGACCGATCCTTATAATATCTGGCACTGTTATTTCTACTTATGTAAAACTTATTTTCATAAAATTGTATCTTCGTACATACATTAGAATGAGATTTGTGCATTATAAAGTAATTTCATGGTAGTTAAATCTGTATTCCGGTAGGGCATTTATATAAGGCAAAGCTGATTGGATATTTGATTAAACCAAAGCAGACAAATCGTTGTCGAGTGATGCAACCTCATTAATTTTACAAATATCAATTTATTGCGAAAATCAAAGTCAAATAAAAATAAGTGTTGTATAGGCTTAGTACTTTATAATAAAGTACATCCGAATTTGATAGTGTTGATTTTTTTTTACAAATGAAATTAACAACCAATATTGGCCTTCATCTCTTAAGTAGCGGCTATAATTAAAAACTATTTTGGTATATTGTTCCTTCGTTCATCATTTGGTTGGTCTATTTGTTAAGTTGGTCGTTGGTTGTATGGTTTCTTGACTGTTTGCTTTGCATTTGTAGTACAAAAGCTTTCTGTTAAATTTCAAACATTTTATTCCAAAAATAAACATCAACTATCCAGAGCAATGAGTTTGGTAGCTAAATTTTGTCAATGCCCTAAGGTATCAAAGCCACACAAAACTTCTGATATACGTTTATTTGAATGAATGCAAAGAGTATTAGTAGAAAAAAGAATAAGAAGAGGAAAAGCATTAGACAAATAAATGCCTTAAAGAAATTTTACGTTATACATATAATCGAAACTACTGTTATGTTAAAAAAAAAAAAAAATAAATATTATACCATTTTGTGACTTGAAAGAAATAAGCACAAGATAATAATTTTAATCAAGTGCCAAGCAAGTGTAGTATAAATATTGGAAGATAAGTTAAGACCCTCTAGGGTGACAATTAAATTAGTTAAATAGATTTGCCTTAAAAAAATTAAATATTGACCAAAACATGAAAAACTACACTAGATAAACTTAAATTCTTAAAATATGAAAATAAATAAAATGATATTTAATCAAAAATGGTCTGCAACAAATTTACTTACATTCTCAGAATTTACAAATGTTGACCCTGGGTATGTAATAAACATTTTAAAATTTAATTTTCTATTAATTCCACAGAAGTTCTCCAAATGGTTATAAATATAAATAAACTACTTATAATGAAAACCAATGGTGTATGATGAAAGAAACTTTATAGCAAATATTCGTCCTTGATCCCAAAAGAAACCATTTTATCTCTGGATTTGTGTGTGTGTGTGTTCAATTTTGCGCTTAAGAATGTGTAAACAATAAACTTAAATATTTGCTTCACTACTGCATACGAAATTGCTAAACCAGCCACAGGCATTTAGTCAATAGACTTTTCACGTCTTTTTTTTTATATTTTTTATCCGACTTCCAATTTTTTTTATTGTTTCTTGTTGTTTAGTTTAGTGGTGTGTGTTGGTGCCATTGAAAAGGCACAGTTTTAATTTTATGGGTGTTACGTATGGCATACAGGTAGGTAAATTGATAAGTAAATGAAATATTATTTTTTTTTATTTATAATGGGACCCATACTTCCAAGAGATAGGCTACTTAACATGCTAATAGTTCAGAACTCTAAAACTTACCCTTCGCCTGACTGGAAGATCCTGAAGATGGATCCACCAACGGATGCGGAGAGGAGCATTATCCTGGCAGTTAACTCAGGCACTCTGCAAAGATTGGAAGAAAATGGATACCATATAAGTGTCGGTCTTAGCAGTGCTATCGCTAAGCCAACTAAGGAAGCAGAGGAAAGGCAGCTACGGTAAGCATTAATGGTTAAGGTTACACAAATTAACCTACATCATTGTATTATAGCTACTACTAACCTTATCCTCTACTTGAATACACAGAAACAATTATTACCGTCTTTTTTTCAATTAACTCAGTTGTTTAATTTTGCAGAAAAATTTAATAAATATATTCAAGAAAAAATAAAATAAAAATAATTTTTTGTATGATTTTAAAATTTTTAATTCATTCAATCATCTACTTGATTGATTTAATTAATTTATTAATTGGGAATTTTTTTCTGTTTTGTATTTTTTATAGTTTTTAGCAATTGATATAATCATTTTGGTGAGAGGTGCAAATTTAAACAAGTTTATAATTGAATGAATTATTTTCATATATATTTGTTAATTGGTGACTTTTTTCTGTGTAGGTACGATATCGACGTGGCCTTGATACAAGGGTTATGAATAAACGGCAATCAAATAATGGGCTTGGAAAATGATTCATATAAACTCATATGTATTACGAATATTAATAAACCTAGAACGTGTATCGTAATAAAAAAAATATTAATTGTTTCATTTTAAGACAGTTTTGTAGTCGAGATATTATAGCAATCACTGTAAAATTATCTGGCTTTAGATACATCAGAGGAAACTCTAAAGAATTATTTCAAACTCATTTCCCAGGTTGCATATTCGAGAAGCAGCTAGATGGGGAATTGAGAGAATCTAATCAGGAGAATTGTTCAAATTGAGATAATATTATTACCCTACAAAGTTTAAGGTGGGCTGTAAACACCTTTGGTCCTTATAAATCACCAGGATTGGATGGGATTTATCCAAAAATGATACAGAAATCAATTGAGGTTATTGGGGATACTCTAATTAGAATATTTAGATTCTGTCTTAATAGAACATACGTTCCTAAACCTTGGCGGGAAGTTAAGGTCCCTTTCATATCCAAGTCTGGCAAAATTCAGCATTATAAGCCAAAAGATTATAGACTAATCAGTCTATCTTCGTTTATGCTGAAAACCTTAGAGAGAATTTTAGATGAAACTATTAGAGAAAAACTAAATTACAGAAATTTTTCTAAAAATCAACATGCATATATTAAAGGGAAATCAGTAGATTCTGCATTACATTCTGTGGTTCATGTTATTGAAAAATCTTTTTCAATCAATGAATTTACACTGGCAGCTTTTTTTGGATATTGAGGGGGCGTTAAACAATGTTGAATCTTCAGCTATTCAACGTGCTCCTATTCGAAATAGCGTTGATATTAAGGTAACTAATTGGATTATATCAATGTTGAAACTGAGGCAAGTAACTGCTGAATTAGGTGGATCTTCTTTACATGCGACCGTAACAAGAGGAACGCCTCAGGGTGGTGTTATATCGCCACTACTTTGGTTACTTGTTGTAGATGAGATTTTAAGCTCTTTGGATGCTACAGGCATAAAAGTGATAGCTTATATCGCTGACTTAAGGTATATATACACGGTTGTCAGATCTAACAACGTTGGCAGAAAAATGTTCAGAAAATGTCTAACAACCGTGTAAACATACAATTTATGTCTTACAACGTTGTTAGAAAAAGCATTGTCAGTAAATTGTAACCCAATAATATTGTTAGTCATCTGATAATCGTGTAAACACATAACGTTGCCATTGCCAGACAATTGTCTGACAATTTTTATTGTCAGCTGTGCGAATTTTATGCATCTGACAATGGCGCCATTGTCAGATAAATCACTTGTAATGGCAACGCTGCACATTAAACAGCAAAGTTTATACGTCTAACGACGGATCTGGTAACTTTTGCCATACAACAACCTGCCAACAGTGTAAACTGACAATTTTTGTTGGCAGATAAATTTATTGTCTGACAATTGACTGGCAATGAAATTGTAAGGTTTTCTTACGATCGTCTAAACTGGCAATTTACCTGTTGCTAACAATTTTTCATTGTCAGTACATTGCCATCACATTGTCAGATCTGCCAACATTGTTAGATCTGACAACCGTGTATACGTAGCTTTAGTAATATTATCATCGGGAAAATTCCTTGATACTATATCTGATATTTTGTGGAATTCATTAAAGATGATCTCGGTGTGGGCTACAAAAAGTGGTCTTAATATGAATCCTTCCAAAACCGAATTGGTACTTTTCACGAGAAAAAGGAAAATACCCCGCTTTAATCCTCCTAAATTGAATGGAGTCACGCTTTCGTTGTCTAGTTCTACGAAATTTCTGGGGAAGTAAATTAAATTGGAGGGACAACTTGAACATACGAATTAAGAAAGCGTATGCTGCACTTTATTCATGTCAAAAACTTATTGGCAGGAAAGTAGAAATAAAACCGAAATTATTCAATTGGCTTTATACTGCAGTGGTATGGCCTATAGCCAAATATGCCTGCCATGTGTGGTGGCCTATTATTGACAAAAGGGTTTATGCTGATGCATTGAACAAACTTAATAAGTTAGCATTGTTGAATATCACGGGGGCGATGAAAACTACGCCAACAGCAGTTTTATATGTCATTTTAAACGTTATACCTTTGGATTTGTATGTTAAACAATCAGCAAGGATAACCCTTAACAGACTAAAACAAACTGATTCATTGAAATCTGAATTGGTGCGTCACACGGAGATAATAAGAGATGTGAATGGAGGTTGTATAACAGACTATTTAACACCCTACAATATAATGGAATATGAATTAAATACCACATTTCCATCACTGTATGATTGGCTAACTGGAAATGTCAAGTTTTGAGAATTAAATTTTTACACTGATGGTTCTAAGATCAATGATGGAACTGGATGTGGGGTTTTCTGCAATCAACTAAATTTGGAGACTCTTTATAGTTTAAAAACCTATTGTAGTATCTTCCAAGCCGAAATTTGACCAATAGCCATGGCAGCAAGACAAATATCAATGTTACAAATCCAAGTGTAATATCCAAATGTAATATTAATTTTTCATTGATAGTCAAGCTGCTATAAATGCATTAAAGACAGGTAATACTAGGTCTAAGGTAACTGCATATCAGGAACAGCATATCATTAATCTTTGCTGGGTGCCAGACCCTAAGAATATTCTAGGCAATGAGAAAGCGGACGAATTGGCAAAAAGAGGAGCGCACCTACCACAGGAGAACGCAGCAAGGGAAGTTTTTCCACCGCTTGGTCATTCAAAAAATTAAACAAGAATCAAGAACTGTATAGTCGAGACGATGGCAAGAATCTGATAGCTTTATACAGACTAAGAAATTATGGGAGAAAGAAAAAATAAAATATAGTAATATTCCTTTGGAAATGAATAGGACTCCAGTGAGAATGGTAATTAATCTAATTACTGGTAGCGATACTCTTGGTAAGCATATGGTAAGATTACGGCTTAAAGAGGATGATACATGTAGGTGGATCATCCTTTGAAGACAGCTATCACTTCTTATGTGAATGGCCTGCCCTATCCAATAGACGATTTAATGTTTTTGGATCTTTTTCTTTCAGAGGCTGACTGATATCAGAGGCACAAATCCTTGGATTTTCCTTGAATATAGCAAGGCAACGAAATGGAAGGCGTAGATTGCACAACACGAAGAAGAGCTTTTAAGGAATCATAATGGACCACCTTGGTCTCTATGGGCACCGACTTTAAAATAGTCGGTGTCATCCTAACAACCTAAGCTAACATTATGTTAATGTTTTTATTTAAACTAATTTTTATCTTTTCTTAGGAGAACGAATTTTTCAGACCTAAAGACTTTAATAAAAAATTAATTTTTTTAAAAGAAAATAATAATAACAAAAAATAAATTGTTTAAACAACACATGATTAAAAGTAAAGTCTATTTTATTTTTAAAATGATTTCATAAAACCTTTCATTTTCCTACTCTCCCTTTCTATATATATAACATATTTTCTGTTATCCCTTTTACGCTCTGGCTCTTTATCCGATTTTAAAAAAATATATACCAGATGCCCATAATCATTATTAAATTCAGTTCAGAGTATTTTCAAATTTATAAGCGTTAAAAGTTACTACTAATGCATATTAAAAACTAACATAAAATTGCAGTTATTCTCCCAATTTTAATTGAGAGATTTGTAAGGGAGGAGCAATAAACAAAATAGAAAAGATTTTAATAATTTGAATTGCTTTGTCTTATGCATAAAAAAAGATTTTAATAATTTGAATTGCTTTGTCATATGCATAAAAAATAAATGATTTGATTTGCTTTTTGAAGGGTGTTTTATTTTTGTTTTTAAACTGTTTCTTTTATTTTTTAGCAAATGCACATTTTTATGTAAAACTATGTTAGCAGACTAGCGGGATTCCTACATAGAACAAAAAATTAAATATTAAGAAAATCTACACCATAAGGGCACTTCTGCTGTACTCTTACTCATAAGAAGTGCGATCGAAAAAATCTTAACACACGTTTTGTCTCATAACTTTTTTCGGAATCAATATTAAAAATTTCTTTTGATCTAGGTATCATGGAAAAATACGTCAGTTATTATTTTTAATAACAATCATGTTAATTTGTCATGTTTTCATCAAAATGAGTGACGAAAAAGATGTACGTGCTACAAATTATTTAAAAATTTAAAAAAAATCCAAATAGATCCTACAAATAATTGGCCACAGAATTAAATTTCTGCCGTCAAACTGTATCTAATGTTATTAGACAGTATCAGAAGAATTTGACCATTGATAGGAAACCTGGTTCGGAAAGAAAAAAAGGTCCACATGATATTGGGAAGGCCAGAAAATTTAAAGCATATTGAAAGGAACTCCAAACACATCTGATAGAAAAGCAGCCCAGTTAGCTCAGTGCTTTGACTATTCGGTAAGAAAATTTAAAGCTAATGCAGAGCTGATAACATATAAAGTCCAAAAAGTTTCAAATAAGAATGCTGCAAAAAATTTAGTAGCCAAGAATAGGACCCAGAAATTAAAACCAAATTTCATACAAGTTGTATAATTGACGAAGAAACGTATGTGCTGGCAGAATTTTTGCAGCTTCTGTGTTAAAAATTTTATTTTGTTAATGCTGGAGGCAATGTTAAAGATAAGTTTAGGACCCAAAAGCAGAAAAAATTTCTTAAAAAATTCCTCGTATAACAAACTTTTTCCAGTTGCGGCAAAACAGGAAAGTCATTTGATACATTCGGATCTATAAATAGCAAAATATACATCAACGAATATTTGCATAAGAGAGCACAATGTGCCTACACATTTTTGGCCTGATATGGTATCGTGTCACTATGGTAAGAAAGCTCTGGAGTGGTACCAAAACAATAACATAGTTTTTGTACCAAGAGAGGTCAATTTTCCAAATTGTCCATAGCTTAGACCAGTGAAAAGATATTGAGCTCTTGTGAAAAGTGAATTGAAGAGCACAAAAAAGGTGTCCCAAAATACTAAAGATTTTAAAATAATATGTGCATACTGTTCCAAAAAAGTGACAGAAACAACTATCAAATCTCTAACGGTAGGGTTAACAAAAATGTTCCACAAGTTCATAAGTACTGGTTAGAACTACAAAAGTTTTATTTTTCTGTGATCTGTAATAAATTACCAATTAAATAAAAAAATAATGAAAACTCTAAGATCAACCGTTTGCAAGTTATTGAATATTATATATGTTAAGATTTTTTCGAACGCACTCCTTATATTTTATTTTTCTATGTTAATTATAAAAAATTTTAAAAGTAATTTTAGAGAGAACGTATAAAAAAACTCCTTTCGTGAATTCTGACTCACTTTACACTGACTCATTTAATGTTTCTAGGATAAGGATTTGAAATAATCAAAAAGTACCATTAGAAAAGAAGTACCACAAAGTGCCCGTTTTTTGTTTAATTTCGAAAAGTATTATAAAAAAATAAGCGCGAATTATATTCGGCCCGGCCGAATCTATATACTCACCATCAACTTTTTCAAAGTGGGAGGACCATGCCCATTTTTTGTTTCCGAGTTTTCATTTGTCCTTGAACTATTTGAACACAATTTCGTTGATTTTCACCTTATATGGGAGGTGGGCGGACCACGCCCATTTTTGGTTTTCGATTTTATATTGATCCTCGAACTATTCGTACAAAATTTTGTTGTCGTACATGCTTTTGTTGAAGAAATATCAGCAGAAAACTATAAAACAGACACCCTGTGCTTCTAGTTTTTAGCTCATAACTTTTTTGTTTATCAACCGATTTTGCCCATTTTCAATCTCAAACAAACCTTATATAAGGCAAATATTTGTGCCAAATTTCGCCCCCTACGTTATCCCGTTCGAACCCTATCCTGCTTTCAACAGACGGACTGACGGACGGACATAGCTAGATCGACTCAGAATCGAACCAGGACCCAGAAAATGTATACTTTGTGGTGTCTTAGACGATTCCTTCGACATGTTACACACGAAATGACAAAATCAATATACCCCCCATCTTTTTGATGGTGGTATAAAAAACGAAAAATTACCAAAACGTCCCTTCATAAGTATTTGTATGGCGTAAGCATAACTTCATGCTTCTAAATAAAAAATACAGAAAATACCATTACGGGGACTAAATATAATATTTTAATTCATTTCAAATGTACCCACATAGTTAACATATTGTACTTAAACATACACATATATACATATATTTGGTAGTTTATAACACGAGCTTTTAAAAGTATTACTTCGACTACTTCTCACTTATATCAAGTACTGATGTAACTTGTTGTTATTGTGTAAATGTGTGGGTGAGTGTCCTTTTCTTTTTATCAAGATAAATCTTTAAAAATGTTTTTTTTTCTGCTTTCATTTTTTCTCATTCTAATAAATTTCAAACCTTAAAATTTTGAAATAGTCTCTTGTGTATAAAATGTCTTACTACACGGATATGTCAGTATGTATGTTCAACTAAGTTACAAAAAAAACAACACTAATGTTAAGTACAGTGGGTGGATGTATTGAAGTATATTGTATAAGTAAATGTGTTTAGAATACCAAAGAGCACTAAACTTAAAGGCTCTAAAAAACATTGTGTTATTAAAAAAAAAAAAACCCAAAGAGAAAATATTTACCACTAACCACAAGAAATTTTCTTGACACAATCTATGCCTCAGGCGTTACCAACATATGGAAATAGTGTAACAAAAACCGAACCTAATCTAAGGTCAACCAAAAATATCTGATTACATGTTTTTTAATAAACATTTTACTTATTTTTTTTTGCCAATTTACCTACTAAGAAAAACAAATCCAATGGTATTAAAAATCTGTTTTTAAATTGGCTTTTTATCATAATAAACATCTTTAACGCTTGTCGCTTACATTCTGTATGACTTTTGTTGTTATTGTGAGAACGAAATGTGGCGGAAAAATGGTGCTTAAAATTTCTTTTGTATTCTTTTATTTTTTTCTTACTTTATACTCATATTTTTATATCCTTGCCACACACACACATACACATATATTGCCATTGAATCTGTGAATCTTTTGTTAGACGTTGTGGTTGAATACCGCGGTTGTTGTTTGTGCTATACAGATGCTTTTTGACATAAACATTTAATTAAAATTTAAAAGGTATTAAATATCTCAAAATTCCTCAAGTTAAAATGTTTAGAGGTTAGTTTTTCATTTCATTTTATTCTTTTAATTTAGTGGTAGTTTTACTTTTTTTGTGTATTGTATTAAAATTAATTGGTATTCATTGTGTTAAATTCCATTAACATGAACGAGATGAATTTGATGTTTGAGGTCAATGCTTTTAGATATTTTGTGCGGATAAATTGGGGAAATTATTTTAATGGATATATTATGCCTGAAAAGAATTTAATTTATTGTACTTAATAGTATAGAGAAGTAGAAATAAGTTAAAGAATTTAATTTCATTTGATATTAATCACATAAATAATGTCGTTAGATGAAATTTCGTATAAAAATTCCGTGTGTCAATTCTCAAAATTGCGCTTCTCTAAGTAAATACTTAGTTATAAAAATCACTGATGAACAAAGGGAGGTTTCGGTGATTTAGCTGGACGAAATTAAAAATTTTAATTATGGAGTTTTATGAAAAAGGTATTATGAAGAACAATAAATTTACCACAAAAAAAATATTTAAATTATTAAAAAATAATTAAAAAAAAAACAAATTAAAAATAAATTTTTTTTATAATTTATATTATTATTTTTTATTTGCCTAATAATTTAAGGAGGTTCTGGCGAAAAAAATACACTCCCTGCCACTACAGATGTTACCGACATGGATATGATATCTGTAGAGAGAATTTCATGGGCAATGAATAGCTTCTCTCCGTACAAATGTTCAGGGCCTGATGGCATTATACCACCGATGCTACAAAGTGCAAAGGTATACATCATACCCTGCTTACATAGAATCTTTAAACTCTGCCTAACCCTTAACTATGTACCGCGGAATTGGAGAAGAGTGAAGGTAGTGTTCATTCCAAAAACCGGAAAAAGAAGTCATGAGAATGCAAAGGACTTCCGTCCGATTAGTGGCTCATTTTTTCAGCTGAAAACTCTGGAAAGACTCATTGATTTACATATAAGGCAACGTCTAGAGGGTACAACTCGCCTCTCAAGAAGTCAACACGCCTACAGTAAAGGTCGCTCCAAGGAGACGGCTCTTCACGAAATCGTAAGGGTCATCGAGCGATCCATTGAATTTAAACAATACACAATGGCTGCCATTCTGGACATAGAAGGCGCTTTTAACAATGTCACGACTATGGCGATAGGAGAGCTCTGAATGAACTAGGAGTTGAGGATTGCATCACCAACTGGCTGGTCTCAATGCTAGAGACAAGAATCATCATTGCTAATTTAGGCTACAGTGTTAAGACCAAACAAGTTATGCGTGGAACTCCACAATGATGTGTGATTTCTCCGCTATTATGGCTTATTGTCATTAATACCATTCTGTGTGAATTGGACGCCAAGGAAGTTAAAGTTGTGGCTTATGCGGACGATGTGGTGATACTAGTATCAGGACTGTTTCTGAACGTGATAAGCGATATCATGTCAACTGCTCTGACTACACTCAGCAACTGGGCCAAAGAATGTGGACTAGGAGTGAATTCGGGCAAGGCGGAGCTGGTACTTTTCACCACAAAGACAAAGATTCCGAGCTTCAGACTACCACGATTAGAAAACTGTGAACTTACCTTGTCTGACATGATACATGGTGGATCAACTTTACAGGATACAAAGATCCGCTTCCATTGGCATTGCAGGTGCATTACGTACTAGTCCCACAGAAGCTCTGAACATTATATTGCACCTAACACCCATAGACCTACACATTATTGAATCATCAGTCAGTAGTACGATAAGATTATCTGCAACGGAGAGCTGGAGATCAAGAACATATGGGCACGCGAGGATATTAAGTTTAATAACCCCGCAATTCAATCAATCTACCGACTATATGACTCCCCAGATGGACTTCAGAAATATCATTAAAGTCCTATTCCCCACCAGGAGTAAATGGAGAAAGGGAAATATTCTTGAACAATATGGAACTAAAGTATACACTGACGGCTCAATGATGAACTGCTATATTGGCTCTGGTGTCTTCTCTAACGACCTTGGAATTATTCACTCATATAGACTCCCCGATGAGACAAGCGTATTCCAAGCGGAAATACTAGCGGTCAGAGAGGCGTGTAAACTAATTCGCAATAGAAATATTCAAGGGAATATTGGTATATTCGTCGGCAGCCAGGCAATACTATCGCTCAAATCACCAAAAACTATATCTATTCTAGTCAGACAATGCAAAGAGGAACTGTTAGGACTAAATCGACTGTATGACATTACTATAGTCTGGGTTCCTGCGTATAGGTATCACTATGGTAATGAACAGACAGACGAATTAGCCCGGGCAGGCTCTGCTTTGAATGAATCATTATCGGTTTCTGTCGCAATCCCGTTAGGGTCAGGCAAAAGCAGAATCCAAAAACACTATCTCGAAAAGGTGAAAAATAGATGGCGAAATGTGGACAAATGAAGTGTCGCGAAGGAAACGTGGCCTATCTACAACCTGAAACGCTCAACGCAACTCATTAGCTACAAACGCAAAGACATCCCTAGCCTAATAGCAATGTTTACAGGTCACTGTTTACAGGTCGGAAAACATGCAAGTAGACTTGGTCTCCCTTAACAAAAAAGTTTAAAAAAAAATGTTTTTTTTTTTCTAAAATTCATAATTTTCAACTAATGCTGGATGTAGGGCGCAAACCTACAATTCATCAAATCAAGATTTCTTTATTGACCATTTATGAAGCCATTTCTTTTGAGATATGTAAAGAAAAAAAGATTTTTTGTTAAAACAACTTTGAGAAAAAAGTAAAAAAAAATAGTACTATAATTTTGTAAAAAAGTAGAAATTTTTCATACTAATTTCGGAGAACTGACTATTTTTTCCGTCTTGTTCAGCATATTATTTTGGAATATACTTATTCCAAATTACACAATATTTTTAATTTTTTTTTTTCGCCAAACACCTCAGGAATTATTTCCGAAAACGAAATGAAGTCGAAGCAAAAAGTCAAAAAATCCATACTCAAGCGTAAATATCGTTTTAACTGTAAGTGACAACTTAAGTAAGCTTATGTTTTCTTTATCTTGTCAAGCAAAAATATCAAACTTAATTTGTAGAAGTTATGATTTCTTGAAACCTTTACACTAAAGGATATATGGATAGTCAACTTTAACGCCCTGTAGTTTATCTAGTGTTATCAAAGGGTAACTACAAGATGATTTTTCTGAAAGCTTAGGTTCTCTTCTACATTCCAAATATTTCAATTCGATCCGAATAGTAGTTAAGGAGATACAGATTTATTACCCAAAAATTTGCCTTTGGCCCCACTGTTTAACCTTATTTTATGAGTTTTCAAACGAGCATTTTTTAAATAAATTTCCCTTATTCTTCAAGTAAAGACAAAAACCTCGTGATTTTGCTTTAATAATAATAATAATACTTTATTTATTAATAATGAATACATCTTCGATATATTGAAATCTTAATAAGATTCAGTCTATATTGTCATATAATTTTTGAAACCAGTTTATATTAGGATTTTTTGTCACCGCAATTTTAATGTTCTAATAAGAAAAGAAAAATAATAATAAATTATGTAAATTTTATAAAATAAATAAAATATAAATACAACACTTTACCTTTGGAAAACGCTTAAGTTGGTTTATATTAATACCTTCCATAGTTGTTATAGTTTTTCTAACACAATTATTAGCATGATCTACTACACAATTCTGTGGTACGTCTCTAATACCAAATCTTGTAGATAAACCTTGGACATCTTGCAATAAAACTAATAAAAATATTATTAGGAATAACTTAAAGTAGATTTTAAGCATTTCGAAGAACGTGCAAATATTAAATTTATATTATATTTTATATAATTATTTACGATCTGTAGATCTCTAGATTTAATAATATACTAAGTAATTGTCATTACAAATAAATCGATTTTATAACTTAGTACACTTATATGTATATTATGTATATTAGTCATTAATTATGAGTGAATTAATGAATAACGTAAATGATTGTAATATAAATACAAGATATACTAATAATCATATACGTATGAGAACTATGGCGCTTGTTCAGTATAAGATTTCTTAGTTTAAAATTAAATGATTAATAATATTAAAACGAAAACCATAGACATTTATTTTTATATTTTAAGTAATACCAACTGTAGGGTTTTTTAATGAAAACCACCGTTTTAGTTTTATTTTAGTTAATAAAACATTTATTTTATTTAATTTTTAATGATATATAATTATTTATTTAAAGATATATTTAATAATACGTGCTATGAGTTCTTTATTGTCCGAAGTCCCAAACTACTCTGTCTGTCTTTTCAAAAACTTAAATTCGTCCTTACAGTCGCTCGTTATAGCCACACCCTAATTCTCGTTATTTTGTCTCGTTAAAGTCAACAGTCACCAGAGTTGTATTAACAGAGCGTTCGTCCACTTCTAGTGATCCGAACGTTGCCACTCGATCCCACATTCGGCCGTCCTGCACGGTCATCCGACCCGGATGACGAATTCCATTTCTTCATATGTTCTGCCACTGTATGCGTCCTTCTCGGACCTTCACCCTCGCCGATCTTCTCAACTTCGTACCTATCGTGGTTCAATCTTCTTATTACTCTATATGGACCGAAGAATTTCGATTTCAACTTGAGGCCTGCTCCGTATTGGGTTCGCTTGATGGCTACTAAATCATTTTCACTATAAATTTGCGCTTCCTTTCTTTTTCTGTTGAAGGTCTTTCTATTCTCTTCCTGTATTCTAGATATATTTTCCCTGGCAATTTCACGAATTTCATCTCTTTCTTCATCTAATTCTTTTACTGCAAATTCCTCAATTAATTTTCGTATATCATCATGTTCCTTTATACGCATATCTAAACCTGTTAGAATTTTAAACGGAGAAACTTTGGTGCTACGGGGTGGTGAAGTATTAATACACTGCTGAGGATTCTTAGCACTCAATTTAGAAAGAATTGAAAGAACCGTCCTGTTCATGCGCTCAACCTGACCATTTCCTCTCGGTACACCCGTCGCAATTAGAAGATGTTGTATATTCTGCTGCTCACAATATTCTTTAAACGCGTTTGAAGTGAAGGCAGTTCCCCTGTCAGAAATGATTCTCTCTGGGTTTCCAAAAACTGCAGCTTGCCTCTTTAATCTGTCTATCACTTCCACCGTACCGGTGCTTCTGGTAGGGTATAACCATACAAATTTCGAAAACGCATCCACTACTACCAGTATATGATTATATCGTTTTGGCGTCTGATCCATTGGGCCGACATGGTCAATATGGTATGTCCGTAGTGGTCTATCAGATTTATCAATTGGATTTAATAAGCCTTCACTCCTACCCGCTTTTGTGTCATTAATTATGCACTCCATACAGCTACGAACAACTTTCTCCACTTTTGCTGTAACATTAGGTATATAAAACTCCCTTTCTACCAATTCGCGAGTTTTTCTAATGCCAAAATGACCTTCGCGGTGTGCTAATTGAATGATTTCCTCTTCCATACTAGTTGGGATTACTAGTAATTCCTTATTTGGGTCCTTGTAAAGTAAGTCGTGCTTCAAATAAAAGTCCTCATAAGTGCAATTTTCCAAAACTTTCCTTATGGCTTTTACCCACTCATCCTTTAATTGTGCTTCTCTAAGACGATGTTTTATGGAATCCTCAACCAAAAGGCACGACACCCTGCTTAGAGCATCCACGTGGCGCATTTTCGTACCTGATCTATGCTCAATCATATAATCGAATTCTTGAAGAAACATCGCCCATCTAGCGACTCTCAACGGTACGTCCTTCTTTTTAATCGTCATCGCGAAAGCATTACAATCAGTAACTATTGTTATTCGGTTTCCCATTAAATATACTCTCCACTTCTTTAAGGCTTCAATAATAGCTAGAACCTCAAGCTCATATGAGTGGTACTTTCGTTGGGCATCCGTTGTTTTACGACTCATGTACTCTATTGGGTGTAACTGCTGATCCTCCGCGTTTTTCTGAAGTAATACCCCTCCGTAACCAAACATACTCGCGTCCGTATGTACTTCAGTTATTGCCTTTGGGTTGAACAAATTCAAAACTGGAGCATTCGTGAGACTTGATTTTAGTTGATTAAACGCAATCATTTGCAAATTTCCCATTTCAAAAACAGCATCCTTTCTCAACAAATCTGTTAACGGTCTCGCTATCATGGCATAATTGCATATAAATCTTCTGAAATACGACGTAAGACCTAAAAATCTTTGAAGAGATTTTTTGTCCCTTGGCGTTGGAAAGTTCGCGACTGTAGCAGTTTTCTCACTTGATGGTTTAATCGTAGAATTTTCCACTATGTACCCTAGAAAATTAACCTTCCTTTGCAAAAATTGACATTTTTCCCATTTAATTCGTAAACCGTGTCTTTCAGCAACACCTAAAACCTTTCTCAATTTAAGAACACCTTCCTCCTCATCCAATGACGGAATTATGATGTCGTCTATATACACTATAATTGTCCCATCCTGTATCAACTCTCTATAAATGGAAAAAATAAACCTAGAAAATACTGCCGGCGAATTAGAAATACCAAACGGAACATACAAAAACTCGTATTGACCGTTGTGCGTAACAAATGAAGTATATTTTCTCGATTGCTCCTCTACTGGCACATGAAAGAACCCGTTTCTTAAGTCCAAAGTTGTAAAGACTTTCGCTGACTGTAACTTATGTATAACATCATCGATCAACACCATTGGAAAGTTGTCCCTCATTATGTTTTCGTTCAATTTGCGATAATCACAGCACAACCTTTTGCTGCCATCCTTCTTACTTACTAATACAACGGGAGAAGCATATTCCGAGGTACTCTGCTGTATGATACCTTCGCGCAACCATTCCTTGACCTGATTTTCTACAATAAGTTGATCTTCATATGATAAACGGCGAGGTCTCTGAAACACTGGTACTTCATCAGATAAAATAATTTTCATTTCTATTGGAGATCGTTCCTTCCGATCCGGAGCGTAATTATTAATCAAGTTCCTAACTTCTGCAGCTTTTTCCTTACTCATATGTGAAAAGTCGAATTCATTTCCACTATCGATAACTAACGTAGAACAAAACTGTCTGAACTCATCACAAACTTCTACCGGAATAAAACTCTCTTCTTCCCTTTCCTCATTTGAAATCACCTTCTTTACAACTTTCGCACCATTTGAAGACATTATGATATCAGCGTATTCTAAAATATCGTTCCCTATTGCTGCCGGATAAACAAAATTTTCTGCCACATAAAACTTCAAATTAAAGTCGCTACCATCAATACTTACAACCTTTCCGAAATACCCTATGCAAATCAATCTGAAATCCCCAGCCGTAAT
Organism: Protophormia terraenovae; assembly: GCA_951394005.1. Classification (NCBI taxonomy): domain Eukaryota; kingdom Metazoa; phylum Arthropoda; class Insecta; order Diptera; family Calliphoridae; genus Protophormia; species Protophormia terraenovae. Next base: position 86,523,042 of record OX596075.1, read on the forward strand.
GAAACTCTGACGATCACTGACAAAATCAACATCCCCCAACGTACTAAAAATGTCCAGCCTAATTATGGAAATATCACTTCCTGAATCAATTATCGCCGAAATCTTCACACCATTAATAATGATTTCCTTAAAATTTCGATTTGCCGATGATTTATCGAAATTGTTCACCATACATGAATTGTTACCCTCGGTTTTGACATTCGTATCAGTATTGGTCCGCTCCTTGCAATTAAAAGATTTGTGACCCACCTTACCACATTTAAAACATTTTACCCCGGAAGAGTTACAGTCCTTTGCGAGGTGACTCTCTCCACCGCATTTATAGCATTTCTTTTTCGTCTTGCTGTCCTGTTTTGACTGTTCGACCTTTACAGACTCGGACGTTGTTTTAGAGGTTGATGCCTGTTGAACATTTCCCCGAATCTTTTCGTATGTTTTCAATCTATCTTTCAAATCGTTCACGTCCTTTGCCTGATAGAGAATACTCTTGCCAAATTTAGAATCAGGAATCCCATCGACAAAATACTGTATCAAACTTTCTTCATCCAAACGAATAGGTTTCCCAATTTCCATCAATGTATACAGGTATTCCCTATATGATTCGTTGGTCTTTTTCTTGCGATTTTTCAGCATTCTATGTATTTCACAAGATGGTAGTTTGGTACCAAATTCTCCAATTAGCGATTCCTTAAGCGAACTCCACGTCTTGATACTACTTTGGCTACGGATGAACATTTTCGCAGCTCCCTTCAACAATTGCTTACCATATATAAACTTCTGGAGTTGTGTCCACCCAACCGCCTCAGCATTGTCTTCGAAATCCTCGATCCAATTGTAAATCTCTAGGCTGTCTGTACCACAAAAGGTTGAAAGTGAATCTTCTATATCCCTCAGTGTGAACATATGTCTACCAAAATTAGCAGAAGCACCTTGCTGAGATCCAACGTCATCGTACTCCGAGCCGGAATCCCCTGCGTTCAGGCCGAAGTGTTCAATGAGTCTATTTCTGAGTTCATCTTTCCGTCCAGTTGTACTTAAGCCTAACTCTCCTAATTTCAGTTTCAAACCCTCTACGCTCAAACCTAAAATTGTCTGACGGTCCATGGTCGAAATATTAGTTATATTTATAAAATACAAAATTACTTATAAAATAATAATTACCCAAAAAATAATAATATTACAAAAAGGTTTCCAATTACAAAAGTCTTAAAACTAAAAAATAATATATGAACTTCAAACAATACAAAAATATGAATTCTTCAAGAATACTTATTCAAGTTAATTTAAAAAAGATTAACATTTAAACATATATAAACACACTTCAATAAATTCCAATTGGTAACAAAAATTTACGTTAAAAATCCTCAGTTCAAAATCAAATTACATTAAACAAAACACTCAAAACAAACAACATTCCAATTGGCATCTTAAATTTACGTTACAATTTCTCTGTTAAAGTCAAATCATTCAAAACTATTAAAAACATAAAAATTCTAATTCGACTTTCGAAACAAAACATATACACACACTCAATTATAATACTAATCAAAAATAACAAAATTAAATTTACTCCTTTACTCTTTAAATTCTCATATAAATAAATATAATAACATAAAATAAATTCAACTTATCAGTAAGAGATCCTTAAATCCAATATAGCTCCGCCTTTCTCTTCTCTTAACAGCAAAAACTTGTCAGCATTCAGCTCTGCACCATTTCAACCCTTATTTCCACGTACAAAATATGTTGCTTGGTTGACTTTTTTTTTTCTTTCGTTGCTACGCTGTTTTTTTTTTACTTTTCGTAACGTCTAGAATTTTCTACATTCGTTTTTCTGCTTACAATACACTCTCACATAAGTTCGTATGCACTCTTTTTGTCTTAATTCGTTACTTTTCAAAATACTCGTTGGTTTTTTTTATCTTATTGTTTCATTCAACTTTTAAAATAACGTCTTTTTACTCTTGTTGTTGTAGTTTTACACACATATAATTTATAGACTTTTTGTTATTTCTTATAGTTTCTCTTTTTTCCTCACTTTAGTTCTCTCAATCACTGCTTATACGTAATTTTTGCTAATTTTTATCTCTTTTTACACTGTTTTTTTTTTTACATGTAATATTAAATTTTAATGAATTTAACATTTAAACAAGTTCAGCACTCTTACACTCAGTTTGTTTTTTCTCTTTTAAACACTTCAGGACTAATATAATTTTTTTTTTTTTTTTACTCTTATCTGATTTTTTCGTTTGTTTCTTACTTAGTTAAATTTTTTGTCGCTTATTTTAACAAATTTCATGGATTTTTCTGTTTTTTGTTCTCTTAAAATTTCGGTTTTTTTTCGCACAATTCATTCAGAATACATCTTTTCTCTCTTAGCACTTAACAAACACATAAAATAGCAATTACATTTAAATTTTATTGAATTTAAATTTTCTTTTTCTTCTTTTTTTTTCCACTATGACTTTTTTAACGACTTTTTAAATTTCTTCTTTTAAATTTTAATGAATTTAAATTTCTTTCAGTTTAAATTCACTCAGAATTTCTTTTTTTCACTCAGAATTATGTCTTTTTACTTAACAATTTAACACTTTATGTTTTTCCAATTCACTCAGAATTTTTCAAATTGTTTTTTGACTTAAGCGTCCTAATTCACTTAGAATTTTTCACTTTTTCCACTCTTCTTGAAATTCACTCAGAATTTCATTTCTTTCTTAGCACTCAGCTAACTTCACCAACTTCCAGACAATAAACTCTTAGCACATTCCGGATGAGCCCCCAAAAATGTAGGGTTTTTTAATGAAAACCACCGTTTTAGTTTTATTTTAGTTAATAAAACATTTATTTTATTTAATTTTTAATGATATATAATTATTTATTTAAAGATATATTTAATAATACGTGCTATGAGTTCTTTATTGTCCGAAGTCCCAAACTACTCTGTCTGTCTTTTCAAAAACTTAAATTCGTCCTTACAGTCGCTCGTTATAGCCACACCCTAATTCTCGTTATTTTGTCTCGTTAAAGTCAACAGTCACCAGAGTTGTATTAACAGAGCGTTCGTCCACTTCTAGTGATCCGAACGTTGCCACTCGATCCCACATTCGGCCGTCCTGCACGGTCATCCGACCCGGATGACGAATTCCATTTCTTCATATGTTCTGCCACTGTATGCGTCCTTCTCGGACCTTCACCCTCGCCGATCTTCTCAACTTCGTACCTATCGTGGTTCAATCTTCTTATTACTCTATATGGACCGAAGAATTTCGATTTCAACTTGAGGCCTGCTCCGTATTGGGTTCGCTTGATGGCTACTAAATCATTTTCACTATAAATTTGCGCTTCCTTTCTTTTTCTGTTGAAGGTCTTTCTATTCTCTTCCTGTATTCTAGATATATTTTCCCTGGCAATTTCACGAATTTCATCTCTTTCTTCATCTAATTCTTTTACTGCAAATTCCTCAATTAATTTTCGTATATCATCATGTTCCTTTATACGCATATCTAAACCTGTTAGAATTTTAAACGGAGAAACTTTGGTGCTACGGGGTGGTGAAGTATTAATACATTGTTGGACTCTCTCTACATATCGGTACCACTGCTGAGGATTCTTAGCACTCAATTTAGAAAGAATTGAAAGAACCGTCCTGTTCATGCGCTCAACCTGACCATTTCCTCTCGGTACACCCGTCGCAATTAGAAGATGTTGTATATTCTGCTGCTCACAATATTCTTTAAACGCGTTTGAAGTGAAGGCAGTTCCCCTGTCAGAAATGATTCTCTCTGGGTTTCCAAAAACTGCAGCTTGCCTCTTTAATCTGTCTATCACTTCCACCGTACCGGTGCTTCTGGTAGGGTATAACCATACAAATTTCGAAAACGCATCCACTACTACCAGTATATGATTATATCGTTTTGGCGTCTGATCCATTGGGCCGACATGGTCAATATGGTATGTCCGTAGTGGTCTATCAGATTTATCAATTGGATTTAATAAGCCTTCACTCCTACCCGCTTTTGTGTCATTAATTATGCACTCCATACAGCTACGAACAACTTTCTCCACTTTTGCTGTAACATTAGGTATATAAAACTCCCTTTCTACCAATTCGCGAGTTTTTCTAATGCCAAAATGACCTTCGCGGTGTGCTAATTGAATGATTTCCTCTTCCATACTAGTTGGGATTACTAGTAATTCCTTATTTGGGTCCTTGTAAAGTAAGTCGTGCTTCAAATAAAAGTCCTCATAAGTGCAATTTTCCAAAACTTTCCTTATGGCTTTTACCCACTCATCCTTTAATTGTGCTTCTCTAAGACGATGTTTTATGGAATCCTCAACCAAAAGGCACGACACCCTGCTTAGAGCATCCACGTGGCGCATTTTCGTACCTGATCTATGCTCAATCATATAATCGAATTCTTGAAGAAACATCGCCCATCTAGCGACTCTCAACGGTACGTCCTTCTTTTTAATCGTCATCGCGAAAGCATTACAATCAGTAACTATTGTTATTCGGTTTCCCATTAAATATACTCTCCACTTCTTTAAGGCTTCAATAATAGCTAGAACCTCAAGCTCATATGAGTGGTACTTTCGTTGGGCATCCGTTGTTTTACGACTCATGTACTCTATTGGGTGTAACTGCTGATCCTCCGCGTTTTTCTGAAGTAATACCCCTCCGTAACCAAACATACTCGCGTCCGTATGTACTTCAGTTATTGCCTTTGGGTTGAACAAATTCAAAACTGGAGCATTCGTGAGACTTGATTTTAGTTGATTAAACGCAATCATTTGCAAATTTCCCATTTCAAAAACAGCATCCTTTCTCAACAAATCTGTTAACGGTCTCGCTATCATGGCATAATTGCATATAAATCTTCTGAAATACGACGTAAGACCTAAAAATCTTTGAAGAGATTTTTTGTCCCTTGGCGTTGGAAAGTTCGCGACTGTAGCAGTTTTCTCACTTGATGGTTTAATCGTAGAATTTTCCACTATGTACCCTAGAAAATTAACCTTCCTTTGCAAAAATTGACATTTTTCCCATTTAATTCGTAAACCGTGTCTTTCAGCAACACCTAAAACCTTTCTCAATTTAAGAACACCTTCCTCCTCATCCAATGACGGAATTATGATGTCGTCTATATACACTATAATGGTCCCATCCTGTATCAACTCTCTATAAATGGAAAAAATAAACCTAGAAAATACTGCCGGCGAATTAGAAATACCAAACGGAACATACAAAAACTCGTATTGACCGTTGTGCGTAACAAATGAAGTATATTTTCTCGATTGCTCCTCTACTGGCACATGAAAGAACCCGTTTCTTAAGTCCAAAGTTGTAAAGACTTTCGCTGACTGTAACTTATGTATAACATCATCGATCAACACCATTGGAAAGTTGTCCCTCATTATGTTTTCGTTCAATTTGCGATAATCACAGCACAACCTTTTGCTGCCATCCTTCTTACTTACTAATACAACGGGAGAAGCATATTCCGAGGTACTCTGCTGTATGATACCTTCGCGCAACCATTCCTTGACCTGATTTTCTACAATAAGTTGATCTTCATATGATAAACGGCGAGGTCTCTGAAACACTGGTACTTCATCAGATAAAATAATTTTCATTTCTATTGGAGATCGTTCCTTCCGATCCGGAGCGTAATTATTAATCAAGTTCCTAACTTCTGCAGCTTTTTCCTTACTCATATGTGAAAAGTCGAATTCATTTCCACTATCGATAACTAACGTAGAACAAAACTGTCTGAACTCATCACAAACTTCTACCGGAATAAAACTCTCTTCTTCCCTTTCCTCATTTGAAATCACCTTCTTTACAACTTTCGCACCATTTGAAGACATTATGATATCAGCGTATTCTAAAATATCGTTCCCTATTGCTGCCGGATAAACAAAATTTTCTGCCACATAAAACTTCAAATTAAAGTCGCTACCATCAATACTTACAACCTTTCCGAAATACCCTATGCAAATCAATCTGAAATCCCCAGCCGTAATGAAACTCTGACGATCACTGACAAAATCAACATCCCCCAACGTACTAAAAATGTCCAGCCTAATTATGGAAATATCACTTCCTGAATCAATTATCGCCGAAATCTTCACACCATTAATAATGATTTCCTTAAAATTTCGATTTGCCGATGATTTATCGAAATTGTTCACCATACATGAATTGTTACCCTCGGTTTTGACATTCGTATCAATATTGGTCCGCTCCTTGCAATTAAAAGATTTGTGACCCACCTTACCACATTTAAAACATTTTACCCCGGAAGAGTTACAGTCCTTTGCGAGGTGACTCTCTCCACCGCATTTATAGCATTTCTTTTTCGTCTTGCTGTCCTGTTTTGACTGTTCGACCTTTACAGACTCGGACGTTGTTTTAAAGGTTGATGCCTGTTGAACATTTCCCCGAATCTTTTCGTATGTTTTCAATCTATCTTTCAAATCGTTCACGTCCTTTGCCTGATAGAGAATACTCTTGCCAAATTTAGAATCAGGAATCCCATCGACAAAATACTGTATCAAACTTTCTTCATCCAAACGAATAGGTTTCCCAATTTCCATCAATGTATACAGGTATTCCCTATATGATTCGTTGGTCTTTTTCTTGCGATTTTTCAGCATTCTATGTATTTCACAAGATGGTAGTTTGGTACCAAATTCTCCAATTAGCGATTCCTTAATACGTCTTGATACTACTTTGGCTACGGATGAACATTTTCGCAGCTCCCTTCAACAATTGCTTACCATATATAAACTTCTGGAGTTGTGTCCACCCAACCGCCTCAGCATTGTCTTCGAAATCCTCGATCCAATTGTAAATCTCTAGGCTGTCTGTACCACAAAAGGTTGAAAGTGAATCTTCTATATCCCTCAGTGTGAACATATGTCTACCAAAATTAGCAGAAGCACCTTGCTGAGATCCAACGTCATCGTACTCCGAGCCGGAATCCCCTGCGTTCAGGCCGAAGTGTTCAATGAGTCTATTTCTGAGTTCATCTTTCCGTCCAGTTGTACTTAAGCCTAACTCTCCTAATTTCAGTTTCAAACCCTCTACGCTCAAACCTAAAATTGTCTGACGGTCCATGGTCGAAATATTAGTTATATTTATAAAATACAAAATTACTTATAAAATAATAATTACCCAAAAAATAATAATATTACAAAAAGGTTTCCAATTACAAAAGTCTTAAAACTAAAAAATAATATATGAACTTCAAACAATACAAAAATATGAATTCTTCAAGAATACTTATTCAAGTTAATTTAAAAAAGATTAACATTTAAACATATATAAACACACTTCAATAAATTCCAATTGGTAACAAAAATTTACGTTAAAAATCCTCAGTTCAAAATCAAATTACATTAAACAAAACACTCAAAACAAACAACATTCCAATTGGCATCTTAAATTTACGTTACAATTTCTCTGTTAAAGTCAAATCATTCAAAACTATTAAAAACATAAAAATTCTAATTCGACTTTCGAAACAAAACATATACACACACTCAATTATAATACTAATCAAAAATAACAAAATTAAATTTACTCCTTTACTCTTTAAATTCTCATATAAATAAATATAATAACATAAAATAAATTCAACTTATCAGTAAGAGATCCTTAAATCCAATATAGCTCCGCCTTTCTCTTCTCTTAACAGCAAAAACTTGTCAGCATTCAGCTCTGCACCATTTCAACCCTTATTTCCACGTACAAAATATGTTGCTTGGTTGACTTTTTTTTTTCTTTCGTTGCTACGCTGTTTTTTTTTTACTTTTCGTAACGTCTAGAATTTTCTACATTCGTTTTTCTGCTTACAATACACTCTCACATAAGTTCGTATGCACTCTTTTTGTCTTAATTCGTTACTTTTCAAAATACTCGTTGGTTTTTTTTATCTTATTGTTTCATTCAACTTTTAAAATAACGTCTTTTTACTCTTGTTGTTGTAGTTTTACACACATATAATTTATAGACTTTTTGTTATTTCTTATAGTTTCTCTTTTTTCCTCACTTTAGTTCTCTCAATCACTGCTTATACGTAATTTTTGCTAATTTTTATCTCTTTTTACACTGTTTTTTTTTTTACATGTAATATTAAATTTTAATGAATTTAACATTTAAACAAGTTCAGCACTCTTACACTCAGTTTGTTTTTTCTCTTTTAAACACTTCAGGACTAATATAATTTTTTTTTTTTTTTTACTCTTATCTGATTTTTTCGTTTGTTTCTTACTTAGTTAAATTTTTTGTCGCTTATTTTAACAAATTTCATGGATTTTTCTGTTTTTTGTTCTCTTAAAATTTCGGTTTTTTTTCGCACAATTCATTCAGAATACATCTTTTCTCTCTTAGCACTTAACAAACACATAAAATAGCAATTACATTTAAATTTTATTGAATTTAAATTTTCTTTTTCTTCTTTTTTTTTCCACTATGACTTTTTTAACGACTTTTTAAATTTCTTCTTTTAAATTTTAATGAATTTAAATTTCTTTCAGTTTAAATTCACTCAGAATTTCTTTTTTTCACTCAGAATTATGTCTTTTTACTTAACAATTTAACACTTTATGTTTTTCCAATTCACTCAGAATTTTTCAAATTGTTTTTTGACTTAAGCGTCCAATTCACTTAGAATTTTTCACTTTTTCCACTCTTCTTGAAATTCACTCAGAATTTCATTTCTTTCTTAGCACTCAGCTAACTTCACCAACTTCCAGACAATAAACTCTTAGCACATTCCGGATGAGCCCCCAAAAATGTAGGGTTTTTTAATGAAAACCACCGTTTTAGTTTTATTTTAGTTAATAAAACATTTATTTTATTTAATTTTTAATGATATATAATTATTTATTTAAAGATATATTTAATAATACGTGCTATGAGTTCTTTATTGTCCGAAGTCCCAAACTACTCTGTCTGTCTTTTCAAAAACTTAAATTCGTCCTTACAGTCGCTCGTTATAGCCACACCCTAATTCTCGTTATTTTGTCTCGTTAAAGTCAACAGTCACCAGAGTTGTATTAACAGAGCGTTCGTCCACTTCTAGTGATCCGAACGTTGCCACTCGATCCCACACAACTATTTCTAATTTAATTGTTTAAATTGATGTATTACCCAGCAAAAACTTGTCAATGATATGTTGCAAATATTGTAGGTATAGTCATCCCAATCACAAGTGACATTTCGGCTTTTCTCCATCACGTCACATTTTTAACCCACTGAAGACCAACGAAAATTAGCTTATCAAATTTTTCTACGCAATACATAGGTAGAGAAAATTATTCATTCATGTTTTATAAAAAGAATTTCTCATGAACCCTTATAAAAGCATGGTAAAATCAGGAGGTAAGGAGTTTGTGTAGAGAAGAAATTTGTATTTGATATTACTAATCTCAAAAATAGTAAAATTTTTTAAACCACAATGACAGCAAATTTGTAGACATATAAAGTATGAAAAAAATTAAATTCCAAATAAATAGCGATCAAATTACTTCTAACCATGACCCAAAAAACTTAAAATTTGAATTTTAAGCATATTTTTTAAAAATAATGTTAACATTAATATTTCGCGTTATCACGGGACTATGTTCACTTCACAATTCTTCCAAATATTTCAATTCGACAGCTATTCCGATTTCAATGAAATTTCACATAGTGATAATGGAGGTGAATTCGAGTTTACGTTTTGAGCTTGGATAATATAGACCTACCTGGGGTGGGTATGAACATTTTTAAAAGCGATCTTGATCCGTTGTATCTGCATCGATTTCAAAAACTTTTATATGAGAGTAATCCACAGATCGAGATCTACAAAAAACATCGTCTTGTGCATATCTTATCTTTTAGTATTATTTTTTATTTTAGCTTACGAGATATTGGGCTTCAAAAAACTAACATTTTTACTTTTTAACGTACCTTGGTGAAGTTTGTCTAGCAGGTTAAATTTTTATCCGATTTCTTTTCAATATTTTTTTTTTTTTTATTTTATTAAAGAAAAATGTAAAAAAGTGTGAAGGAAAAATTTTGAAAAAGATATTTACGGGGTTAAAAGTTATAAGCATTGAATTCAAAACTAAAAAAAAAAAATTGTATTCTTCCCTTCTTTTTTTTTTGCATTCTTTTTTTGTTATAAAAAAAATTTCTTAAGTAACATATACAGTATCTATATTTCTTTAAAATATACCCAGCAAAAGAGGAACTGAAAAAGAGCTGAAAAAGTCATGAATTTAACATTGTGTTGGCATTGGAAGGTAGTACTTACTGGTGCAAAAGAGCTGCAGAAGTTCTTTTTTTAACCCATGGTTGTTATTGGTAGGATGTTCTTCTTTTATACTTCTTATTCATTTCTTTTGAAGTACTTCCTTTAAAACTATGTTTATGAAATTTTTTTACAAAAATTCAGTTTTAGCCTTATCAAAAGATAATAAAAATGCATTAAAATTTATAAAATTTTAATTTTCTTAGAAATTATTAACCTTTTTTCCAGCTAAAATTTCATTTATTTTCACTTTTTTGGAAGTAATTATTAAGAACTTCCAAAAAAGTTTAAAATATGCACTTTGTTTCACTTTTGAAATGGTGAAAGTGTTCTTTTTTGGGAAGAACTTCATCGTTTTTTGCTGGGTAACTAAATAAAAAAAATGTAAAGAATAGATACCTGCGAGAACCATGATTTCCTAAATTTGACCTATTTTTTCTAAGAATTTAAAATTTTCGCACTTATTTTCAAATCGCATAGCGTAAATCAAAATTTTTTTTTATTTTTTTTTTATATCAGTCATTATGTGTTTTTGCTTCCCAATATTGGCTGCAAAGATATACCCAAAAAGTGAAAAAAAAAACAATTTTTTTAAAATTTTTGAAATTTTTTGGGAATAACGGGATTTCTGTTAATAAATCTAAAAAAGTGAATAACACTTGAAACTAAGTAGACGATATCTGCCTAAAACTATAAACTGGAGTTAAGTCACATACCCTGTTTTCTAGTATTTGATCCATTTTTTTTTTGTATCTTTCAACACCGTAGGTGCGCAGGGTATCATCCTTTTAATCTAATATTTGCAGCACTCAAAAATATTGGGTCAATACCTTTATTTATTCTAGTCAGCTTAGAATCACTTTCTGAGTTGATTTAATGATGTCCGTCTGTCCTTCTATGTAAACTTTGTAATCAAACTACAGATCGCAATTTTTAAAATAAATTAATGAAATTTCTTATAGAGTAAAAGCTCCCTTAACTTAATGCAAAAATAGATAAATTATAAAACACTTTTCAAATACAATTTTTCTTAAATGGAACAAATTTTATGACTGTTTTGTTTATGAATTTAATTACGATCTTTTGACTTTTGTCAATATTGAAATAATTTTTGAAGATATGAGCATGAAATTTTTTGTATAAATGTAGTTTGCGTCAGTACATTATAATCCAGCACAGAAAAAAATATTTCGAATAACTTTTTAATAAAACTATTAATTAACTTTATATTGGAATTTAATTATATGATTTATTAATATAATTAATTTTCTAATTGATTTACAGTTTTGTTTTTTAATAAACTGACAGCTGTTAATAAAATATAAATAAAAATTAAATATTTGTCTATTAAAGTACAGAAATAAAATAAATTTAAGTAAATTTTAAAAAATTTTCAGCTCATTGTGTTTATGTGTAATATTGTTTGCTATAGTGATCATAGTTTTATATCCCTAAGTGTGCGATGAGAGAGTTATAACTCTCATCGACTCGTTACTTTTGCACATATGTATCCCTTGTCACTTAAAGAAAAAATGAACAATGTAAAACCAAAGAAGTTAGTTCTCATACTTACAGCAAGCAATACGGTTGGTAAAACCAATAAAAGTAAATAAATTGTATTACCCCCCAAATAAACCCCCGTTTTATTATTTAAATATTATATTTTTGGGAACAACTTTTATTGATATCGTACCTCAACACATTGAATTTATTTAAGGAAAAGAAGTAATAATAATATCAACTATTCTAGTTATTAATATTATCATTTTGATGATTGAAGCAAAATCAATTAAAAATTAATTAATATTACAAATTTCGTAATTGAAGTCCATTTTTACTTTTTTCTGTGAGTAAATAAAACCAATATTTGATTTTTAAGTGGTTACGGCCTTTTGCATTTTAGTTGACGATGCATATGTATAAATAAGAATATGTATATCTATAAGTTAATTCATTACAGTCAATCTTGGGTGTTAAATTAAAAAGATATAGTACTCAATTACCCCTTGTAAAAAAAAAATATGTACCATATCCCATAGGCGGACATCTACCGATAACGGACAAAATCAGCGTAACGATCGCTGTCTGCCTATGGGAGCTTTCACTGTATTTCTTATAGTTATAAATTTCTTATAGTCCAAGCACGAAGCCTATTGAGGTTCATTATTTCACCTAGCCCACATACAAATGTCCTCCCGGAAAAGGGGTTTAACGATCATAAATCACTTAAATATACCCAGCAGGAAAATATGTTAGTGCTTCCTTCCTGTAGGCCTTTGTAAATGCCTCCACAACTTATATAAAAATTTCTCAAAGAATGCCTCGGCTTACTTTAGAAAAAATCCGGTACAAATTCTTGTTTCCCTTTCATTAGATGAAAAATAGAAGGTGTATCACTCACTTAATAACTATTTCATTACAAACAGAAAACAAGCGCGAATGTTATATTCGGCTCGGCCGAATCTATATAACCACCATAAAATGTTTCAAATTTTACGTTATATAGAGGTGGGTGGTAAAGAGAGCGGACCACGCCCATTTTTTGTTTCCAAGCTTATATCGACCTCCAAACTATCTGTACAAAATTTCGTTGTCATACATGCTTTTGTTTAAGAAATATCAGCAGAAAAGTATAAAATGAACATACAACGCACAGTGATCCAGATTCGTTATATCTAAGTCGATTGAAAAGATTCTTATATGAGTAGATTCCAAAAATCCCATTTTTGGAAATTTTTGAAAGTTTTTTATGATTTGCAGGATTTCTATTGAGAAAACTAAAAAACTGACTAAATTTCATTTAAAAATATCGACTAACAAAAATTTTATTGCAAAATAAAAAATGAATAATATGTACAAAATCAAAAATCAGTCCTTTCTCGGAGTTTTTTGAAAAAAGTCTTCAACAAATTTTCGTATTATGAAATTTTATATATATTTGAAAGGAAGACAAAATTTCCTAAACAGCTTGATGGCTATAACAAAAGATATGAGTTAAGCACTATGCTCAAAAAAAAGAAAATGTTAATCTTTATTACAATTGGGGTATTCACACGGTGTGCTATCAAGTCTTATTGTGATAAAATACTAAAGTTTTATGATAGTTTTAAAAAATTGTTGTTGTGCTTCAAAGAAAAAAGTCCTAAAATAATAAGACCTTTTATGATGTGTTTATTGTTTTGTCATAACTAAACGGTGTAAATCTAAGTCGAAAGGGAAAAACTCTTCGTCGAGCCGGTGGTAATATTTAGAAGTTACCGAACGTATTTAAAATAACCGCCGTCAGAAAATATTGCCGGCTTAGTCATCGACAACAGCTGTTTATGTTTTTAAACAATTTCTTTTGTGCCAAAAAATATTTTATAATTTTTATAAAAATGGATTTTTTAGAAGATTCAGGTAATTTTAATTTTACCTTATTTACTTGAATCAGCCATAACAATATCCAATATGTATTTTTCGCACAAACAGGTTATTATTTCAGATTTTTGACTTGGTTTTGGCATTTTCATTAAAAATATTTGTAATTTTTTATAATTGTATTTTTCATTTATCAGCTGACTCAAATTTGAAATAGCATACTAACTTATGAGGGTTGCTCACAGCAGTCATATTCTTTCGTGTTATTATTTTATGATATATGACTTTATGACGATCGTGTGAATACCCCAAATATTTCCTAATACTGCATTATCAGGAACGGCATTATCAATCATAGAAAAATTGAGCAAATTAACCAAATAACATGCAATTATTAATTTGGAATCCTTTAATTGCTTACGCAAAACAGACGAAATAGACTTGTTATACATCAATATTTAGGAAATTTTATCTTCTTTTCAAATAAATATAAAAAATTTTATAATATGAAAATTTGTTGAAGACTTTTTTCAAAAAACTCCGAGAAAGGACTGATTTTTGATTTTGTACATATTATTCATTTTTAATTTTGCAATAAAATTTTTGTTAGTCGATATTTTTAAATGAAATTTTACACCTAAGTAGATTTTTTGATGCTTAATTTGGTCCTTTAGTCAGTTTTTTTAGTTTTCTCAATAGAAATCCCGCATATCCCAAAAAACTTTCAAAAATTTCCAAAAATGTGATTTTTTTATATTTTTTGCTATATCTTCCCAACCGGTATTGGGGAACAAAAATTTCTATTACCAACAAATTAAAAACACATCAAACTTTTTAAAAAATAGAATTATTTTTTAATTTCAGCTTTGCGATTTGAGAAATTAAGACAAAAATCGGAAAATTATAAAAAAATGGGTCAATTTTGATAGACCCTAATTCCCGCAGCATTAAAGTTTTTAATATTTTTTTTCCTTCACACAATTTCCAATAAAGTAATCTTTCAGAAAAGTATAAATTCTTTTATAACTCAAAAAGAACGTAACTACCTTTTTTGCAAAACAACGGCGAAAAATCGACTCTTTTTTAAAAATTTAAATTCAAATGCATATAACTTTTGACTTTTTTGTTAATAAAATAAAAGATATATCAAAAAAAAAAAAAAAAATCGAGTGAAATTTGGACCCGCAATAGCGAAAAAACTTTACCAACATGGGTCCAAAATTAAAAAAATTAATTTTTGAAGCCAAATATCTCTTAAACTAGATCTCGACTAGCAGAATCTACTCATGTAAAAATCTTTTCAATCGGCTTAGATATAACGAATCTGGATCGTTTTAAATGTTTTGAACACCCGAGGTGTCCAACTTTAGGACCTTTTGGACCCCTTTCTCGTTGTTTATGAACCGATTTTTCTCATTTTAAATAACATACAAACCTTGTAAGAGGGAAGTATTTCAGCAAAATTTCTTCTCCCTATGTAATCCGCCCGAGCCCTATCCTGCTTACAACTGACGGGCAGACGGATGAACACATTTAGATAATCTTAGAATTTAATAAGGACCCAAAATTTTTACTTTATGGGGTCTTAGATGATTATTTCGATTCGATATATTTTTGGATGATGGGTATAAAAATAAAAATGTTAAGTATGAATACTAACAAAATTCGAGGACGTAAAGAATATTGGGAAAATTCATTGAATGAATCATAAAGTATATTAAATTCGTTTGAAAAAAAAGAATATGCGTATATCTACGCAGAATTCCAAGGAAATTATGCTCAAAAACGAGGCGTTTAAAAATATAACATAGTCCGCCAGTAACTAAAAAATCATATATTTGGGCAAATTCGCCTAATGAATGTTCATGTTTCTCTGCGGAAGCTGAATTTAGACCTATAATTTCTTGGTGATATTTTCTTAGAGTTCTTTGTGGAGAACGTTTTTGCTATACGTCTTTTGATAAAAATAATTGAATCATCAGAAAGTACACTTAAATATCTATTATAGTTTAAATATTTGAATCAGCATTGACAATTACATAAATATAACATTTGCTTTAAATTCTTAAAAGAATAAAATAACAAAAATACTGACATAAAGACTTTAATTTTTGGAAATCTTAACATTCCCTATGTGAATGTTATAAAAATATAAGGAAATAGTTTAATGATGTTGTTTGAGTATAAAACAAACATTTTTTGTTCATTTTATATTTTAAAACTCTTCTAAAACCTAATAAAAATCTGTGTATGTCCTTCAATGGGATGTCTTTAAGTGTATGCCAAAAAAAAAAAAAAAAGAAAAGAAGACAAACAATCTTACAACTTATTGTAAACTTATGTAGCAAACACACTAAGGCATACATATTAGGGTGGTTATCATGTTTATAAAATTATTATTTTTAAATATTTCATAATGTAGATAAAATGCTTAATATTGTAAAAAAAAAAAATAAAATATACTATTAAGAAAATCTATTAATGTTATACATATTCCAATCATTATGATACCACCCTAATAACTACATTCACATGTTCAAATTCATTTTAAGAAACAAACTTTTTTTTCAAGTATGAATATACATCTCTTTTACAACGAAGGATTAAAAACACAGAAAACTTTTAAAACAGAATAATGAACAAATATTTGCTACATGAATGTTCACTTTTTGAAAAAATAAATAAAAAGAATAAAAAACAAAAATACAAACAACTGAATTTAGCATCAACAAAAATATCATCGTTTTGAAACGTGAATAACTTTGAAGTTACTCAAAACTGAAAAGTTTTTTATTTTATTTTTTCCTCAATATTGTGTCTGCAGGATAAAAATAAAAATAAATAAAACAAGAGATACATATACAATAAACAGTTTTCCGCATTTTGTCACTTAAAGTGTCAACAAAAGAATAGTTTAGCCTGTCAACTATGTAAAACGAATGACAACTTTAATTACATTTCTGCTTGGTTTGTTGCATGCAACGAAAAGCAAAAGTATAAACCTATAGTATTTCTGATTTTATTAAAATGAAAGTATAAATCCATCCTAACGTATAATACAAAGTTGTAAAAAAAAATTTAACTTTTTGAACCTAAAACAATTTTAAAGCATTTAAGACTATAATGAATTTCTGTCAAAGAAAAGTTATAGTAATTAAATTAATTTAGTTGTAATTGTAGTTGAAAAACTGAATTTCCAATAGCTAATATTTAAATTGCCTTATTCACAACTTCTGTCGTATTGTTTTATCATTGTATATCGTACAGTCCTTTAAATTAATTATAATTTGCTTTCAAAAATTTAGTTTGGAAAATATTTACGACATAAAATGATGTAAGGATGCAAAAGAGGTTGTAAATTGAACAAATATTTTTTGTTAAGTCCATAATTATATAGGCAATTCAACATTATAGATTAACTGCGAGAATGCATTATAAGTATTTTAAAATATAAAATTATATTAATGTCGGACAGTGATGCCAATTTGTTGTTATTATTATTATTATTATTATTATTATTATTATTATTATTATTATTATTATTATTATTATTATTATTATTATTATTATTATTATTATTTTAATAATTCTGTAACTTGTGAATCGTTGGAAATATCTAAACAAACTCATAGGTGAGGTATATTCGAATTGATTTGGAGGAGTACAGGATCCTAGCGGGTCACAGAAGTAGAGAGTAGTCCTCCAAAGTTGGTCATCTTAGGTATGTAATTTGATTTAAAAATTCGCCAAAAATTCATTTATGACAAATATAAACTTAAATATAAATTTAATAAATTTTAAGTAGTTGCCTCTAATGTCATCACCGTGTTAAAATAATGAGTTATTCAGCTAATGTGTAAGTAGTCGAGTGCCATTATATTAGCTTTTTAACTCATTACATGGCAACCAAAGTTTTTGCTGGGTTATTATTATCATTTTTTATTTATTTGTTTATTTTTTTTTTTTTTTTTTTGAGAATTCTAATGTCTGTACGTTTATCCCTCCATACATTTGTTAGTTTTTGCAAGTTTACAAATTAAAAATCTTTTATTTTTAGACTCAATAAAAATTTTGCCTTAAAATTTGTTCAATGGATAATTTGGTCCTTAAACCAATTACAAAAAAATATAATAAAATCCGTCTTAAATGAAAAATAAATTTGAATAATATTTTGAATAAATTAAGAAATTTTATATATTTTTAAAATAATTTTATCTCTTATATTGTACCTGGACTTGTAACACCGTTTGACAGTCATTTTCACACTGCGTAAAATCTGAGATCAAAGGCATAAATAAGTTTAATATAAGTCCAAATCTGTGTACCGAATTTCAGGAATATAATTGACCATAGCTGCCACATAAACCCCTTTTCAGAAAGTCACTTTCACGGGCATAAATCCCATTAAAATGTTAGTATCAAGTTAATATTCTACACAAAGAAGTTTTACATAAATATAAATGATAGTGCCAAATTTTACGAAGATCGGTCCATAATTTACCATAGCTCTCATATAAGGTCCTCCTTCGAGAATCACCCAAAAGTGAATAAATTCATATAAATATTAGTATCGATGTAATATTCTGTTTTCGTATGTTTTATTTTACACTTAATATAAATACAGTCCACAATCAGCCCCAAGTCTAATTAAAGCCCCCTCCCCGAATTTTTATGTACACAATGGTGTAGGGTATCATATGGTCGGGCTTGACCGACTCTATCTTTTTTTCTCGTTTAAATTTGTATAAATTTTTATTTTAAACCTCCATACCACTAACGCCGTTCGCTAAAAGCTATTTACGAGAACAGATCTGTGTTCCATTAGAGCCAAGGAATATTGTCACTAAATAGTGTTCATGTGCCATTAAAAATTTTCCAAATTTTTTTTTAACCCCAAAAGTAAACGAGTTTGAAGAATTACATGTACGAATTTTATATCAAATAAAAGCTACAAGTCCCTGTAATATAGAAGGTATTTACCTCATAAATTGCAACTTTTCTAGACCCTTGCAAAGTAAATTGTGTAAAATTTATTCTATGTGGTTGTTGTTGTGTTAACAGAAATCGATGCAAATTTTGTACTTTGCAAAGGTCTTGCAAAGTTGCAAATTTCTAAGGTGAATACCTTTATAATAATATTTTTTCTTTAAATGTTGCAGTACAAATTATTATGAAAACACGACTTTTATCATGAGTCAGACATATTTTAATATGATCCTATATTGCATAACTATAGCAACTTATAACCATAAACTACTTTCAAGTTTAAACTTTTGTATTTTCATTTCATAGAAGATTTATACTGGCTTAACACATTTCAAAATTAACTTTTTTATCTGAGAGTTAGATAAGCTTAACCACTTTTATGCAAAAAATTATAGTAAATCATATCTTTGGTCAACGCTTAACTAGTAATCCACTAGTAATCTAAACGCCTTAACATTTGTTTTCTATCATAATTTAGTTCATTATTATATATGTATATGAAATATATTTTTAACGGAAACAAAAACTCATGGCATACATTCATATGTTTGATATATGAAAGTGTGTATGAAGTAAATACATGAATATATACAAAAATATTATTTTAAAAAGTTTTCGTCTGTTTAGAATAACAAAAAATAATAATATTCCACATTTCTAAATGTTGTGGTTATAAATTAAGTCGACAAACATACAATCTTCGCATACACATTCGCTTTCTATTTAATAAAAATAAAATTTATTGCAAGAGCAAAAAATAAATTTTGCTGATGCAGAGAAAAACAACATGGATATATACATTCATCTATATATTCCTGTGTTATATATGTATGTACACTTGCTATTATAAATAGAAATATTTATGCAACCATATCCACTGTTAACCTTGCAACAAATTTATAACGTTTATATAAAGGCCAAATGAAAAGAATTTTAAAAATATTTATTATATTTACTATAATAATTAACTTCTTGTATTAAATATATTATTTTAAAACCTCAAATTATTAAAGCGTGAAACACTGATTCTGCGCTTCGGGATTCCCCAGTCAATTCGGATAAACCACTTTCTTAATTGACTCTAGTTCTCACGATATATCACTATTTGTAAAGTGAAGTAGATTGCAGCAAATATTGAAGCCTATATCGAAAACGACTGATTTTGTTAAAAAAAAAAGTATCAAAAAAATTGTAATTTAAATTGTCTTCAAGTTATATTAACATTATTTTTTAATATGCTCAACAGTTATGGAGATATTAAGCCTCTTTTCTGAAAAAAATTACTTAAATTTCCAACAAAATTTGCAAAAAAAAAAATGGTTCTCAAAAATGTATAAAAGTTCCTAAATGTCAAAAATTTTAATTGCTTTCTTTACTCATGTATTCCAATTAAAACAAAAATATATATACAAATATTTTATTCAAATTCACGATATAATATGTGAACATTCGTTAATTTTTTAAATATCGGGTTATCGTATGAACTATGATGAGATAATTAAAAAATTTGTTGAGAGACTTAAAAGGTAGTTCGAAGTGCTTTTTATAATTTTTGAAACGCTATAAAATTACTATGAAAAAACTAATGTTAGCCAATTAAAGGAAATTTTCTATACTTTTGATCCAAATAAAAATTAATGTTGAAATTTTATCCACTTTATAATAATTAGCGATTTTGTCTCATAACCTCACTTTTCAATTTAGACACATACTTATCTATGTGCTACATAGAGATTTTCAGTTATATTCAAAACGTATTTACAATATTTTCAAGTATCGAAGAACTACATTTGTTTTCAGCATAAATTGTCTTTAAATGGTTTATATAAACTTCTAGTTCTATTTTATGCTATATACTACAATGACTGAGTGCCAGACATAACCAGCGTTTGAAAAACTAGACTCCAAGTAGTCGTAGCAGCAAAATATAACTAAAATTGGAGTTTTAGAAATGTTTAAAACTTGTAGTCGTTCATTTGCTTAAACTACAGCTAACTTCACTTTTTGGTAGCAGTATTTTTAGTTGTAGTCAAAAACTTAAATTCTGAAGTAATGTAGTTTTCACAATTTTATTACTGCTGCTACCTTCACATATAAGTATTTATAGTTTTATCTATAGTAAATAGAAAGCTGAGGTAACAGCAGAGGTAGCAGTAAAGATAGCAGTAGAAGTAGTTTAATTAAAATTGAAGTAGCTTAAAATATCAAAATTAAAATAATGTAAAAAATATATTATTTATTTCTATTATTTATATTATTTATTTATTCTCAGTTCTTTTATAAACATTTGTATATTGCCATTCATTTTACTAATATTTTAGAGTTGTCATGTGGGTTGCCAATATATCATAAATATTCAAATCAGAAATAAAATAAATACGGGATTTTATTCTTTACTTACAAAATGTAGTAAATTTCAGTTATAAAGCATTATTTTCTTTGACGGAAAACGAAATCAAAAAAATATGTTTTTGTTTTTAATTTATGTAATCACCAGTCTGATATATACAATTTTAAATATTGTAAAAAACTTTTTAAAACTTTTATATGTATTTGTAAAATATTACTAATGTGCCAATCACCTATGGTGGTGTAGTGTATGCAAAATTAAAAAAAAATGTAAGGCATATAATGCAAAACCCAAATTGTGTAAATATATGAAGAAAACTAAATCGCATTTAAATGCAATACAAAGTAGAAAAATTTTACTTTATATAAAAGAAATTTTACAAATTAAATAATACATACACATCTTATAAAAATAGTAAAATATCTTATAAAAATAGTAGCAATACACAAACTACGCATTATACACACTTATGTTTTCTTGTTGTTCTTTGTTTATTGTTGCTTCTAAAACTACTTTTTCTGCTACCTATTAACTACCTTCTCTGATAGTTTACTGCTACTTCTTCTTTATGTATTAAGCCCAAATTACAATAGCGCGTAGTCAGCAGCAGTGTGTGCTGCCATAATCAGCTGATTATTTAGAATGCACTGTTTGTTATGGTGTTGATTTCCCTGTTTCTAAATTCACTGCGCTGCATTCAGATTGAGAGCAAGACAAAGAGAGTGAGCAAATAAATGAGAGGCTATAATACACAACACAAGTAGAATAAAGCTAGATGTTGGTTGTAAATTGTGGCTGCCTACGCTGAATTGTAATTATAAGGACAGCAACATGTTGTACTGACAGTGATCAGCTGATAATTTTTGCTGATAATGTTGCTGACTACGCGTAAATGTAATTTGGGCTTAAACTACACATTGAAGGTAGTAGTAAAATTAAAAATATTTTAAGGGAAGTGTTATAAAAGTTAAACTACAAATGAAATGGCAGTCAATTAAAGAAAGTTAAAGAAAGTGTTAGATTACAAAAAATTATAATTGCATTGGCTACCAATACTGGCCATTTTCAGTAGTTGTAGTTTTAGCCAATCCAAAAAAACTTGATAGCAGTTGGAGTTTTTCAAACGCTATCAAAATGACAAAATCTTGTTCATATATTTTTTAAAGATCTTCAGATTTGTTTGTGCATATTTTTATTACTATAATATTATATTTCCTGGCAAAATATATATATATATATATATATATATAGATATATATATATATATATATATATAGATATATATATATATATATATATATATATATATATATATATATATATATATATATATATATATATATATATATATATATATATATATATATATATATATATATATATATATATATATATATATATATATATATATATATATATATATATATATATATATATATATATATATATATATATATATAACAGTTTGTCTTCAAAATATTACTGTTTTATTAAGTTGTACTTTTTATTTCCAAATTTTTTTATTTTTGCTCATACATGACTTGTGATTGCAGTTGTTTTTTTAAGTTTTTAATAGTTTTCACTAAAGATGGAAATAGATTTATTATTTCTGTTTTAATTTCTACAAATTTTATTTCAGACAGGGATCCAAAATACTAAAATGGAAATAGCTGTAAGAAAATCGTTAAAGAAAACAAGCAGAAAAAGTTATAATAAAAACAAGCGCGAATGTTATATTCGGCTCGGCTGAATCTATATACTCACCATCAAGTTTTCCAAATTTATCATTTTCCAAAGCCCGTAGTATGCATATGTTTATTGATGTTATACAATCGTCCACTTTAATTTTGTTTTCTTCATGACCACTAAATTATAAATCCTCCGATTCCGTATCTGATAATTCTATTTGCTCCTCATTACTTTTCACATGAAACTCTTCTTGAAACCAGTTGTTTATGACAGCATTCGTGAAAAGATATTCCGTAACAATTTGAAACCGTCATCACTTTTTAGTTCCTCAACTGGATGACGCATCGCGTTATCTAAAAGAAAAACTGCTTTATGCGACAGACCTTTTGAAGCCAAAAATTCTCGGACCTAAATTTCTATTAATGAAGAACTTACTTTTACTAATTGGTGAAAATTAACTTACGTGGGTAACAAATTCGTGATGGAACCAGTTCTTGAATATAAATGATGTCATCCAGGCATTATTACTGGAGTTGAATATTACAGGATTATTGAAAAAGCATTTAAAGGATCGTGGTTTTTTCGATTTTCCAACAAACAACAATTTCAGTTTGTCTGTGCCATTCGCATTTGAACAGGGCAAAAAAGTTATTCGCTCTTTACATAAGTATTTTTCATCCGGGAGCCGTTTTCTCATTACATGTGACAAGAGTGTAATTTGGAAGCATCCTATAATTTCCATGCTCATCAACGTAATCCTTAAACTCTTTCACAAATGGATCAATAAGATGAGGTTTCGAAGAAAATTTTTCTAATTCCATGTCGACGCTTGAATTTCTTTAGGCATTGAAACCTGAATTGGTTTGATAAATTTTGGAACACAAATGACTGGCTTTTGGTCGTAAAATCACTATTAGAACATTTTTTTTTTTCTTTGTTTTACAAACCACTTATAAAGCATTTTTTCCATTCTTTAAGGTGCAACGTTTGCCAGAGCCACTTTTTGTTGTACATACGAACTTTTTTAATGAATTTTCTTGCTTTATAATGCAATTTGTAATTCACTCAAATTGAATTTATAGAATCTCCACTTTTATTTTTTTATTTATTTTTATTTATTTTTTTTTTTTTTAATCTCTTATTTTTGAGAAATCTTTGGCTTTAAAATATGTTGAACTTTTCCATATTAAGAGATGTATTTACAAAACAAATGACACTAATAAACGGACAAAATTGAAGACTAAAATCATTCAAAGAGGTTAATACACGAAATGACGGGGATTTCCCTTTTTTGGGTTATAGACATTGTCATCAAATTAAAAAAAAAAAAAAAAAAACATATAAAAGTCGCGAAAATAGAACCCATTTTTCGTAAACTTTCGGGATAACAGAACCTGCAATTTTAAAAATTAAGCCGTCGCGATAATGGGTAGTTGCGAATAACGAGCTTGCACTGTACTTTATGGGGTCTTAAATAATTTTTTCAACATGTTACACATGGAAAGACAAAATCAATATACCCCCCATCTTTTTGATGGTGGGTATAGAAGTATATTGGTTTTACACCCCCAAATGTTGGTTAAACATATAAAAATTATTTACCGAGCCACTCCTTTTACAACAGCTGGGTTATCATTTTATTGAAAAAAGTCAATTGTGCCAAAACTTCATTAGCATACCTCTACTTGTTTAAATTTGTTTAAACTCCAAATATTGACATTATTTAAAAAAATCAAATTTTAAGTTTTTTAGGTCATGGTCTGGAGAAATTAAACCGAAATGTTCTTGGTGATTGGAATCTTGGAATTGATATATACCTACAATATTTCCAACATGTTACTGACAAGTTTTTACTGGGTAATACATGAATTTAAACAATTCAATTAAAAATAGTAGGAATTATTTAAAATATAAAAATAAATCTCTGCGGTTTTCCTTATAATATTATTAATCATTTAATTCTAAACTAAGAAATCATAAATTGCACAAACGCCATAGCTCCTATACATATATGTTTATTAGTATATCTTGTATTTATATTGCAATAATTTACGTTATTCATTAATTCACTCATAAAATGACTAATATATAAATGTACTAAGTTATAAAGCCGATTTATTTGTAATGACAATTACTTAATACATTATTAAATCTAGAGATCTACAGATCGTAAATAATTATATAAAATATAACTTAATTTTAATATTCGTAATTTCTGCAAAATGTTTAAAATCTACTTTAAATTATTCCTAATAACATTTAAAGGTTTATCTACAAGATTTGGTGTTAGAGACGTACCACAAAATTGTGGTACGTCTAACAATTGTATTAGATAAACTATAACAAATATGGATGGAATTAATATAAACCAACCCAGCAAAAAACGATGAAATTCTTCCAAAAAAAAAACAATTTCACAACTTCAAAAGTGAAACAAAGTGCATATTTTAAACATTTTTAGAAGTTATTAAAAATTACTTCCAAAAAAGTGCACTATGGTTTCGCCGACCACTTTTCTTGGCCAAAATTAATTTTGGTAACATTTTCTTTTTGTGTTTTAATTATCGTAGTTTTATAGCAAACACTTTAAAATGCCAGAAAATCGAATTTTTTCTTACTTTCACTAATCTGTCGCCATAATACAATAGATCAAAGTTGAGTTTCTTAAGCAAATTTAAAATATGTATAAAAAGGGTGACTTTTTTCAACGGTTTTCATTAATTTATAATTATTGAATACAACAGTTTTTTAAATAAGTTTATTATGGAAAATAGTACTTAGGATAAGTACTTTTATAACTGAATACAAAATCAGAACTTGTTGTCATCTTAGAAAAATACAGTTTGTTTTACAAAACCCTAAATGAAATTGGATTCGTAAAAAAAATTTTCATTTCATTAGACCTGCAAGTTTTTGGTGAAAATTGGTAAAGAAAAACTGAACGGAAATAAATAAACATATATCTGGGCTATATTTTCCATATTGTCTCGTTTTGCGATTTTTGAGAAAATACAGTTTTTCCGTATAAGTTAGCATTGGAAGTTCTTATCACTTACAAAGATCTTACCAATGAATAAAAAAGCCAAGATTAAAAATAAAATAGCAGATATTGCTAAAATATAGTTGTGTATCAAAATTAATGCTAAAACAAAATAAGTGAGTTATAAGTGAAATATGTTAAAATTTCCTTTGTAATGACTTTACTTCTGACACATAAAAAGTGAAAAAATTAATTAAATTTCTGAAACACAAAATAAATACATTAAATTGCTTTGATTTTCACCCAAATCATATTTCAAACAAGACAATCTGTTTTTGTTTCTCCATTTTGGTAATATTGGCCAAGAAAAGTGGTTATTGAAACCAAAGTGAAGTGGAAGTAAATGAATTTTTAGCGGGAAAAAATGGTAATAATTTCTAATAAAATTAAATTTTTAAATATATTTTAAATATTTTAATAAATTTTAAAGCACTTTTATTATTACTTAATGAAAACAGAACTTTTATTCAAAAATTGTATAAAAATAGCTTTAAGGGAAGTACTTCAAAGGGAATAAAAAAGAAGTATAAAAGAATAACGTCCTACCAGTGACAATCATGGGTTAAAAAAAAAACTTCTGCAGCTCTTTTTCACCACTAAGTACTTCCTTCCAATGACAACACAATGTTAAAATCATGGCTTTTTCAGTTCTTTTTTTGCTGGGAACTTAAGCGTTTTCCAAAATTAAAGTGTTTTATGTATATTTTATTTCTTTCATAAACTTTATATATATTTTATTTTTTTTTTTTTTTTCTTATTAGACCATAAAAATTGCTGTGACAAAAAACCCTAATAAAAACTTGTTTCAAAAATTATACGACAAAATATAAGTATAGACTGAATCTTATTAAGCTTTCACTTCACAGTGGGGCAGAATCGAAATTTTTTGGAAATAAATCTGTAACTTCTGATCGGCTGGTTGGATTTGAAATTTAGTATATACGTAGCAGAGGAGTGCACAATGTTAAGTTTGGAAGGTCGACCTCTCAGGGGCGGAGCTAAAGGGGCTTAAAGTTGGATACCTCTGACATAAACATTTTTTAATCGCCTGCCAAATTTTTGTTTCTCGTCCAATTACAAATACTTTTATACATTATTGTAGGCACTGATAAGACCTACAAAAAACATGCTTGCATGACCCATTTATCTCTTATAGTTTTTGAGTTAATTGCGCTTGAATTTTTCAGTAACTCAATTTTGCATGTTCTTGGTCCAGTTTTTTTTTTCATATATATCCTAGTGTTTCTGACCGATGTTATTTGTTTTTTCTTTAGCTAATTAAAAAAATTTGAAGTCGATATCTTAACCGAGTCCAAAAATAAACGATTTTGAATTTGAAAATTGAAAAAATGATGACTTTTTGTGTTGAAAAAAATTATGCGCATATGTAGCCCGATTTGAGAAAATAACTAAAAAATAAAAAACTCCAGTAGATTTCATACAAAAAATAGCTTAAGTGCAAACATTTTCTTTATCAAACATTAAACAGGGGAAGAATCGAAATAAATCTGTAACTTTTAATCGGCTAATTGGGTTTGCATAAAATTTCACATAGGCGTAGCAGAGGACAGTAACATTTTGAGTTTATACGCTTCAGGAGCGGAGCTATGGGGGTTCAAAATAGGGAACTTATATCATAGAAAATGTTAACCACTGTATATCAGCTTAAAGTTCTTGATAAATCCTTTAGAAAACATGCTTGCATGTACTATTTCTCTCATATATTCTTCGAGATATATTAATTTGAAATTTCGACAATATCAACTTTGCAAGATGTTGGTCAAGTCTTTTCCACATATATCATAACATTTTCAACCGATTTTATAATGTTTTTTTTTTTTGCAGTTTATTAAAGAACAAAATTGTCTATCGAATAAAGAAAATTTCAAGTTGATATATTTATTGAATTGGCAAGTTTGCAAAAATCAATAAACAGACGGACGGAAGATCAGACATTAAAATTCTGTGAAAAAAGTCTTGAAATTCCAAAAATATATTATTTTTTTTTTTTACTTCTTGATCAATATAAAAACTAAATCTAAATATTCAATTATTGATATCACCTTTCCCAGAATTAAGTGCCATTTTCGACACATTTAACCCAAATCTATTAGACAGACGGACGGACATTTCTATTCTTCCAAAAATATTTTAGAATTCTAAAAATGCATTTTTTAACTAACTAATAAATAGAAAAAAAACATAATCATCAGACGGACGGACATTATCATTCAGCCAAAAAACATCTTATAATTCTAAAAATGCATTTTTTATTCTACTAATAAACAGAAAAATTAAACATGATTATTAAAGTGTAGATATCACCTTTCCATGATTTATGAATAATTTTTGACCCATTTAGTACTAATGAATAGATAAATGGACATCACCATTTTGCAAAAAAAATTCTGAAAACTGATTTTTTTACCCAAAAAACAAAAAATAAAAAATAAAACGTGATTATTAAAATATTGATATCACCTTTCCCTGAATTAATCGCCATTTTCGTCCTCTTTTACCCTAACGTGCAATGGTGTATCTTAAATACAAATTAAAAGTATCGATATGTCAAGTATGCGTTGATATATTACCGATTTAATAATTATTAAACCTTCTTATAAAATTTGCAAAGTTTAGTTTTTAGTGATGTAAGGAGTGAGATCGAAAAATTCTTAACATACATAATATTCAATAACTTGGAAACGGTTGACCTTAGGGTTTTCATTATTTTTTTAATCATTTGATAATTTAGCACAAATCACAGAAATATATAACTTTTATGGTTCTAACCACTAATTATAAATTTCTGAAAACCCTTTCTTTGGAGATTTGATAGTTGCTTCAGTCACTTTTTTGGAACAGTGTGCACATCTTCTGTTAAAATCTTCGGTATTTTGGGACACCTTTTTTGTGCTCTTGAATTCACTTTTCACAAGAGCTCAATATCTCTCCACTGGTCTAAGCTATGGACAATTTTGAAAATTGACCTCTCTTGGTACTAAAACTATGTTATTGATTTGGTACCACTCCAGAGCTTTCTTACCGTAGTGACATGATACCAAATGGGTCCAAAAATATGTGGACACGTTGTTGTGCTTTCTTAAGAAAAGAAGTTTTTTTTTCTAAATATTCCTTTATGCATATTTTGGTATTTATAGATCCGAATGTATCAAATGACTTTCCTGTTTTGGCGCAACTGCAAAAAGCTTGTCATACCATGAATTTTGTAAGCTTTTGGGTCTTAAACTTATCTCCAACATTGCTTCGAGCATTAGCAATAAAAATTTTTGAGACACATGCTGCGAAGATTCTGCCAGCACCTACGTTTCTTCGTCAATTATACAGCTTGAGTATTTTTGTATGAAATTAGGTTTTAAATTCCGAGTCCTATTTTTGGCTTGTAATTTTTTTACAGAATTCCAGTTTGGAATTTTTTGATTTTTTATGTTATCAACTTTCCCATTAGCTTTAAATTTTCGCACCAAATAGACGAAGCACTGAGAAAACTGAGCTGATTTTCTACCAGATGTGTTTGGAGTTCCTTTCAATATGCCTTCAATTTTCTGGCCTTCCCAATAACATGTGGTCCTTTTTTCTTACCGAACTAGGTTTCACATCAATGGTCAAATTTTCTTGATACTGTTTAATAACATTAGAAACGGTTTTACGGACAACATTTAATTCTGTGGCCAATTATTTGTAAGACCTATTTGGATTTTTTGAAATTTTTTAATAACTTGTAGGACGTAAATCTTTTTCGTCACTTATTTTGATGAAAATAAGGACAAATTAACATGGTTGTTATTAAAAATAATAACTGAAGTATTTTGCCATGATAACTATATCAAAAAAAAATTTTGAATATTGATTCCGAAAAAAGTTATGAGGCAAAATGTGTGTTAAGATTTTTCCGATCTCACTACTTAGTCTTGTTCATATTCATCCACTTATTACAAAATTCATGTTTTTATAACCACCATCAAAAAGATGGGGGTATATTGATTTTGTCTTTCCGTGTGTAACATGTCGAAAAAATCATTTAAGACCCCATAAAGTATATATTTTCTGGGCCCTGGTTAGATTCTGAGTCGATCTAGCTATGTCCGTCCGTCTGTTGAAAGCAGGATAGGGCTCGAATGGGACAACCTAAGAGGACGAAATTTGGCTCAAATATTTACCTTATATAAGGTTTGTTTGGTATTGAAAATGGGTTAATAAACAATAAGTCTATGGGCTAAAAACTAGAAACACAGGGTGTCCGCGTCAAAACACAGATAGTTCGAGAGTCAATATAAACTTGTTTTTTACACATAAAACATAAGACAATTTCATTTATATATATTTTTTATTTGCACTTAGAGGCAAAAAGAGGGATATACAAATTTGAATAATTTTTAAATGTAATTTGGAAACCTTCTTTAACGTGATAACGCAATACTGTGGCTTCACTGAAATAACGTTGCGAGTTTTCCTCGTGAAAAAGGCACGTCTTGAAGCCATTCACATTTTTTCTCTCTAAGTTTGGATACCTCCTACAGCATTTCTGTTGAGTGCACATGAAAGAGATATATGTCAAATGATGCATAATTTCAAGAGCTATTAGGCTCCATTTTGAATTTTGCAATACCCGAAACGACATAAAATCCCTAGTAAAAAACTTCAAAATTTTAAAATTTTTTTAAATTTATTTTTACGAAATTTGTACAACACAATTTGACACTGGTTAATGGCACGCTAACTAAATCAATGTTGGTCTTTTACTACAAGTGTTTATAGCCTACATTAGAAGAATTAGACACTTATGCTAAAATCCCCGATTACAGCAAACAAAAGAAAAGAAAAAAAAACTTGTTTTTAGATTTTTTGACTTTGACGGCACCACATGGAACCGTTCAGGTCTTGAGTTTTTGTTCTGTTACACCACCAAATGTTGTTAACATAATTGCATCAAATGTTATTTAAAAAATCAGAAGTTAAAAAAATATTTCAGGTTGAAGGTTGGTTTCATAAAGGTAAACCTAAAATGATAATTGCCCATATACGCCTGTATAATTAAAATTTATTATATATATTTTTTTTAGAAAATTGAATACCCACAAAATTACTGAATATTTTACTTTTGTTATAAACTAGATGAATGCCCATGTGCACAGTGTGCGATATAAATAATTGAATGGAAATAATTTTGAGCTAGCGCCATATACCTACCGTAAACATGTCCATAGGATCCCAAAGTTGTTAGTTCTAGAACTGGTGTAATCAGAACAACTTTAGATTCTTTAATAACATCCTCAGAACTAGTGTTATCACAACTAATTCTGACACTAATGGAGTGGTATTATTCTAAGTTCGTTTTAAGGAGTGTTTTAGAGAACTAGTGCTTAAGAACTAATTCTGTATGACTTCTACATCACTTCTGAGAACAAATTACTGGTTCTCGAATGACTTCCTAGTACTGTTTAAAATAGTTGTATAAAAATTTAAAAAAGAGTATTTACAAAATTAAATTTATTTGAAAAGTGGCCTTTAGGAAATAGCCCATTATGGAACTAGTTGTAGAACTAATAAAAATTTTCCAGGGTGATTCTTTATTATATCCACCATTAAAAATATAGTTCCATGAAAAATTGGTTCTACAACTAGTTCCTGAACACATGAAAATAACCTGTACTTGTTCTATTTTGGCGTTACGACCAATGATTTTTGTTTGAAATTGTCACCTCAAGAACTAGTTCTGTGGAAGTATTAGCTAGCCAATACCCATTCTATGGAACGGTTCTAGAGGTAGTTCTTTAATCAATGATTTTTGTTCGAAATTATAACATTCAGAACTAGTTCTATAGAAGCGTAAGAGAATGATTTCAGAACCGTTTTTTTATTCTAATGGGATTTTTCTGAAAGGCCAATTTAATTTTGTAAATACTCTTTTTTTTTTTATTTCTGAAATTTTTTTATACAAGTTTTTTAAACAGTTTTAGGAAGTCATTCGAGAACCAGTAATTTGTTCTCAGAAGTGATGTAGAAGTCATACAGAATTGCTCTTAAGCACTAGTTCTCTAAAACATTCCTTAAAACGAATTTAGAATTACAATAAATTTCTACTCCATTAGTGTCAGAATTGATTGTGATACTACTAGTTCTGAGAATGTTATTAAAGAATCTGAAGTAGTTCTGATCACACCAGTTCTAGAACTAATAATTTTAGAACATGTTCCAAAATTTTTCCTGGGAGTGGTATATTGAGTTTGTCATTCCGTGTATAATATTTAGCAAAAATCATTTAAGACCCCATAAAGTATATACTTTCTAGGACCTGGTAAGATTCTGAGTCGATCTAGCTATGTCTGTTGAAAGCAGGAAGGGGCTCGGGAGACCAACTAGAGAAACGAAATTTTGCTCAAATATTTCTTTAAAATAAGTTTTGTTTATTTGCATTGAAATTAGACAAATGGAAGACTGAATTTGAGAAATCAATTTTTGACATTTTCGGTTTTTCTTTATTTAAATTAAAAAAAATACTGAACTTTTTTTTAATTGTATTACCTTTGAGATATAATTTTTCTGTATGTTAAAACTAATTATGTTAGAAATTTGAAATGAAAATCAGATCATGCAATTCAAAATTATCTTTGATTAGTAATACTTTTTCTAAATTTGCCGGAAAACTCTTTATAAGCTTTTTCCTTAGGTCATTTGTTTTCCCAAACAAATTACTTTTGTGTACAATTTACAAAACAAACAAAAAACTTAATTTAACTTCCGGCAACAGGATATTTGACACCTACAATCTACTTCAAACTCATTGAAAGAAATTTTACATGAATACTTAACACAATATTGTACTCGAAGATAAGAAATTTCTTGTTTAAATTTCAACTTGTTCACATTAACCAGAAAACGATTTTTTTTTTTTTTTTTTTGAAATAGATAAAGATTTATGAGGATAATTTAATTTAAAAAATTTCCGTTTTATTACGCCTACAGTACACGTGATAATTTTTAAATAAATATAAACAAACAACAAAATTTAAAATTACAGACTTTGGAATAAATTTTATTTAAATCTTTAATAATTTTTAACGCATGCGTTTAAGTAAAAATCTCTTATACTACTTATATTAAATATATTAAATTCTCTTTTATCTAAAGGCTACTTTATTATACTTATTTGAACAGTTAACTGTTATAAAATAGCATAATATAGGTTTTTTTATTTTTTGTAATTGTATTTGTAAGCCTAAGTTAAATTCAATATTACTTAGTAAACAATTTATCTTGTGAAAGTTTGCATATTATTTTTAGTTTTTCTTTTTACAAAAAACATATTTTATAGAAATTTACTATAATATTGATCAGTTGTTTGAGTTGTATAAAGATTTGGAATAAATTTTTTTAAAGATTATAAGAAGTCTTTTGTGTCTTTAAGATATTAAACCAAACACAGAACCATTGTGTGTATTATATACTGATAATAAATATAGTTTTTTTATTTATTCTAATATTGTCTCTGTTTTATATTACAATCCACGTACAATATCATCTCAAATTATCACAAAACACTATCATGTCGACTCGAATGCTTCAAATCATAAAAAGGAAACTACTTACAGTGGGGCTAATCGCAAAAATGTTGGTAATAAAATTGTATCTCATGAGATACTAGATGGATCGAATCGAAATGTATAGGAGAGTTGTAAAAGACGACCTAAACTTTTAGGAAAATTATCTTGTAGTCAGCTTGTTATAATAAAAGATAAGCAACATGGTATCAAAGTTGACTACCTCAAGTATAAAAAAAGCATAAATTCTAAAAATCTAGACCGATTTCAAAGTTTTAAAAAGAGCTTGATGAGATGAAGAAAAAATTATATATCTTATGGTTAAAAATTTATTTGCGCTTGAATTTTTAAATTTCGAATTTTTACCTTGATTATTTTTTTTTGGGGGGGGGGGGGGGGGGGTTTTGTTGTTTTGAACATCATAATAAAGATAAAGTCTATTCGTGTGTTATTTATTACTTATAGCTTTCAAATTATTTACATTTGAAATAAAACTATCCCAATTTTGCAAAATCTTGGTCCAGTTTTTTTTTTTTTTTTTTTTTTTCAATATATTTTTCTCGATTTCGAAAACTTGTATTCAGTTGGTTAAAAAACTAAATTATCTATCGAGTAAATGATTATGATTTATTTTTTTTTTTTTTTTTACTAAAAAAGTTGTTACACTTTTTTTTTGTAAAATAAAATTTATTTTAAGAATTATAGTACTTTTGTGAATGTTATTTTTTCTGATATGAATTTGGAATTAGAAACAAGCTCAAACTTGTTTTTTTTTTTTTTTTTTTTTGTATTTAATTAATATTATATTATAGATCATAGAAAAATATCAATTTTATAATTCTAAGCACTACTTATGAACTCGTAGACTTTTTTTAGTCACCCTTTCATTAGAGGTTTGATAGTTGTTTCAATCACTTTTTTGGAACAGTTTGCACATCTCCTTTTAAAATCTTCAATATGACACCTATTTTGTACTCTTCAATTCTCTTTTCATAAGAGCCCAATATCTCTTCACTACAAAAACAATGTTATTGTTTTGGTACCACTCCAGAGCTTTCTTACCGTGTATACATTGTGCTCTATTATGAAAGGAAGAAGCCTTTTTGTAATCATTCTTTGATGTATATTTCGGTATTTACCAGTATACAGCTCACTGCAACAAATGACTTGCTTTTTTTGCCGCAACTGCATAAATCTTGCCAAACCAGTAATTCTTTAGGAAATTTCGTCAGTTCTAAACTTATCTTCAATATTTCCTCAAGCATTAACAACATAAAAATTATACCCGGAAGCTTCTTAAAATCTGCCAGTACATACGTTTTGTCGTCCATTATACAACATGAGTATTTTTGTATGAAATTTGATTTTAATTTTCGTGCCCTTGCTTAGCTTCTAAATTTTCAAAGCACTGAGGTAAATGGGCTGCTTTCAGAAGTATTTGACCATATATCCGTCCACATATATTCACAGGTTTTTCCTTTATTATACCTTAAATATCCTTGGAGATTTTATTTTGTTTATATTTTGATACCCTCTTAATCTCATTTAATTGAAAACCCAAAATGAACTATCACTTTGAGTAGAGAGCATAGCCTTTTATAGTAAAAGGCTATTTCGAAAATTATGAAATTTTACCTACTCACATTAGTTTTTAAACATTTTTAATACTTTGAATAAAAAATAATAATGTGCAATCATAAAAATTGCAAATATTATGTTTTTCTTTAGCAAATTTTATGACCTTTGAAGAAAATTTATTATCCCTTTTTTAAGACAATTGAACAAATTTATCAACAAATTACATAATTTTATTGGTTTTATTCATTAGTTTTCGACATTTTCCAGGTAACTCCTTAAATTTTTGTCATCATATTCAATATAATAGCGTCCTTGCAACACCAATTTTTGGGAGCTTGGTGTTTCTATCTCCCTAAATTATTTGTCAAAAAGTGAAAGGTTTCATATTTTTTGATATCTTGACTATCGTTTAAAAGGTTATTCAAGATATTTTGTAAAATTTTTCGAATGATTTTTAAATTTTTTAAATTTAAATTCATTGTACTTTTTTCATAAAATCTGCTCTCCTGCATTCGATTTTGGCCGGGCGGGAAGCAGTTTAGTGTCAAATCGTTCTAAATTCATTTTTTGATGAAATATCGTCAATAAATTTAAAAAAGCTCGCGTGACATTTTTTTTATTAATCGATAAAAATTTAACTTTTTCCAAAATTCACCATTTTCGACCAATGCCTGATGTAGGGCGCAAGCCTAAATCAGTTCAAAATTTCTACATTAACCATTTATGAAA
This sequence comes from Protophormia terraenovae, assembly GCA_951394005.1. Taxonomy (NCBI): domain Eukaryota; kingdom Metazoa; phylum Arthropoda; class Insecta; order Diptera; family Calliphoridae; genus Protophormia; species Protophormia terraenovae. Next base: position 86,558,634 of record OX596075.1, read on the forward strand.
CCTTGTCTTTTGAAATATATAAAGAAAACAATTTTTTCCTTAAAGGAATTTTGAGAAAAAAGTGAAAGAATTGTACTATATTTTTGTAAAAAATAGCCGTTTTTCATACCAATTTCAGAGTGCTGACTTTGAATATTTTTCACGTCTAGGCGCATTGAGATAATCCAAAAATTCTTTCAGCATGTTATTTTGAAATATATAGCAAATTACAAAATATTTTTAAAAAATTTTCTCCTCATATATCCCAGGACTTATTCCCGAAAAACGAAAGAAAGTCAAGGCAAAAAATCAAAAATTCAAAATTCAAGTGTAAATAACTTTTTAACTGTAAGAGATAACTTTGGTGAGTAAGCTTATTTTTTCTTTATCTTGCCAAGCACTTTACAGAAATATAAAAATCTTTAAAATCGGACTACATTTTTATAAGTTACGATTTTTTAAACTTTTAGATACTCGAGGTAGTCAATTTTGACACCCTGTAGAGTTTCTTGTGTTATCACAGGGTGACTACAAGATAGTTTTTCTTAAAGCTAAGGTCCTCCTCTGCAACTCTTCATTACATTTCAATTTAGTCCAACCAGTAGTTTAGGAGATACAGATTCAAAAAAATTTGCGTTTGACCCCACTGTGCAGTGGTTGGAAATGGGTTAAAGATATTTATTATTTTCATCATGATGAATATTTATATTAAAAAATAAAAATCCCACATATTTTTAAGAAAAAATTAAAAATAATTTTTTTAACAGTAAAAATATTTATATTGATTAAAAAATAAAAATTTTTCGGGTGCTTGCATTTTACCTCAATAATAAAAATGTAACAAAAAATAAAAAAAAAAAATGAAAAATATTCAATAAAAATATGCATTATTAGGTAAAATATGCAAAAACATGCACTAACAAATCGATGCCATTTTTTTTTTAGCAAAATGTCTGATTCGGATAGATAACAACATAAGATAATTTTTAAATGCTCCAAAAAAAAACATGGATATGCATATAAATCTGCCCCCTAGTCATAATTAAATAAACAGTTTGTTCCCATAGCCAATGTTCGAAGGTATATTTGTGCTAAAATACGAAAAAAAGGGTAACTGATACTCTGTACCTTTTTTCGTTTTATTACAGCTTAGGTCCTCCTTTACAACTTTCTAATACATTTCAATTCGATTCGTCTAGTAGTTTATCCCACAGTGCTACGTTTCACTTATAAAAACGAAAGGTATTTAAATTTCATTACAACCAAGATTACAATACAATTCTTGTTACTTTTATCATTTTTACAACGAAATATAGCTAACATTCGCCATAAAACAAATTGGTAAAATATCTCTTACAATCATGATTGAATTTGTTTAGTAGTAGTTGTGCAAATACAGCTTAGAGTTAAGCATATTTTGCATACAATACACGTACTATTTTATCCGTGCAGTTGGTAAAGCATTTTCATTTAGCCACTGACTACTATTCCAGCCATTAAGGTCAGTATATACAAATTCAATTCAAGACATTAAAAACGTGCCATATTATATTTTTCCTTTTTTAGAGCAACATCTTTGAAACATTATTTTTTATTTTTTTAAATAAGAAATTGTTTACCTTTTATAAGTACAAAAACGTAACTACGAAATAGCCATTTGTATACATTTGAATTTTATGCTATTATAATGTTTTTCGCCTTTTTCCTTCTGAAAGCTCTTGCTAAGATAAAAAGAGAGGATTAAATGTTTACAGTACCAAAATTTATAAAATTGGTAATATTTGTTTGTATTTTTGTTGTTATTGTTGTCATTATTAATGGTTCGTTACAGCTGCAAAAGTAAAAGAAGCAGCAGAAACAAAAATAACTCATTATTTACACAACTAATGTAATTATGAGTGAAAGCAAAAGCAGCAGCAACAGCAACAGAAGTACCAACAATAGCCGCCTGCATCATTCATAAGTATATACTGGAATTAATGTAAAAAATGTAAATTTATTATGGCAATTTACATTGAAAACAAACAGCGGAAATTAAGATGAATTTCATATAAAAAAAAAGAATATAATGAAAAACAAACAATTATAATTTTTAAGGTTTTAAATTTTTGGCTTTATATTTTTGTAGCTTTGTTTATATTTCATCCAGGAAATAGCATATTGTTAGAGTTTTGTAAATAAAATTTAATTTAGTTTTTTGTTTGTTATAGGTTAAGTGCAATATAACTTTTAAATTTAATGAAAATCGTGATTTTGTATAAATTACGTGATACAAGAAATATTAATAAGTAAGCGGAATAATTTGTGACCAGTTAAATATTTTCGGTTTTTATACTATTCCACAGTATAACAAAACGTCTCCTCAGTGTATATAGGTGTAGGGAATTCTTGACCTTAACATTTTTCTCTAAAAAATATATATTTTCAAAAATGTTTATATAAGGACTGCGCACGAAAAAATCCATCCCTTCGTCTTACAAACTGGTCTGGTCAGACCAATTGCAGATTTAAATGTTGTTTTCATATATTTATAATTAAGCTAGAGACTTAAGATTTTAGGTACCCTCCTACAATTTTGTTTTCTAACGATCTGTTTAAAAACCAGAACGATAAGCCTAACACAAGGATAGTTATGAGGATAAATTTGTGTACATGTCACATTCGTACCAAATATGGTCTGGCTAGATCAGTTATATTTTGTGTGGAAAATTATGTGGTTTAACAATTTAATTCGTTCTTTTTTATTGTATTTTATTTCATTAAAAACTTTTAAACTGTGCTCTCGATGGTTTACAAAAGTTATTTTATGATTTTCCACCTATTCGTTCATATTTGGTCTTATGAGTTTAATACCGTTAAAACCTCAAATGTTTGAAAAGAAAAATTGTGTGCGTTTGTAGGCTCAAAACAATGAGAATAACGTGAAGTTTGTCGATGGAAAAATGTAATATCTTGCAAAACTATATAGTATTGATGCTAGAATATAGTTATACAAATGTAATAATATAAAATCCATTAAAATATATAAAACGAGAGTAAAAGACACAGTCGGTCAAGCCCGACCATATGATACCCTACACCATTGTGTACATTATAATTCGGGGAGGGGTCTTTTATTAGACATGAAGTCAAATGTGGACCGATACTCATAAGTGTAAAATAGGACATATAAATACAGAATATTACGTTGATGCTGACATCTATTTGAATTTATTCACTTTTGGGTGATTCTCGAAAGGAGGCCTTATATTTGATCTATGGTAAATTATGGACCGATCTTTGTAAAATTTGGCACTATTATTTATGTTTATATAAATCTTATTTGTGTCGAATATTAACTTTATACTAACATTTTAATAGGATTTATGGCCGTTAAAGTGATTTTCTGAAAAGGGATTTATATGGGAGCTATGGGTAATTATGGACCGATATTTTAAAAATCGGTACACTTATTTAGACTTATATAAAACTTATATGTGCCAAATTTAATTAAAATATTGCTATATTTAAGAGACTTATGATCGTTAAACCCTTTTCCGGGAGGACATTTGTATGGGGGCTAGGTGAAATAGTGGACCGATCATAACCAATTTCAATAGGCTTCGTAGCTAAAGGAAACCTGTGTACCAAATTTCATAAATTTTGGTTCAAAATTGCGACCTGTAGTTTGATTACAAGGTTTACATGGACGGACAGAAGGTCAGACGGTCAGACGGACGGACATCGTTAAATCGACTCAGAAAGTGATTCTAAGCCGATTGGTATAAATTAAGGTGGGTCTTAGACCAATATTTTTGGGTGTTACAAACATCAGCACAAACGCAAAGGTATAATTACAGGGTATAATTACAGAGCTGGTCTGGCCAGACCATATTTGTTACGAATGTGACAATTAAAACATCTGTATGACGAAGTGTTAAGGCTTATAACTTTTGTATACGTTAAAAAGCATTAAAATAAATAACTTGTTTACATTTGCTATAGCTCTCAGTAACTGGGTGCTAGATTTTGTTGTATTAACATAATTAGTTTTTAGTAAAATGAAAATTAAACAAAATTTATGCAAAACCATATATGCAGATGAGGTGCGAAATAAAGTTTTTTCAGTCATAAAAAATATTTTTGGAAAATATGTTAAAAAAAACACACTTTTCTATTATTTGAAAGCATTACACAGTGTCATATCCAAAAAATAAAATGGAAATAAATGGAATTTCCAAACGGCTCGTCCGATGAAATTTTCGACAGTGTTAGTAAAGATGTAGGCCAGTTTAAGTTTTTAAGTCTGGACGTTATAGACATAACGGGGCGGGTCCAGAGAGTCCTAAAGTTGGACACCTCGGGGGTTCAAATAATTTAAAATGATCCAGATTCGTTATATCTCAGCCGATTTAAAAGATTTTTTAATGAGCGGATTCTGCTAGTCGTATATGTACTTTATCTCTTTTAGTTTAAAAGATATTGTGCTTTAAAGATTAAAATTTTTATTTTTGGACCTATCTTGGTAAAGTTTTTTTGCTATAGCGGGTCCAAATTTCACTCGATTTTTTTGATCTTTGATGAATCTTTTATTTTATTAACAACAAATAACAAAATTGTGTAGAAAAAAATTTTTGAAAAAATCTTTACTGAATCAAAAGTTATATGCATTTGAATTTTGAAAAAAAAGACGATTTTTCGCCGTTTCTTTTGCGAAAAAGGTAGTTACGTTCTTTTTGAGTTATAAAAAAAAATCTTAAGTAATATATATGGTATTTATACTTTTCTGAAAGATTACTTTCTAAGCAATTTTGTGAAGGAAAAACCAGGGTCTCTCAAAATTGACCCATTTTTTATGATTTTCCAATTTTAGCCTTAATTTCTCAAATCGCAAAGCTGTAATTAAAAAATAATTATATTTTTTTACAAAGGTTGATGTGTTTTTAATTTTTTGGTAATAGAAATTTTTGCTCACCGATATCTGTTGGGAAGATATAGCAAAAAACGTAAAAATTCCCATTTTTGGAAATTTTTTTAAGTTTTTTTATAAAATATAAAAAAAGATATAAAAACCAACAAAAAATAATGTTTCGTTAAGCAAAACTCCGCCTACTTTCCAAAAACTAATAAAATATTACAAGAATAGAAAAATATACTTATTTACCAATTCATTGATAAATAATATCTACATATAGATTATTTTAAAAGCATTATATCGTGGTCTCAAAACTGACAACTTAGATCAACTCTCACAAAATTCATTGTTTTACTATATTTCCATATGTGCGTATACGTAACACACAATTGTATTGTAACGTTTTGGTTGTTGAACTAGATAATATTCGCAATAATCGCTTATAGTTATTAAATATTGTTTATTTTTGAAAAATTGCCAAAAATTTATTTGTAAAGTTTTTTTAATGATTTTTGCAGGAGTGAAAGATCGATATATATATTATATAAAACATAAGAAATAATGGCGAAAATATTATGCTAATATGCTTTTTTATGCAATTAAAAAAGTCGTTTAAAAATTTACTTTTTTCATGAAATCCGTTCTCCTGCATTCGTTTTTAGCCGGGCGGGAAGCAGTTTAGTGTTAAATCGTTCTAAATCTATTTTTTGATAAAATATAGTCAATAAATTTAAAAAAGCTGGCGTGACATTTTTTTATTAACCGATAAAAATTTAACTTTTTTCCAAAATTCACCATTTTCATAGCAATTTTTCATACTAATTTCGAGTGCTGAAAATTCTTTTAGCATATTATTTTGAAATATATAATAAATTACAAAATATTTTTAAAAAATGTTTACCTCATATACTCGTACCTCAGGATTTATTCCCGAAAAACGAAAGAAAGTCGAGGCAAAAAATCAAAAATTTAAAATTCAATTATAAATATCTTTTTAACTGTAAGAGATAACTTAGGTGAGTAAGCCTAGTTTTTCTTTATCTTACCAAGCACTTTACAGAAACATAAAAATCTTTAAATTCGGACTTCATTTGTTAAAGTTACGATTTTTTGAAACTTTTAAATACTCGAGATATGGTCACAAGGTCACAAGGTGACTACAAGATGATTTTTTCCAAAAGCTTAAGTCCTCCTTTGCAACTCTTACATACATTTCAATTTAATCCGAGCAGTAGTTTTGGAGATGCAGATTTATTACCAAAAAATTTGCGTTTGACCCCACTGTGCGGCCCCTGATATTTTCAACTATCTTTTCACAATTTGAAGTAAAGTATAAAAAGGTCCTATGTAGGCCTAAATAAATCCGAAATAAGTAAAAACTATAACTGCTATCTCTAATTAAAAATTATACCAAAACTATTCTTTTCGGTTTTTAAAGATTATGGAAAATTTTTTTTCGATTTTTTTTCGGAAAACATTTCTTCCAATATTCAACAAACTCAAAATGTTCTCAAGCTTTCGAAAAGCATATAACACATCACATTTATGTTCAAATAAAGCAAAAAATAATTTTTATTCGAAAAAAAAAAAACCTAAGAAAATTGCGTCAAAATTATTGTTCAGTTTTATAAATATTTTTGATTCATAGTGCGATGGATATATAAAATTGTATATATGAACAAAATGGTTTTGGAAATACGCATATTGCGTACATTCAGAATATATACACTTTGGGTGGAATATACGTAAGTTGGTTTCAAAAACTTTTATAAAATTTTAATTGATTGACATATGAAAAAAAGGAATCGGTATAACTGCAAGGATATTTATAATATATTATAAATTATTATTATTTTTTTTTTTAAAATATTCCTATACCAAAATTTAAAAAATTTAAAATCTTTTCCACTAAAGCGATAAAAAAAAACAATATCAAACTATGCAGAAATACTCTCCGTCAACTACTTATAATGTAGTCTCAACATAATTAGTTTATTCTCAGGATGTAAAAAATAAACAACTTTCAAAGCATAATGCTTAACTTTTCATCATTTTACTAGAACTAAACATTGGTTTTGTTTTTCCCATTATATTTTTAATAAAATACTAACTAAAAGAAAAATAAATAAAATGATGAAGGATATAAAAATGTTTACAACACTTTTTCCTTATTTACTAGTAACATTGTGTATATATGTATGTATGTATGTATGAATGAGGATGCTAAGTTTTTCATATATGTATCTGTGTTAGTATGTGTGTAAATATATATGTATATGAGTAATTAAAATTGACAAGAATGATACTTGAACTTAGAAAAACATTTTCTATTTGTACATATGTTTGTACCTTCTATCCACAATTGTCGTTTTGATTTAAATTGTTTGAAATTTGTCATATTGTTGCAAAATTTATTCATTTTGTATTTATGTATGTGTGTGTGTAGCAAATATAAAATGAAGACAAATAATAAAGCAAATGTTATAATCATTCTGTTTGAACGTTTATTTTTCAAAAAGTTGCCATCAGTGTATTTTAGAAATAAAGGAAATGAAACTTTTTTATAAAAAAGTTTTTTTTTTATTTTTAATTAGGGGAAATAATTATAACGCAGAATTAGAGTTTCTAATTCCGTGAAATGGAAAAAAGTGTATTCCCGGGAATTTCAACAAAATAATTTGGTTTCAAAACTGAAACCAAATAAGTTTAAACCCAATATTACCACTACAGTACATAACCGGATACCCGAGTATCATTTTTAAATTTAAACTGTTCGTATTTTTTTAATAACGAAGATATAGCTACAAAACTTCTGATCATCGTGATTAAGGTGTTTATGCAGTAAGGAGTGAGATCGAAAAAATCTTAAGATACATAATATTCAATAACTTGGAAACGGTTGATCTTAGAGTTTTCATTATTTTTTTAATCATTTGATAATTTAGCACAGATCACAGAAATTTTATGGTTCTAACCACTAATTATAAAATTGTGGACCATTTTTGAAAATCCTTTCTTTGGAGATTTGATAGTTGCTTCAGTCACTTTTTTGGAACAGTGTGCACATCTTCTTTTAAAATCTTCGGTATTTTGTGACACATTTTTTGTGCTCTTGAATTCACTTTTCACAAGAGCTCAATATCTCTCCACTGGTCTAAGCTATGGACAGTTTTGAAAATTGACCTCTCTTGGTTCTAAAACTATGTTATTGATTTGGTACCACTCCAGAGCTTTCTTACCGTAGTACATAATACCAAATGGGTCCAAAAATATGTGGACACGTTGTGCTTTCTTAAGAAAAGAAGAAGTCTTTTTTGCAAATATTCCTTTATGCATATTTTGGTATTTATAGATCCGAATGTATCAAATGACTTTCCTGTTTTGCCGCAACTGCAAAAAGCTTGTCATATCATGAATTTTGTAAGAAATTTTTGCTGCTTTTGGATCTTAAACTTATCTCCAACATTGCTTCGAGCATTAGCAATAAAAATTTTTGAGGCACAAGCTGCGAAGATTCTGCCAGCACCTACGTTTCTTCGTCAATTATACAGCTTGAGTATTTTTGTATGAAATTTGGTTTTAAATTCCGAGTCCTATTTTTAGCTAGTAATTTTTTTTGCAGAATTCCAGTTTGGAATTTTTTGAGCTTTATATGTTATCAACTTTCCCATTAGCTTTAAATTTTCGCACCAAATAGTCGAAGCACTGAGAAAACTGAGCTAATTTTCTACCAGATGTGTTTGGAGTTCCTTTCAATATGCCTTCAATTTTCTGACCTTCCCAATATCATGTGGTCCTATTTTCTTACCGAACTAGGTTTCACATCAATAGTCAAATTCTCCTGATACTGTTTAATAACATTAGAAACGGTTTTACGGACAACATTTAATTCTGTGGCCAATTGTTTGTAAGACCTATTTGGATTTTTTGAAATTTTTTAATAACTTGTAGGACGTAAATCTTTTTCGTCACTTATTTTGATGAAAATAAGGACAAATTAACATGGTTGTTATTAAAAATAATAACTGAAGTATTTTTCCATGATAACTAGATCGAAAAAAATTTAAATATTGATTCCGAAACAAGTTAAGAGGCAAAATGTGTGATAAGATTTTTTCGATCTCACTCCTCCTTATTAACTTGGTCTATATAAAGAAAGAAAACTCAGAAGAGAATGGCAACAAACTAGATCGCCAGCTGCAAAGCTGAGGCTGTCCATAGCAAGTAAAAAACTAAAAAGAACCGTTCAATTAGAATAATAAACATACCAATTTTTCAATATAGAAGGCAGCGAAGGATATTAAACCACCGGTAGAGGTTCAAAGTCCTTTAAAGAAGACTGACGGTACCTGGACCAGTAGAGCAGAAGATAAAGCCAATTTATTTGCATGCTACTTAAGTACAGTCTTTCAACCCAATCCCCAAACAAATTATTTTGTATTGGGAGAGACACTTGACACTACACTAAATTATGATGACATAATTGTTGTTAGCCCAGAGTACATTGATACAATCATTAAAGAAAATATAAATGTTAGAAAATCAACTGGATATGATTCAATAAAACCATTAATTATTAAAAACCTACCGAATGTGGCAATAAAATGATGCCAAAGCCAGCAAAAATGATGCCAAGCCAGCAAAAGATTATACTATAGCATCTTCACATAGACCCATTAGCTTACTTTCTTGCTTGTCGAAGGTATTCGAAAAAGTATTTCAAAAGAACATTTGACCATTGATGAACGATGGACCAGTTTGGTTTTCGTGAAAAACACGGAACCATAGAACAAGTGAATCGTGTAACTGGTGAGATAAGAAAATATCTCGAATTAAAGTAGTATTGTTCAGCTGTTTTCGTAGATGTCGCACAAGCATTCGACAAAGTTTGGCTCAAGGTCCTAATCTATAAAATTAAATTTTTATTACCACCATGTACCAACAAATTGCTGGAATCCTATCTATCTGACCGTATATTTAGAGTAAAGTATAATGACTTTGTGACAGAAGACTTTGAAATTAAAGCCAGTGTTTCACGGGGAAGTGTCCTTTGACCTACCCTTTGACCTATCTAATTTTCGCCTTTGATTTGCCTATATGTGATGAACTGACTATTTCAACATTTGCTGATGATACTGCAATATTCAATTCTCATGAAAACCCACAAATAGCATCTAGCCAACTAGATATTTACCTCCGACATGTGGAAACATGGTTGAAAAACTGGCGTATTCGCGTAAATCACTGAGAAGAGGAAACTGTCCTCTAGTTCCACTTAATGATATAAATATACCCCATTCATTTCATGTCACATACCTTAGTATTCACTTAGATAGGCGACTAGCTTGGCATCGTCATATAGAAGCCAAGACTTCATATGAAGTTAAAAGCTTCTAGTCTTCACTGGTTAATTAACAGTCATTCAAAACTAAGCCTTGACAATAAAGTCATCCAACAATGGGAAGCAGACAGTAATGCGAGTATCGATATTATACAGAGGGCCCAATCAAGGATTCCTAAGACCATGGCGGGTGCACCATGGTACATAAGAAATGAAAATATCCATAGGGACTTAGAGGTACCATTTGTAAGAGACGAATTTTGGAAGTTCAGTGAAAAATACATTTTTAAACTAGAGATTAACCCAAATCACTTGCAAGATTTCTTGCTGAAATTCAGTCAGTTACAAGACTTCGCACAGGCCACTTTCCACCCCGTTAATAGAAGGACCATGGAATAACCAATGATCTCGATAGAGATTGAATAGTTTTAGTATTTAGTTTTTAAGATTTTAATACATATTGTGAGGTCTAAAATAAAACAGATTAAAAATACAAATAAAACTTAATAAAAAAAAAAACATTCTTTACTACTGTAAGAACATTATAGTCTGTCCTGACCGATTTTCTCAGAGAGTTTATATGGAATGAGTGTTTTATTGCAGATAAAGTCTTGTTGTAAAGTTTAAAATTACAATTTATACATTTTAGAATCTTTTGTTTACAAAAAATGTAATGTAATACTAAACAAATATATGTTCATCTAAACCCTATTCTAGGAGAAAAATTGTATGGGGACTTGGTTATAATAGGTAACCATTATCAACTAATTTTAACAGCGCTCATGTCTACATCATATAAAGCTAAAATTTATCAAAATATTTTAAAAATTACAACTTGCAGCTTAAATAAAAGTTCAATATGACATAAACAAACATATTTTTTTACATGTATGTAGTTACCGATTTGTTTTAAGTTTTGTGACTAATTACACTGGTCAACAAAAAAATCCTCCCCCATAGACGAATAGTAGGACTTGATTTATTTTGATGTGCTAAACACGAATCTGCTTTCAGTTTTTTTCCATTAGGTCTGGATTTTTTTTATGGGCGTGTTTAATATTTCGCCCATAGTAAGGCCATTACTTTAGTATATTTCCTCATAACTCAATAACCTTGTGAACGATAGATCAAAGTGATACACCAAAAGATGCGGACTAAAAATATCTTCAAATCCCCTAAACTAAATTTTTTTATGTGCTCAATAGTTTTGGAGTTATTTTGAAGTAAGTGCCCGAAAAAAATCATTTTCATGAAAAATTTTAGATTTTTTTTGGTACTAAAATTTCATTTAATAAATGGAATGTTACAGTTTATCATCTTTATCTTAAAGCTAGTAATGCTGCGAATGAAATAAGGCATGTATCTTCAAAATTGATCCACAAATCTAAATTTTATTCACAATTAAGTAAAAATACCCATGTTACATACAATTGAGTAGAAATACAGTGGTGGCCACAAAAAATATTTTTTTTATTTTTTCTTGAAACAAAAATAGATGGACTAGGTGGATTTTGACAAGTTAAACAAGAATCTGCATTAAATTTTTTTCTATCGGGTACTGATTTTTTTTTTATGTGCATGACTAATACCATCACTTTATTCAGCGATCACACTATAAAATTCGCGAATAGTTTGTCAAACTTAGGCTATAACTCAAGAACGGTTTACACGATTTTAATAAATGATACATCAAATGATGCATACGAAAATTGCCTTCAAGGTATGTCAACAATATTTTTCATTTGCTCCAGAATTTCAGAGTTATGGATCAAAATTTTCACCACTTTTCAAAAAAATAAATTTTTAAATTTTCGGTACTAATTACCGAATACTACGAAAATGTTAACTGGACAAAAAATTATATAAATTCACCTCAAAGACATTTATCTTAATTGGACAAACTGTTCTCGAGTTATACAAGTGTTACTGTCTAAAGGCGGGGTCATAGTAGTCGTACCCATAAAAAAAATCAGTGCGTGATAGAAAAAAAAGTAAAAGCAGATTCTTATTTAGCACGTTAAATTCCATTTAATCCACCTATTTTTTTATTTAAGACAAAAAAAAATTTTTTTTTGCCCACTAGTGTATTTTCACTTAGCTATAGGTATGCATGGGTTTCTAAACTTAACTGTAAATCCAATCAAGATTTGTGCATCAATTTTTATGATACGTACCTTTATTTACTCGTAGTTTTGCCAGCTTTGAGATAAAGATGATAAACTTAAATATTTTTGATGTTTTCACTTTAAAAAAAAGTTTTAGTAAAAAAAGAAATCTTGAATTTTGCATGAAAAAATATTTTTCGGACACTTTTTTCGAAATATCTCCTAAACTATTGAGCGGATAAAAATTTGATAACTATTTAAAGCTAATTTTATTGCACATATCGTGATATATCACCTATATAAATCGTGCAAACCGTTCTAAAGTAATAGTGAAATAAACTCGAGTAATCGGCATATTTAGGGCACAATATTATTAGGGCACGTTCATAAAAAAAATCTCGACCTGATGGAAAAAAACTGAAAGCAGATTCGAGTTTAGCATGCGGAATTCCATCTAAGGAGTGAGATAGAAAAAATCTTAACACACATTTTGCCTCATAACTTTTTTCGGAATCAATATTCAAAATTTTTTTTGATATAGTTATCATGGCAAAATACTTCAGTTATTATTTTTAATAACAACCATGTTAATTTGTCCTTATTTTCACCAAAATAAGTGACGAAAAAGATTTCCGTCCTACAAGTTATTAAAAAGTTTCAAAAAATCCAAATAGGTCTTACAAATTATTGGCCACAGAATTAAATGTCGTTCGTAAAACCGTTTCTAATGTTATTAAACAGTATCAGGAGAATTTGGCTATTGATATGAAACCTAGTTCGGTAAGAAAATAGGACCACATGATATTGGGAAGGCCAAAAAATTTAAGGCAAGCACATCTGGTAGAAAATCAGCTCAGTTTTCTCAATGCTTCGATCATTTGGTGCGAGAATTTAAAGCTAATGGGAAAGTTGATAACATATAAAATTCAAAAAATTCCAAACTGGAATTCTGCAAAAAAAATTACAAGCCAAAAATAGGACTCAGAATTTAAAACCAAATTTCATACAAAAATACTCAAGCTGTATAATTGACGAAGAAACGTAGGTGCTGGCATAATCTTCGCAGCTTGTGTCTCAAACATTTTTATTGCTAATGCTCGAAGCAATGTTGGAGATAAGTTTAAGACCCAAAAGCAGCAAAAATTTCTTACAAAATTCATGGTATGACAAGCTTTTTGCAGTTGCGGCAAAACAGGAAAGTCATTTGATACATTCGGATCTATAAATACCAAAATATGCATAAAGGAATATTTGCAAAAAAGACTTCTTCTTTTCTTAAGAAAGCACAACGTGTCCACATATTTTTGGACCCATTTGGTATTATGTACTACGGTAAGAAAGCTCTGGAGTGGTACCAAATCAATAACATAGTTTTAGTACCAATAGATGTCAATTTTCAAAATTGTCCATAGCTTAGACCAGTGGAGAGATATTGAGCTCTTGTGAAAAGTGAATTCAAGAGCACAAAAAATGTGTCACAAAATACCGAAGATTTTAACAGAAGATGTGCACACTGTTCCAAAAAAGTGACTGAAGCAACTATCAAATCTCCAAAGAAAGGGTTTTCAAAAATGGTCCACAATTTTATAATTAGTGGTTAGAACCATAAAAATAATATATTTCTGTGATCTGTGCTAAATTATCAAATGACTGAAAAAATAATGAAAACTCTAAGATCAACCGTTTCCAAGTCTATATATTTTTTTTTTTTATTTTTTTTGAAGGAGCTCAAAAAAAAATTTTTTTTGTCGACCTGTGTTTATAATCCATAAATTTACGTTTGACTCCACAGTGCATTGGTCGAAAATGATAAATTTTCATTTATTTATCTTGGCATCTAGCCGCTCAAAAATGTAGTCAATACATTTTATAAAAATAGCCATACTTTCATAATCATACTTTTTTGCCTCTTAGAATAAAATCAATTTGTTTTTATCAAAAGTAAGCATTTCATTGGACTACCCTATTAAAACTCAATTAAACTAGTTCTATTTAAAGGTTCTTTTCAGATAAATTCTTAAAAAAAAAACGCACATTTTTAAAAGCACAAAACATCTTTTAACTGCAACTTGGCAACAATTTAATGTTGTCATGGATCCAATGAATATTTTCAAATGAAAAATGAGCAACATGAAAATATTTATAAACTACTGCTGTGTTACTGTTGTTGTCCCTTTTGTATTTTTTGGTTTGTATTGAGCAGTTATAAAGAAATTGCTGTTTGTTTATTGTGGTTTTTAAGTACAGTGGTACAAAATGAGAAATATAATAATGTAAATGTAAACAAAAATATTTATCTAAAGGTGATAATATTTTTGCAAATAGAAGTGACATTTAATATTTTTATTTTTGAATTCTTTAATAAAAAAAAAAATATATTTTTATTCAAAGATAATTTTTTTTTTGGTTTACTGTATTTTGACATTATAAATTTTGTTGTAAAATTTGTAAAGAGAGAAAACTGTCTATTCATATTGCATTTATGTATGTTTATCGTAAAATGTGTATTTGAGTGTTTTTTTTTTTTTTTTTTTATTAAAAATTTATGTTGATGATGAATGTTTTACTTGTAGTGTGTGGTAAATAACTGAGTATGTTGAAAAATCACTTGGCGTCATGTAGTCGGTAACTGAAAATCCAGTTCTTGTTGTTTTTTTTTTTTTTTTTTTGGTGAAACTTATTCATATCAGTTCCTGGTATGTTCGTATGCGTATAATGACAAATGTTGAAATTCAGACAATATTAAGGTGGTAATTATTATTTAAAAACAAATCATTTAAGAAATAAATATATTTTATTATTAATAACTAAATATGAACTTTTAGAATAAAGTTTCAAAAATATTTGTTCTATATAATGCCTAAAATTAGACTTAATTTTTAAGAAATATTTATCTCCCTAATATAGTCTATAGGTTTTTACATATTTATAGATATATGTATAAGTATATCTGTTTATATCCATATACAGATATGAGTGTATGTAAATTGTAAGTGGCTTTATAAAACATACATATCTCACTCACTCATACTCACTTTTCATCTATCTGTTGTTATATATACATAGATATAAATGACATTTTTAATATTCGCAATGCGTTTATATTGTAAAATAAAAAAAATTTAAAAAACATTTTACCACATAAATATTTTATATGTTTTATATGTATAATGCTAGCAAATTGATGCAAAATTTTCAATTTTAACTAGACATTTTTAAAGTTTTTTTTTTCCGCAATTTTAATTACTTTTTTGAAAAAGAAACCTCACAAGTATATCCAAAAAAGGACTAAAGAGTTTGAGTAAAGTATTAAGGTTAACCAACTTTTAAAATTAATAATTTGATCCACAAGTTTTATTCAAATAGGTACTTTTTACTATATACTATAATGTTTTCAAAATAACTTTTGAATTACTTATATATAAGTAGTTTTATAATAAAGTAATGACTAATATAAATAATTAATACTCTACATAAACCAAACAAGTATAAATTAAATATAAATTGTTTATTATTATTTTTTCTTCAATTCACAATATAAAGTAAACAAATCACACAGGAAATATACCAAAAACATAAATTAGAAAAATAACTGTCGACAATATGAAAAAAAAGAAGTAGATATTTAAATTTACAGACAAAACATTGTTTAATATTAAAGAGAAGAAAATTTGAAAAAATTTAAAATTAGAGTTTTCTTATAAACAGAAGACTCAAAAGGTTTGTTCGTTTGAAATTCTAGCAAAACTAGTAAAAAAAGAGAAATTTAAAAATAATGCTCAAAAATATACTTTAACTTGAAAAAGTAAAATAACGGAAAATAGTAAAATAAATTTTAGTGTCAATAAGAAATAAAATGTTTATATAATTTTTTATTTTTTTTAAATGGAAACTTGGAAACAACTCAAAAATACTGGCATAAGTTCCTTTGCAGATAATTTTTCATATATTTTCTTATAGAATTTCTTCTATCTAATGACATGTATGATTTTTTTGCCTAGTTGAATATCATCAATAGTTCATGTCCGCCCATGAAAACTACAGGTAGATTTGGAAGAAAACTTAATGCAATTTGGTACACAGAACTCCAAAAATCCAGAGACAAATCATATTGTTCAAAAAGTGTCCATTCCCAGCAAAAATTTCTTCATACCTAGAAGCAGGTTTGTAAGGGAGAGATAAAAGAACTCTCCCTTACCAACCTGCTTCAAGAAGGCATGATTTTTGTTCGTGATGTCCCACTTGGTAGGGCTCTTTGCTGCGCTACGTATTAGTATCATACATGCCTTTATTATGAGCATTTTAAGGCATCATAGATGTGATCATATCATGCCTCTTTTATGTGAATCTTTTAGAGATCCCAGAAGCTGTGAAATCATGCCTTGAATTTAAATAATGCATTTATAAAAAATATTATTTTTATTTAATATTATTTTTTATTGGATTTGTTTTATAAAAATTTAAAAAGAAAAATCGACAATCTTTTAAATCAGATCATCAACTGGCCTTTTTATTGGGGGAATCCTTAATTATTTAATCTGCAAAATAATTATAATAATAAAAAGTTATATTACTTAATAGAAAAAAATTAACACAAAAACATAAGATTATGTTATACGTACCATAGCTGTTCATTGTGAATATTTTCAATCAAAATATTTGTTAAAAATAAATTATTTTAATATTTTATTTATATTTTTAGAAATAAATTTCTTTAAAATTATTTTATACTCTTTGTAATATGATTTTCAGTTACTTGAAATTAATTTGAATAAAAATTATTTAAATATTATTCCATTTGTTAACAAGTTAGATAAAATAATATTTCCACAAAAGTATTCGAATATATATTTATAAAATATAAATCAAATTCTTAAGTCTTTAACTAATTTTAAAATATATTTTATTTCTTTAGTTTGAATACAATTGTTCTTTATTTTATTTTCCATTTTAAAAATAAAATAATATCTGTTTTAAAACATTCAATTTTTTTTTATTCATAGAAAACTTTTGAATATTTTTATTCAACATGAATTTGTTTGAATAGTTTTAAATTTACTTTGAAAAAGAAAAATAAGTAAAATATTTTTTTTATACTTGAATATTTTAAAAAATTTTATAATTTTTTGTCATTCAAGCCTTTTGAGGCTGAATATTTTTATTTTTTGGAGTTTTTGTTGAATAAAATAATAAAAATATTTATTTTAAATGTTTCTATTTGAATATAAAGTTTTTGAATAAAAATCAGAAAAATTTGTTGAACTTTTTTTATTTAAATAAAATACATATGAATATTATTAAACTTTAAAATAGTCAAATAAAAAACTTTTGATTATCTTCTTATAAAAATATATTTGTTTTTCTTTTGGTTAAATAAAATATTTTAATTTTTAATTTATTTTGTTCAATCAGATACAAATTTATAATAAATTCAATTGTTTTAGTATAAATAGAAATCCTTAATATTTTTATTCAAAAGATAATAGATTGATTAACAAATATTTTTAATTAGAAATAAGAAATAGAAATGAAATAAAAAGTATTTTTATTTTTTATTTCATTCATAAGTTACAGCTATGATACGTACCGTATATTAATAAAAAATAAATAACCCATTGTTTTTTCTCTAATCGTATTTTTTTCTAATCGTATAAAAACAAAAACACAAAATTTCTTTAAAACAAGTCAAACTGAAAATTAAAAAAAAGTAATAAAACACAAAATACGTTACAAAACATATCATTTCTTGTATATTATAAAGAAAACTAAAAACAAAATACATATTTAGAGCTTTATTAATTTAATAAATAATATTATTTTGTTAATATAATAGTTATTTAAAATAAATAAAATTTTACTTACAATTTTAATATAATTTTTGTACATTATTTTTTCCGACTTTCACGAACAAACTTACCTCTTAACACTTTGAACGTTCGATCACAACTAATCAACTCAATAGAAAATATTGCATCATCCTACTTAGCAGAACTTTTTGTATTAAATTACAAATAAAAATGGGGAGAAGTAAGTCATTCGCTTACAATCCCGCATCCACGTAAGCGAGATAGGATGCAAGTTGTAATTCGGTAATTTCTCGCTTCCTTTTATAGCTTCCTCAAATACGCATCAATGATGTGCTATCGGCAGGCATGAATAATTTTGCACTGCTTACCAGTACCTAAAAATTTTTTGCTGGGTTATTTCACATAGCTTCTAAATGACAAACGTCTGCCTAGAATTGAGTTTGACCCCTATAAATCTCATAAATGTAATAAAATACAACACAAATAAAATATATTGTAACCTTAAACCTACACATCAAATTTTTTTAACATTGGACTTTAATTGACCATAAGCTTCATACATACTTTCCCTAAATTTCTAACGAATTTATACCATAAAACGTTATTACATAAATTTTATTATTTTTATCCGATTTCCTTTATTTACTAATTTGTCTATTACATTATACACCTCATCTGTGAATACCCTATTATTATTTTACATTATCTGTAAACACCCTTATTGTTGTTCTAAGAATTAAGATTTAATAATTCTCATTAAGTTTATATAATTATTCTCATAAGTACTCTAAGTTTGTATGGTATAGTTGCGATTTAATTTGCCAAAATCTAAGACAGCTGATATTACGATATAACTTGCCTTATTTCAAGACACTTGATATAGTAACATCAGTCAAGGCCGGATTAGTTGGTTGTTTATGTGATGTTGATGTACCGTTTATTTACGGGAAGAATTTTGTGCAATTATCCAAAATTAATAACGTGACATATGTTTTTGGCATTTGTTAGAAAAAACACAGAGTTACCAAACTTATTTGCTAGAAAAAACCTAGAAATGCAACTCTGATTGAAATTAAACATATCTATTTAATTGTTTGTGTATTTAGTTATTTTTGTTCATTTATTTCTTCGTTTATTTAGTGGTTTTTCTTTTTTATTTCGTTAAGTATTTGTTTTTTATAAGAAAAAAGTTATTGTTTGGCAACACTGCTAACAACTGTCACGAAACAAGGCAAGAAAATTCTGTTTTCAACAGAATCAGACATCATTGTTAGCATTACAATACAAGCAAAATAAACGATCAGCTGTTTCCTTCGCGGGAGGAAACGTCACATAAACAACCAACTAATTCACGCTTCACTGTTTCTCTGGTACTCGGATTAGTTCCGAGCGTCAAGGGGATACCTTACACAGCATTTCTGTCTGTTTCGGACACAGCGGCATTGCCCCGTCTGTTTCGGCACTACAACTTCGGTCATCAGTCCCGATACCACTACTTCGGTTGTTATCCTCGGCACTACAACCTCGCTTATTAGTTTCGGCACCGTGACTCCGGTCATCAGTTTTGGCACAGCGAATTGTATCATCTGTTATACCAAATAGATTCAGTCTGAATTTTGTAGTCTAGCTTTAAGAAACCGTATTATTACATTAGTATTCATAAGTTATATTTAAGTATCATCAACGATCCTGCTTGCTGCATAATACCCGAGGGAACCGAATCTTCAACTCCGCATTTACCAGTAGAATCCGAATTACCTGAGAAGTAACCGACTGAATCTCTACATATCATCGTTCTGCTAGTAATTTATTTAACACAAAAGTATTAACTATAATTTATTGTTACCTATTTCTGAAACATTGAATTATTAAATAAAGATACACTGTATAATTAACCCCCAGAAAGGGTAAATCGATTGTGTTCCCACTTTAGGTTCGTGGATCCCGTAAGTCGACCCTGGATGCGACTGATCTACCTCAGCCGACGACAAAATCACGTTACAAATTACTTAAACATGATAAATGTGTCAAAAATTTCAATATATACACGAATTCGCACATTTTATTTAAATACATGTCAATGTACCAAATTTTAAAAGGATCAGTCCATACTTGACCACGGCCTTTTCCGAAAACCCTTTAAATATGCATAAATTAGTATCACAATACAATTTTGTTTACGTAAGCTTTATAATATTATTATTCGTAAATCCAGAACTTGCAATACTTCATTAAAAATTGACCGCTGGTTTCAACAAAAAACGTTTAAAAAATAAAACATATTTTCTAATTTGAAAATAAAAATTTCTTACTACTTTTGCTTGTACAAAATATTCATGTAAAATATAGCAAAAGAGAAAAATATTTTTTTTTTTTGAAATGTTTACTACTTTTACTATTTTTATGTGCACAGAAACGCCTTTTGAGTAAAATACTTGCAAAAATAGTAAAAATAGTATGCAAACGAACAGACCTAAAATTTTGTAGAGTAAAATCTATTTAAAAAAATTCAAAATGAAATTGTGATAGATATTTTGCTAAATAACGAAATTTTCTTTATTTTTTATTAACATATGTATAAGCGCTTCATCAACAGAATTATGTTTTTAATAAAAATAATAAATATTTGGTTACCATTATAAGACCTTAATATAGTTACAATAAAATGTGTATAGAAGACGTATACGTATTATAAATAATATATATAGCAAATACTCATACGCTAACAGCAAATTTAATAAAAAAAATTTGGACATTATGCAATCTATTCACCAATTTTTTGTGAACAGTACCTTTTGTTCTAATAGTAAAAACTTATAGAAAATGCTAGAACTGAAACCAGTCATATCACTGGTCGGCAAAAAAAATCGTCCTCCTTCAAAAAAAACAAAAAATATATTTGCATTAGATAGAATTCTACATGCTGCACAGTGGGGTTAAAAGCATATTTTTTGACAATAAATCTCCTAAACTATTGGTCAGATTAAATTGAAATGTATGAGAGAGTTGTAGAGGAGGACCTAGGCTTTCAGAAAAATCATCTTGTAGCTACCTTGTGATAACACTTAGAAGATAAGCTACAGGGTGTCAAAGTTGACTACCTCGAGTATGTAAAAGTTTAAAAAAATCTTAACTTCCACAAATAAATTTACTCTAGAATTTTGAATTTTTGATTTTCTGCCTCAACTTCTTTCGTTTTTCCGGAATAAGTCCTTAGGAATATGAGGTAAATTTTTTTTAAATACCCTGTAATTTTCTGTATATTCCGAAATAATATGCCGAAACAATTTATGGATTATCTCAATTCGTATAGACGTGAAAAATATTCGAAATCAACACTCTGAATCTGAGTTCAATTTTTTAACTTTTTTTGTCAAAGTTCCGTTAATAAAAAGATTTTTTCTTTATATACTTCAAAAGAGAAGACTTCATAAATGGTTAATATGGAAATTTTAAACTTGCACCCTACATCCAACGTTGCACATTGGGGCAGAACCGAAATTTTTTGGAAATAAATCTATAACTTCTGCACGGCTGGATGCATTCTCAAAGTTGGGTACCTCTGACTTGCAAATTTTTTAATCGCTTGGCAAATGTTTCTCGTCCAATTTCAAATATTTTTATACATTATTGTAGGCACTAAAAAGACCTACAAAAAACATGCTTGCATGTTCTATTTATCTCTTATAGTTTTCGATTTATTTACATTTAAATTTTTAAGTACCTCAATTTTGCATGTTATTGGTCCAGTTTTCTTCATATATATCCTAGTATTTCCGACCGATTTAACTCGTTTTTTCTTTAGCTAATTAAAAAACAAAATTATCTATTGAATACAAAAAATTTGAAGTCGATATCTTTACCGAGTCCAAAAATAAACGATTTTGTATTTGAAAATTGCAAAAATAACGACTTTTTGTTTTTTTTTTTTTTTTTTTTTGTCCGAAAAAGTATCTACACTCTTTTTTCTCTTAAGTAAAAATTTCTTAAAAAACATATAATAATTATATACTTTTCTGAAAGGTATCTTTACAGAGAAGACTTTGAAATAAAAAGTGAGCCCAATAACTCAAGTGGTCTAGCTACACACCCTCCCGAATTCATCCCATTTTATATGAAAGTTTTGACTTTAGTCTATATTTTCTCAAATCCCAAAGCACGAATCGGCAAACGGAATACAGTTCATTAATCTGTAATATGTTGTTAAAAGTTTTCAATCAAAATCTACGGGTTTTCGGAAAAATGCGGATTTTATAGCCGAAAATGTGAAAAAACACATTTTTGGCGTTTTTTGTGGGAATTGTGGGATTTCTTTTACAAAAATCTTTAAATTTTTTTCACTTTATCATTTTATACGATAAAGTCTACCTCCACTGAAAATTTCGTTAAGATATCTTTAATAACAAAGATTTTATTACAGATAAAATATTTATAGTTTCTCAAAAAAACACTTTTTCACAAAAATTCTACTTTAATTTCAAAAATCAGAAAAAGTATAAACTACAAAATACAAATACAAAAAAGATTAACATTGTACACTCCCCTGCTATACCTATACCAAATTTCATGCCAATCCTACCAGCCGATCAGAAGCTACAGATTTATTTCCAAAAAATTTCGATTCTGCCCCACTGTGCGTTGGTCGAAAATGGTCAATTTTAGAAAAAAGTCCTTTTTATCGATTAATAAAAAAAATATCAAACGAGCTTTTTTAAATTTATTGAATGCTAAAACTAAATATACATACTTAGGGTAATTGTGTCAGAAATTAAAAAAAAAAAATTAATTTAGAAGACGAAAACAGTTAGGAATGTGACAGTAAAAACAAAAATTTCTTTTAACTGTAAAATATGCAAAATTTTTCTCTTAAGTATAAAATATAAAACTTATGCTCTTTAGTGTAATATATGCCAATTTATGCTATAAAATATCCAAAAATATGTAATTTAAATTGCTAAAATATGCTTAAATATTTTATGATCAAAATATGCAATAACAAACGATGCCAAAATTCTTAAAATATTCTGAATAGAATAAAAAGATGATTTTGCTATTTTTATTTACCCTGATAATAAATATATAAACAAATTAACGGCACCCATTTTTTTCCACATATAGTAAAAGTTAAGTCTCAAGTCAATCCACTTTTTCATCTACCAATTTTTTCGTGCGCAGTTTTTAGTAAAAACAATAAACTTTATATATCAAAATAATAAGGTATATTTGCTTAAAGATTTTGCATTTAATGTTGCACATTTGTTATTTGGATTATTAGAAATTTTTCTTTCCTTCTTTTATATTTTATTTGTTTGTCGTTGACTTACATGTAAATAAATTCCTTTACATAAACAAATAAAAATGAAACATATTTCTTTGGTCCTTTTTCTATAAAAGAACAGTCAATGATAAAAATGTTCTAACATTTTCGCATATTTAAAGTTAAAAATATGCATACGTAGATAATAACTCACTTTTTCCAGTAACTGTATTTACATATATTTGGCAGCAAAATATACAAATATTTATTTTAATAAAATTCAACTTAATATAAAATGTTGAAAATATAAAAAAATAATCTTATATTATTGACAACGTAACACATTCTACTTAAAATATTATTTATTTATTTTTTTTTTTTTTTTTTTTTTGGGATATTTTCTTGTATACTATGAAACCCAAAAAAATATTCTTGCTTGAAAGAAAAACACATATGTAGTAAAATCTGTGCAATTGGCGCCATTTATTAACTGAACTGGAAACTTTGTATTGGCTATATTCTAAGGATTTATAGCAGCATAAAATCATAAAAAAGGTGTTAATACCACTAAAAAAAATATTAAAAGAAAACAACGCACCAGCACTGAATATTTTATGTACAAAATTTTGAGATTCTTTAAATTTTATTATTACTTTTTAATAACATTTCAATGGTTTAACGCGTGAAATAGCAATTTTAGAAAAAATACACTCGGAAAAAAATATGGTTATGGTAACCATAATCTAAGAGCAACATACTATGATAGTAATATATGTGTTTAGGCCTCAACAGAGAATGACGATTTATTGGACATCGACACGGAGTCCCCCCTATAAATTTGAACCCCACGGTCGAATATTGGGGTAAAAGGTGTCGAAAATAGCGATTAATTCAAGGAAAGGTGATATCAATAATTTAATGATCACGTTTTATTTTTTATTGATTACACTGGTCGACAAAAAAAATTTTTTCGTGCTCCTTCAAAAAAAAAAAAAAAATAATATGTTTAATAGACGGAATTCCGCATGCTAAACTCGAATCTGCTTTCAGTTTTTTTCCATCAGGTCGAGATTTTTTTTATGGGCGTGTCTAATATTGCGTCGAGTATTACTCGAGTATATTTCACTATAACTGCAGAACGGTATTACCGATTATTATATAAATAATACATCAAAATATGCGGAATAAAATTAGCTTTAAGTCGTTCTACTAACAAATTTTTATCCGATTAATAGTTTAGGATATATTTCGAAATTAGTGTCCGAAAAAAAATTATTTTTTTGTTACTAAAACTGCTTTTTCAAAGTGGAAACTTCAAAAATGTTTCAGTTTATCACCTCTATCTCAAAGCTGGCAAAACTACGTGTAAATAAAGTCACGTATCATAAAAATTTATGCAAAAATCTCGATTGAATTCACAGTTACCCAGCAAAAACTTTAGTTGCCAGGTAATGAGTTAAGAAGCTAATATAATGGCTTTACACTACTTACACATTAGCTGAATAACCCATTATTTTAACATGGTGATGCCATTAGAGGCAGCTACTTACCTCATGTCATTATATAGATGTCATTAGAAGAACTAATTACTTTTAAGTTGTTCAGTAACTCATTGATTTTAAAGTATTATTGAAGTCATTATAAGTTAAAACAAGATTAATTAGTTGCGTCTTTTTTTAATTTTATTAAAATCCTAATATATATTATAAAAATGAGGTGTAAGTTTGTTTGTTTGTTTGTTTGTTTGTGCGTCAATCACGTCTAAACGACTGAACCGATTTTCACGAAATTTGACACACAGATAATACCAGTGCCAGAGGTGGTTATAGGCTATATAAGATTTCGATTGGATGCCACGCCCACATTTTACGCCCACTTTTTATAACTTCCAAACGGTTGGACCGATTTTCACGAAATTTGACACACAGATAGTATTAGTGCCGCTCATCATTATAGGCTATGTACGAACTGGATTGGATGCCACGCCCACATTTTACGCCCACTTTTTATAACTTCCAAACGGTTGCACCGATTTTCACGAAATTTGACACACAGATAGTATCAGGGCCACTGATCATTATAGGCTATGTATGATTGGATGCCACGCCCACTTTTTATAACTCTTAAATGGTTGTACCGATTTTCACGAAATTTGACACACAGATAGTATCATTTCCGGTGGTCATTATAGGCTATGTATAAACTTGGTTGGATGCCACGCCCACATTTTACGCCCACTTTTTAAAACTCTTAAACTGTTACACCTATGTTCACCAAATTTGACACACAGATAGTACCATTACCGCTGGACATTATAGGCTATGTATGAACTGGGTTGTATGCCACGCCCACTTTTTATAACTCTCAAACGCCTGTACCGATTTTTAAGAAATTTAACACACAGATAGCACCAGTAACGGTGGTCGTTTAAGGCTATGTAAGAACTGGGTTCACGCCCATATTTTACGCCCACTTTTTAAAACCCCTAAACAGTAGCAATTGTTTTATATTCCCTATTAGGGGGTAGCGAAGCGCACCGGGTTACGCTCGTATTAAAAAGAAAATATACAATTAATAGTGTTTAAAATAAATAGAGATATGATTTGTACTTCAATTAAAATACATACCATAACCTTCCAACAGTGCTCTTACGCATACTTTCGGTTCGTGCCGAAGGTGAATTAAAATCCAGACCATGGTTGTACTCTATTTGCTGGAACCGACTGCACCTCATGTAAAAACAATTATGGTACTTGGGGTAGACTGAAAATTTTTAAGATTTTTATCTGTTTTAAGTGTGATCTAAATGCAATTAATGAAATATTCTTACCTTTATGTAAGACAACTCTAAAAAAATGTAAATATGGGAAACTTTTGGCTGTTGAACTGTTGACTTTTCTCCTCTGAATTTAACTAAATTTTGTCTATTATAAAAAGAGCAATACAAATTTTACTATATTTTGCAATAATATTTTGACACGGATAATCAACAAATTATTGAGAATTGTAAAAATGTATTTTTTTTTGATTAAATTTGTTTGATTTATTTTTAAATGTCAAGAACTTTTATTTTGAAAAATTTTTTTTTTTTTTGTATAAGTGCAAATTAACAACAAACTCTTTTTATCAAAGAGAACAATTTATTCAATATTCAAAGCTTTTATACGAAATGTAGTAAAAATAGAAAAATTTAGTTAATATATCATGTTTGTATAAGATTATTGAAATGAGATCATTATTTAACTCCTTTAAAATTGTGTAGCATTTTAATATCCAAAGTATAAAGTATTTTCATTATATATGTATGTGCAACCATTTATATCTCACATTAAATCGGAACTATTTCTTATGTATATTATTTATCCGATTGCAAAATATAAAGTGTCAATTGAAAGCTCTTAGTAGTGCATTTATAAAAAAATAAAAAATATAAAAGTTTCACGAACGAAATTTGTGATTATAATTTTGTAAATTTGTAAAAATTTTTCTGTGTTAATAGCCGGTCTTTGGCAGTTTTCAGCTGGAATAGAAAAATTTTATAAATTTTTATTAAAAAAAAAAATAGCGATAAGGAAAAATTTTAAATTTTAAACTATTTGGATTAAATATTAATCACAAATTAGTAATTACATGTCGGGTTAAAATTAAGTAGTCACTTAAAGACTTCTGTGTAATGCAAATGGTATGTTGTTGTCATTGAAAAGTAACTAAATCCGTAACTACATGCAATTACCAAGTTTTTGCTGGGTAAGTTAGGATACCCATGCATACCTACATTTAAGTGGAGATACACTAGTGGGCAAAAAATAAATTTTTTTTTTTTGTCTTAAATAAAAAAAATAGGTGGATTAGATGGAATTTAACAAGTTAAATAAGAATCAGCTTTTACTTTTTTTCTATCACATATCGATTTTTTTTTTATGGGCATGATTACTATGGCAGTCACACTTGTATTACTCGAGAACGGTTTGTCCAATTAAGATAAATTAAACTCCAGTAGATAGCAATTTAAATTATCTTTGAGCCGAATTTACATAATTTTTTGTGCAGTTAATATAAAAAGTAGCAAAAAATTTTAAAATGAAAGTTTGAAAAATCTTGAAAATTTTAATCCATAACTCTTTAGTCAATAAAAAATTATGTTGACAAATCTAGAAGACAATTTTCGTGTACGATCTTATCAAAATCGTGTAATCGGTTCTTGAGTTATAGTCCAAATTGTACAAACTATTTTGCCCACCGCTGTATTTTTACTCAATTGTATATAACATGGGTATTTTTACTTAACTGTGAATAAAATCAAGATTTGTGCATCAATTTTGAAGGTACATGCCTTATTTTATTCGCAGCATTACCAGCTTTTTGATGTTTTCGTCTATTAAAAGAAATTTTAGTAACAAAAAAATCTAAAATTTTGCTTGAAAAAGATTTTTTTCGACACTTATTTCAAAATAACTTCAAAACTATTGAGCATATAAAAAATTAAGTTTGAGTGATTTGAAGATATTTTTAGTACACATCTCTTAGTGTATCACTTATGTTAATCGTAAACACCGTTCTTGAGTTATGATGAAATATATTAGAGTAATGGCTTAACTATGGGCGAAATATTAGACACACCCATAAAAAAAATCCATACCTGATGGAAAAAAACTGAAAGCAGATTCGTGTTTAGCACATCAAAATACATCAAATTCAACTAAGGACTGCGCACGAAAAAATCCGTGCATTTTGGCTTATAACTTTTGATTTAGTGAAAAATAAATAATTCTGTTAACTGGTTTACATTTGTCATTATGCTCACTAGCCCTGTGGAAAGTATCATGGTAATAGCAAAACAAGTTTTTCTTAAAATGGAAATTGAACAAAAAACATCTAAACACATAATTTAAATTTTACATGAAATCTTATATCGGTCATATAAAATCATTGCTAGGAAGGCAATCGTGTCAAAAAATATAGTTTCTTGGGTTATAATATTATACAAAAAAGTCATGATCACTGAATGGTAACTGGTAATGGAAGACAAATAATATCTTCAGGCTGTAGGACTCAGGCAAAATAGAAAGGATTTTGAGAGAAAATCCCGTCATCTCTGGAAGAAAAGTATCATAAAAAGATTATTGCTTTGAATCTTTATCAGAAAATCTGAAAGAAAATCTAGTCTGAAAACGTATAAAGTAAAAAAAAATTCATATTAGAAACGCAAGCAAGAATTTGGAGGAGAATAATAACATAAACATACTTCAGACGAATTTTTTTTTATAATTATGATTAGTGTATATTAGACGATGTAAATTCTTACAGGCTGACGTTTTTCAACTTCCTGACGACGAATTGTATGTCGAAGATGCTAGAGGAAATATGGCAGAACTCAAAATTCCCAAAAAAATTCTTGATTTGGGAAGTCATATACATATGCAGGAAAAAAGCACTTCGTTCTTTAAAAGTAGTTCCATTAACACAGAAATATACATGAATGAGTGCCTTTGGTAAATATTTCTCCCTTTCCTAAGAAAATACAGTGTATCCGCTCTTTTCTGGCATGTTCCCGCTTCTTTTCATTACAACAACAAAACAATGAAATGATAACAAAGAAATTGTAAGTGTTTGTACCGAAAGAGGCTAATTCATCAAATTGTCCGCAACTCCGTGAAATTTAAAGATATTATGCTCAGTAAAAAATAATTTAAAGGACGTTAAAAGCACAGCATAAAATGAAACCGAGTTCAAAAATAAGTGGACTTATTCGAGAAAAAAAGTGACCGAAACACAATAAAATCTTTAATTAGAATAATTCTGGAAAATAGCAGATATTTCCTTAAAAACCAACAGAAAATAATTTATTCTTTTATGTTTAGAACTTGAAGATAACAGTCATTAACAAAACTATCACTTTAAAAAAATTCACCCATTGGTTTAGTTTTTATAAACAGATTTGCATGCACGGATTTTTCAGTGCGCAGTTCTTATACGTCTTTTGGGGATGATTTTTTTGTCGACCGGTGTAATCTTTTATATCCTGTCAATCTGATTGATCGTCATTAAAGTTTTTGCAACATCACAAACAGCAAACGCGAACAACTTAAACAAATTCCACTTTTTCTAATAATTTGTTTGTTTATAACGTTATAAAAACTTACCTGTTTTTAATAATCTTGCACTTTGGAAAAATTGTTTGCCTGAATTTCAAAACTATTTATATTCCTTAAATAATTTTGGTTGTCGTTCTCAGAATGACTATAAGGAAAGACAGCAGAAACAAATTTCATATTAAGCGTCAGAATATTGTTCAATATGATTACAGTTAAAAATTAATATGTTTGTACATAACTATTATTATGATTTAATGATATTGATAAATTTTTTATAATATTGCTTACGATTTCATCATTGTTATATCATTTAATAATTTGACTTTATTATATTATAAGCTAAATTTATCATATCATAGGATCACGCAAAGAAAAAATATGGTTCCTGTGACCATAAACTAAGAGCAACATACTATGATTGTAATATATGATTCCAGGTTACAATAAGTATATTTGTACGTAATCATTATTATGATTCCAATTTATAATTTATTAGTAAGATTCATAACCTTATTAATAACTTTTAGTAAGTTTTATAACCTTTTCTTAAGTATTGCTTTAAATTTCATCATGTTTTTATCATTTAATAATTCCATGTTCTCATATATATAAACTAATTTCATCATATATATAATTCCATTTTATCATATATATTATTCCATTCTATCATATATATGAACTAATTCCATCATAAGTATAATTCCATTTTATCATATATATAATCCCATGTTATCATATATATAATTTCATTTTATCATATATACTATTCCATTCTATCAGATATATGAACTAATTTCATCATATATATAATCCCATTTTATCGTACATATTATCCCATATTTTCATATTTGTATTCATTTGTACCACGATATGTGGTACATTCATCACACTGAATAAAAACAAAACTTGTCAATTTATATTTGTTCATATATAAACTAAATGAGAATTATAAATACTGGACAAAAGGTATTTAAAGTTAATGGCTTAATGGTTGTAGAATTAACCAAATTTGTAAAATGAAATGAATGGTTATGTAATTAACTAAATTGTTGTAGAATTGAATAAATGAGTGGATTTATTCATAAATATGATTTCATATAAACATATTTAAATACATATTATAATTCAGTGAACCATATTAAAATTTTGATTGTGGGTAATCATTAAATGATTAAACAGAATTATAAACGTTGCTATCATGAACACAATATATTTAAATCAATGAAAAACGGCTATATAATCATTGAATTGTTGTGGTGATCATGCTAACCATGCTTTTTCTCTGCGTGATGATTTTATCTTCTCGTAATTTAATTATATCATATTATAATTCCATTGTAATATATTTTCATTTCATTTTGTCATGCTATAATTACATTATTTTCATGTTATAATCCCATGTTTTCATATTTATATTTATTTGTACAACTATATGTGGTATATTCATCATACTGGATATAAACAAACCTTGTCAATTTAGTTAAAAAGTATATTTAAAAAAAAAAAAAAAGTAATGAATTATCACTAAGTTTGTGAAAAGAATAATTATTTTTCGGGTAGGTTTGTGAAAATGATAAGTATTATATTTATTTGTAACATTTTATTGTCATGGGAATAATATTAATATTAATATGGTTTAAAAATAGAATAAGACTTAAGATTAAGGAAAAAGACTGCAAAAATTTAATGGTTGTAGATGTAATTATATTTTTCATATTAATAAAATTTTGTATCTGGTAAAAAATAGTCAAAAACATATAATATTTTTTTTAATAAATCATATTTAAATTTCTATTGAGTGTAAACATTAAATGACAAAATTTAAACAAAAGCATTGGTATCATGAACTCAGATTTATTAACATTCAAAAAAATAAACAATGGAAACATAATATAGTTTTAGTGATAATGCTGTAGCCATGTTTTATCTTTGCGTGTACTTGTAGGAATAATAATTAGATAATTATAAAATCAATAAGAAAAGATTTTCCGGAATATAAAATAGAATTATACAGTATAAGATTTAAGAAATGTAAATTTATCCATTTACATTGGATCGTAAAACTAGTCACCAGTGTAATCGTAAAGTAATATGTATAACACAACAAATATTATATGCATTTTGTGTATTACAACAACGAATGCTAAGATTGTTAACAAACTACCAGCAAGCAATGCATAAAGACTTTCTTTTCAATATTGTTTACTTCCCCATCTCACAAAACCCACTTTCCTCTACCAACTTATGGAAGTTCGATATCAATGATTTTAAAACATTTATGCAGGATATCTACAGAAACAAATTGTAAAACAAGCTGTTTCGCTGTATGAACAACTAAAAAGCAAAACAAAATTTAATAAAAATTTAAAAAAATATAAAAATAAAGAAAACGAAACAAAAAATAATAAAACTTTTTTTATGTAAAATTTACTTTAGCAACAAAAAAAAATATTTCTCGCCTCATTGCTTTCAAATGAAATGCATTTTTTTATTGTTTTAAAACAATTTTTATTTTTACTATTTTTCTTTATTAAGGATAAAATTGATTTTCTCATGAAATGTATTGAATATTTTGTGCAAAACGTATAAATCAATTTATCATCCAAAAGTGTACGAAGTAAAGATTTAATATTGATTTATATCACTGCACTGGTTTGTTGTAAGCATCTTTCAGAAAAGGAATATTTCGAAAGTTTTGCTTGTAATAATAGTGAATGCAACAGTTTTCTTTATACCTTTTTGAGAAAAATCAGGCTATAATGAAAATTTAATTTTGCAATATAATTTTAATAATTAATGAAATTTTTTTCATTAAAATTAATAATGTTGATTGAGTTGAGTTGAGATGAAAGAATAAGGATGTATGTAATTTATTTGGAAAAATAAAATTAAAGACAAGATTTTATAGGGCATAAAATATAATAAAATTACATGAATATTAAATGAAGGAATTAAAAAAAAAATTATATATTTTTATATTTTCCTAAATAACTTAAACAAATAAAAAAGATTTAATAAAAAACTTTTTTTAGAAAAGAAGTACTAAGAGACACATTTTCATATTTGATATTAATACAACAACATTTCAACAACTTTTGAATGCTAATTCTTTGACTCAAAACTTTAGCGGAAAGATATTTTTTTTGTGAAGATAAAGCTTTCATGTAAAAATTTGGAATGGAGAAAGAAGCCTAGTGAATTGAAAAATTTATATTCTGTAAAATTGCTTTCGTAAAACTATTTATTTTTTATTATTTTCAAAATAAAAGTTTAAAACTATGAAACTATGATTTATAAAATTTGATCAACAAGTATTTTTAACAAAGTACATTACAGTTCGGCCAACCTGACAATTTGATTGACCTCAATCAAAAATTAAAAAAAAAAAAAAATAATAATATTTATTTTAAAGTGGTGTGACTAGAAATATATAAACAATTAATTTGGTGTAACCCATTTTCCAAGTCGCTTAGATTCAACAATTCTCGACAATGAAAGGCCCACGATATTTTTCTATAAATTTTTTGTTTTTTTCCAACAGTATTATCAGTATTCATGACCACAACATAATCTCCAATCGAATATTGTTTTGTAGGTACATGATGCTTATTAAAATAGTCCTCGTTGTGTTTTTGAGATCGTTCAATTACTTCTAACGCCCTTGACCTTTGTGACACTAAAGCCCTAAAAGTTGGCTAGGGGTGTCTTTTGTGGAGCTATGAACAGAGTTATTTATTGCATATTCAACTTGAGATAATTTTAAAGACCAATTAGAATGATCTATGGGATCGCTTATTTTACTTAAGATTCCTTTTATGACTCGATTTACTCTCTCAACTTGGCCATTAGCTTGAGGAGAAGCAACTGCAACTTTGATATGTTCTATATTATTTTCTAGAACAAAGTTAGAAAATTCGTGAGATGTAAAACAGGATCCTGGAGGGCGTAACGGTTTTGGGCATGAGCTTTTCATGTGTCCAAATTGAGAACAATTGTAGCATCGTATTGAATCCTTTTTCTCGGTATTAATAAATTTTTTTACAGGAATTTTCTCACAACGTTTCTCATACCTGTCAACGCAAGCTATAAGTTCTTCTACGGAAGATGATCCATATAATAAGGAAACGTTATTGGAAGTATCTTGCATTCCATCAATAATGATGTCCACTAGTTCTTGACCTCCTATTTCTCCAGCAGAGGCAATTGTTTGCATCGATATTATGTAGCTTATGCAAGATTCTGTTGCTTTTAAAGTTCGTGCACGTAATTTGCGATATACATCCTCACGACTAATAACTCGTTTAAAAATTTTAAATAAACTTGCTTTAAATTATTGTATGTCCAATTATCCGAGTTCTCCATAAACTCTCTAGCTGTTCCTTGCAATAACCATTTTAAGCACAAAAGTTTTTCTTGATCACTGTAATCAAATGTATACTCTTAAAATTTTCGAAACCATTTACTTATATTTTGTTCATTATCTCCATCAAATTTCGACACCATTTTATCTAGCTCATCATAATTTATTCTATGTACATTAACCGCCTCATTTATCTGTTTTTGAAGATTTATAATTTCACATCGCATTTTTAAAATCTTAATTTGGTTTTCGAGTTTCAATTGTTGAAAAGAAGGAGCACTAGTAGGAAGATTTGCAGAAAAATTTTAAAAAACAGAAGTACACCTTTGTGTGTCAATGGTTGCCGGAGATGTTATATCAGCGTCAGGAGCTGAAATGCAAGTTGAAACGGAAGTTGCAGCAAAAGTTGTAGCGGAAGTTGCGGAAGTCAAAACAGCGGAAGTTGGAGCGGAAGTTGTAGATAATACAGCCAAATTTGAACCAGATGTAGAATCAAAAGCTTCAGGAGAAACAATCTCCACAACAGCAGGAATTGACTCATTATTACCACGGGACACATTTAATGAATCATATAGGCTTCTTAATTGACTCATTGTTCAGGAAATGATATTCCTGCTGCAACTAAATTATCAATAATTATTTGACGACTTGGTCGTAGATCCATTTTAAATTTTCAAATTATTGAGACCCCACACCTGAATTGTAAAATTGCTTTCGTAAAACTATTTATTTTTTTATTATTTTCAAAATAAAAGTTTAAAACTATGAAACTATGATTTATAAAATTTTATCAACAATTATTTTAAACAAAGTATATTACAATTCATATTATGATTGACTTTGATGTAAAGGTCTACTTCTTGCACAATAATTTCCTTTGATCATTATTATTATTTAAATTGTGATTTTTTTAACACAGCATTATTTCACCTAGCTTTCATACAAATGACCTCCCGGAAAAGGGTTTAACGATCATAAATCCCTTAAATACAGGAATATTTTAATTAATTTTGGCACATATAAGTTCCATATAAGTCTAAATCTGTGTGCCAAAGAATCACTCAATAGTGAATAAATTCATATAAATAAAAGCAACATAGATAACCAGAATTTTCCATAGCATTTACATACACCTTAAAGATCAGAATATCCATTTGTATACTCTGTTTTAACATTTTGCGAATATCGATTTTAAGCCATTTTGAAATGTTCTATGGGTCATTGAACTTTATAGAATTGCAGGTTGCAATTTTGAAAATAAATTGAATGAAATTTGGTATAAATGGTTTATTAACCACGCAATAATTTTAACGTCAGGTTAAAATTTAGCACAACTAGCTTTTATTAATAAGATTATACAATTTTACGGGCATCAGAAATGGAGGCAACACATGGACAAAAATATTTTTTTTTTCTGAAAGTTATAATTTCCTAATATGTTGAATAAACTTCAGAATAGTACAATTTTTGAAATGTATTTTTTTAATGATTGCATAATAAAATACACTGCCGCTCACTTGTATACAATACATACAAAAATAGCTTTTGGCATTTAATATTTCGCTAGTGAATAATAAATAAAGCTAACTTTTTTAAATTTAAATTAAACTTTATTTACACAATATATTATAATTCAGGAATACGAGTTAAAAACAAAAAAATTAAAATAATGACTAAAAGTGTTGGCTCATAACATTACGACATATAGCTTAAAATTTTAATTCTTAGTTATTTTAGTATTTCTTAGTTATTTTAGTAATGTATACTACCTCTTTTATTAGAGATAACCTGAAAAATGCGGTTTGGAATTGAGTCATAAAGGCTTTTTATGTAATCCAAAGAAATCGTACTCCACGCTTTGTTAATGACTTCAATTAGGTCGGATTTTGTTTCATACTGTTTCCCAGATTCATATACTTTACGAGCTAACTGTCCCCATACATTTTCCATTATATTTAAATCCGGGGAGTATGGCAGCTAATCGAGTAATGTCACATTTTGTTTTCTAATCCAGTTTTTAACTACATTTGCAGTATGAATAGGTGCATTATCATGTTGATATGTCCATGATATACAGCTAAAAATATTGAAAAAATGGGGAAATGCATTTTCCAGAACAGTAATATACGAATTCGCGTTCATTTTTGAAGTAAAATAAACTGAACCCCAGACCATCACACCTCCAGCACAGCTATGATGACACTCGAAATAAATTTCTTCTTTTCGCAAATCGTGGAAATAATAACTGTAGCCATCTGGTCCTTCTAAATTGATTGATTTTTTTTTTTTTCATCGGAAAATACTACTCTGTGCCATTGTTTTTCCCATGTCATATGATGCCGGCTAAAAAGTAGTCTATTTTCTTTTCGAGATGGGTTAAGGGGTGGCTTCTTTTTAATTTTTAATCGTTTAAGATTAGTAGCTTTCTGTATTACACGCTTTACTGTTGCTAAGCTTGCTTTTACGCCAGTTTTTTCTTTGATTTTAGCAGCAGAGTCTTGGGAGTTTGAAGCACTTCTGATAATTGCTCTTCTAACTGCAGCCGAAAGAACAGTATAGATACCTCTTTTCATATTTTTTCCATAATTGGATGGTCTCTGAAGATAATTACTGACCACACAACGAGTTCGACCAATTTTATTTGCTATTTGGCTAATATTTGTTCCACATTCCTCATAGGCCTTGATTTTGCCAATTTCCTTGTTTGACAACGCTTTTTTTCTTCCCATTTTGTAAGAATTCAAAACAAACTAGTTTAACTCTTATTAAAATCAATAAAAACATAGTTTTCAGATGTTACTTTGTTACAAAATAAAATAGATAGAAAAATTTCGTATTCTGATGAGCTAATAAAAATCACTATATTTTAAAGAATAAATATAAATAAATTTATAAAAGCAATCTTTAAAAATACTTTGTTTAATCTAAATGAAGGACATTAATGTTAACATCAAACTGAAACTGTAAAAACTTTAAATACTCTTATGAATTTTGAGAGGGAAACCGAAAAATCTGAATAACATTTATGTCGTATTCAGATGAGCGGCAGTGTAGTAGTATTAATAAATTGCATACTCACCAAATAACCAAATTTAAAAAAAAAAAAAATTATGTATATTTTCATTATTTTTTCACTAATATTATTCTATGTATTATAATATTAAAACATATTTGAGATCTAGAGGAAATTATCTTTTCAACGATACCAATCACTTATGTTATAATACCGCGGTTTTTTTAATGCCACGTTTGGTATACCTTTGGCACTATGTGCATCGCACAAAAAATCTTTGCTTTGTCGCCCTGTGTTATTTATACTCTACAAAGTTTTATTCTTGATATTTATTAAAACCAAAAAAAATGAATAATAATTATAAAATAATAACTCAAACAGTTCATTTTCTCTGCTGTAGTTCGAAAGAAAATTTATTTTCAATGAAATTCCTTTAAATCTCATTATTGCTGCAAAAACGGCGACACCGTCCTCAACAACATCAGAGAAAAAAAATAAATTTATTGCATTAAAAGCGTTGAAAAAAAAAAACAATTAAATCTAATTTAAGGAAAACAAATGAAAAGTAAATTGAAAAGGGAATTATAAAAGAATTTATTAAAAAATAGTTAAAAATGTTAAAGAAAAAAATTAAATAAAAATTATAAACAGGGTAGCCAAAATATATATGGGCTTCAAATATACAAAATTTTTAGTTATTTATCCATTTCAGTTTATTTAAATATTTTTTTTTATCGATTTTTTGTACCATATTTCGATCATAATAGTATCGAGTACTGAGTACCTAAATACTTCACCAACACTAAAGTCGACTATATTTTGCGAAAGTAAAATTAAGTCGTATTTTTATACCCTTCACCACAGGTGTAAAGGGTATATATAAGTTTGTCATTCCGTTTGTAATTTCCACAATTTTCGTCGGAGAGCAAAAAAGTTTATGTTTTCGGAATCC
This sequence comes from Protophormia terraenovae, assembly GCA_951394005.1. NCBI lineage: Eukaryota > Metazoa > Arthropoda > Insecta > Diptera > Calliphoridae > Protophormia > Protophormia terraenovae. Next base: position 86,596,437 of record OX596075.1, read on the forward strand.
TTGTAAGAAGCGATGACGATTGGACCATGTCCGTCCGTCCGTGTGTCGGTTGAAATGGCGTTTATGAAGCCCACCGATAACTGATATATATAATATGTATGTCAAACGATCGGAAATGCTTTCGAGAATTTTGCTATTGGAATTCAGCAAGATAGGTTCATACAATGCGGAGATATGTTCAAAAAAACGGTTTTTTTAACCGGTTTTCCAGTTGCTGAAGCCTCTGTATACACTACGGACTTCGTTTTTACAAAGAATTCTCGGACATTTTTTCTGAATTTTTGTTCTGAAATAATGAAATAAATCGGTTCAGTAATAACTGAGATATCGGACAAAACGCATTTTTTATTTTTTGAAGCCTTGGTTTAAGCTATAGATTTTTATTTTTATACAGATCGGTCACAAATATTTTTATAAAATTTCAGTTTTTTGAATCAGGAAGATCGGTTTATAAATGGTGGAGATATGCTTTAAAAACCGGTTTTTAGAACCGGTTTTTTAGTTTCTGAAGCCTCTGCATATACCAGGGACTTCGAATTTTTAAAGGGGGCTCGAAAATTATTTTCTGAATTTTTGTTCTGAAAAAATTAAATAAATCGGTTCAGTAATAACTGAGATATCGGGGAAAACGAATTTTTTATTTTTGAAGCCCTTGTTCAAGCTACAGATTTTTATTTTTATATAGATCAGTCATAAATATTTTTATAAAATTTCGGTTTTTTTAATAAACCAAATTCGTTCATAATCAACAGAGTTATGGCCCAAAAACAAATCTGTTAAGAATATAAATACACACACAAACATGTATATTAAGCATTGTAATGACTATTAGTGACGTTTTTGGTTTTTTGTATAGACAAGTAGTTTAGTTATCAACAGCAGTTATATAATGAATAACAGTGTTGTTGTTGCTCTTTGTATATGCAGTCTGTACAAAAATAAATAGATATGGAATTGTTGTTGTTAATTTTTAAAAACTAAAACATATCTGTTAAGAATATACATAAATACATACACAAACATGTATATTAATGTAACATGTATAGACAAGTAGTTTAGTTAGCAACAGCAGTAATATAATGAATAACAGTGTTGTTGTTGTTCTTTGTGTATTCAGTCAGTTTGTACATACAAAAATAAATATATATGGAATTGTTGTTGTTTCTTTTTTAAAAGCAAAGCCTGTTATGATTGTTTTTTTTTTTTTCATATTCAAATTTTCGTAGTTTGAAAAAAATTTAGATTTAGAAAATATGCAAGCATACGTTAAGGCGAAAATTTTATTAATTATCGGTAATATGGTAATATGATGTCGATAAGATGGTAAGATGGTAATATGGTGAAGGGTATCAAAGATTCGGCACAGCCGAATATTTTTTCAATTTCATTTTAAATAAATTTAACAGATGACTTCCTTTAGCTGTTCTCACGAGTGGCTTCGTGCTGCTTGTTCTCACAACTGACTCTGGTTAGTTGTTCTCACGACTGACTTCGTTTCACCTGTTTCAGCAGAACTAGGGTGATCGATTATTCGACTTTTTGGAGAAACCGGTTTTCGAATAGTTGGTATTTTGAAAAAACCGGTCGCACTTTTTTAAATTCAGAAAAAAACGGTTAGCCGGTTTTCTTGCAAAAGTTAATATTTCTATGAAAAGACTACATTTCTTAAAAGAAAAATCAATAATTTTTTTTTTATTTTTGGAAATAACTATTAACCCATTAAGAGCGAGAAAAAAAGATAAGTCGGTTAAGGCCGACAATACCCTACATCATTGTGTGCATCAAAATTCGGGGAGCGGTCTTTTTTCTAGACCTGTGGATTTGTGGACCAGTACTATGGTCAATTATGGACCGACCTTCATGAAATTCGGCACACAGATTTAAACGTATATGGAACATACACGCAGAGAAAAAACATGGTTACAGCATGATCACCACAACTATTCAATGATTATATAGCCGTTTTTCATTGATTTAAATATACTGTGTTCATGATAGCAACGTTTATGATTCTGTTTAATCATTTAATGATTACCCACAATCAAAATTTTAATATGGTTCACTGAATTATAATACGTATTTAAATATGTTTATATGAAATCATATTTATGAATAAATCCAATCATTTAGTCAATTCTACAACAATTTAGTTAATTACATAACCATTCATTTCATTTTACAAATTTGGTCAATTCTACTACCATTAAGCCATTAACTTTTAATGCCTTTTGAATATACATTTTTGTGTATCAGTCCAGTAGTTATAATTCTCATTTAGTTTATATATGAACAAATATAAATTGACAAGTTTTGTTTTTATTCAGTATGATGATTGTACCACATATCGTGGTACAAATGAATATAAATATAAAAATATGGAATTATATATATGATAACATGGGATTATATATATGATTAAATTAGTTCATGTATATGATTAAATTAGTTCATATATATGATAAAATGGAATTATATATATGATAACATGAGATTATATATATGATAAAATGGAATTATTCTTATGATGGAATTAGTTCTTATATATGATAGAATGGAATTATATATATGATGAAATTATTTTATATATATGATAAAATGGAATTATATATATGATGAAATTAGTTTATATATATGATAACATGGAATTATTAAATGATAAAAACATGATGAAATTGAAAGCAATACTTAAGACAAGGTTATAAATGTTATTAATAAGGTTATGAACCTTACTAATAAATTATAAATTGGAATCATAATAATGATTACGTACAAATATACTTATTGTAACCTGGAATCATATATTACAATCATAGTATGTTGCTCTTAGTTTATGGTCACAGGAACCATATTTTTTCTTTGCGTGTAGATGTGCAAAAATTATTGCTACATTTAAGGGAATTATGATCGTTAAACCCTTTTTCTGGGAGGTTATTTGTGTGGGGGCTAGGGGAAATAATGGACCGATCATAACCAATTTCAACACGCTTCGTCCTTGGACTATCAGAAACTAAAATTGCGACCTGTATTTTGATTACAAATTTTACATGGAAGGACAGATCGACTTAAAGCCGATTGGTACAAATGTAGGTGGGTCTTAGACCAATATTTTTGGGTGTTACAAACACAGGGTATAAACATTGTAAGAAAATAATTATCAAAAATTATATTAACATTTACTTAGCATAAACAGAAACCATGGGTTAACATGGAAAAAGCAAGAATCAATTTTATTGAAACGATTCAGCAGGTGAAAGTTTTTTAAATCAAAATCTTTGAAAAACAATTTTTTCGTTGAACAAAAAATAAAAACTAAAACATCTAAATTAGGTGCAAAAACATTACAGGTGTTTCATTCAAGATAATTATTACTTATTTATTTAATATTAAATAAATTAAAAATGAATATCTAAAAAATAATCATAAATTTCGATTCATATATCAATATTTAGTGCATGGTTTTTGAAATAAAAATTTTTAAAACCGTTTTTTTGTGTTTAGAAAAACCGGTCTATTCGACATTCGAAAATTTAACATTTTGAAAACACCGACAGTACATTGACTGAAAAAACCGGTTTAAAACCCGGTTAGAAAACCGAGTCGATCACCCCAAGTAGAACATTAACCCGTAGAAGTGCATTATAACCATGGATGATAAATTCGATTTTGGGTATTGTACTAAATCGAATACAAAATTGTACTTTTTGTACCTTGATTGCACACGCAAAGAAAAAATATGGTTCCTGTGACCATAAACTAAGAGCAAAATACTATGATTGTAATATATGATTCCTGGTTACAATAAGTATATTTGTACGTAATCATTATTATGATTCCAAGTTATAATTTATTAGTAAGGTTCATAACCTTATTAATAAATCTTAGTAAGTTTTATAACCTTTTCTTAAGTATTGCTTTCAATTTCATCATGTTTTTATCATTTAATAATTCCATGTTATCATATATATAAACTAATTTTATCATATATATAATTCCATTTTATTATATAAAATAATTTCATCATATATATAATTCCATTTTATCATATATATTATTCCATTCTATCATATATATGAACTAATTCCATCATAAGTATAATTCCATTTTGTCATATATATAAAACCCATGTTATCATATATATAATTCCATTTTATCATATATATGAACTAATTTCATCATATATATAATCCCATTTTATCATATATATGATCCCATATTTTCATATTTATATTCATTTGTAACACGATATGTGGTACATTCATCATACTGAATAAAAACAAAACTTGTCAATTTATATTTGTTCATATATAAACTAAATGAGAATTATAACTACTGGACAGATACACAAAAATGTGTATTCAAAAGGCATTAAAAGTTAATGGCTTAATGGTTGTAGAATTAACCAAATTTGTAAAGTGAAATTAATGGTTATGTAATTAACTAAATTGTTGTAGAATTAACTATTTATTTATTTTATTTATTTATTTATTAGACTTATAATTAAAATTATTAATCTAATTTTTAATGGGCAATGGCAACTTTGGCCTTCAGCTCAATACCAATAATTAATAATAATTTACAATTTAAATATGTACATATTTACATGATATATTTATATATATATATATATATATATATATATATATATATATATATATATATACTATTTTTGAATTAACATATTTTTGTATTTAGATTACGTTATAAAGCATAGAATAGAACTAGAAGTTTATGTGAGAGCCACCCTATACTAAATTTTCAAAAAATTTACTCATTTTTTTGAAAATACAAAAACAAAATATATGTGACTACATGTATTTTGTTTTTGTTTGAATTAGGTTTCTGACAATTGAATTAGGTTTTTTTCTCTCACATAAATATCTAGTTGTTAATCTATGTTATAAAGTTTAGAAAGTTTTAGGAATTTATTTATTAAAATAATATTTTCTGTTGAGGGGTTGGATAGTAGGTCTATAGGATCAATGTTTTGAAATACAGTCATTCTGGCATTCCGAGTTTGAGGACATTCTTTTAGGAAGTGGGAGGGTTTTGATGGGTATGGAATGTTGCAATTGCAAAAATGTGTGAAGTTATTATTAAATAGTGGTCCGTGTGTAGCCTTGGTATGACCCAGACGAAGTCTTAGGAATTTAATATGATCCAGTCTGTTAACGTTTTCAAGATTGATCTCCGTAGAGTTAGTTATTGATTGATTAGTGTTTATCTCTTTGTACCAGGTTGACGTTAGACTAAGAATGTGGTTTTTGTTTTGTTGAATAAAAAAACTATTAATGAATTTGTCAATGTCTTTACGATTAAAATTTTGCGTTAAATGAAGGGGCTGTTTGACAGCATCTTTGGCTGCGAGGTCAGCAAATTCATTACCAGGTATTTGGGTATGACCTGGTATCCAAATCAGAATGATATTTGGAAATTTATTAATTAGAATATTTCTAATTTTACATATGTGATAACCATTGTTTGCAATATTAGAAATCGATTGCAATGACGAAAGAGAATCTGAGCAAACAGCAAATTTTCCACTTCTTTCATTTATGTACATCAAGGCTTCCTGAATTGCTATAAGTTCCGCTGTATATATGGAGCTGTGAGGAGGCAAAATTGCAGATTTGATTATGCGGTTTTCAGTAGTAATACTGAATGCAGTCTGATTGTTAATTCTCGATCCGTCTGTATATATAAATTGGTGATCTTTAAATGAGTCTTTAATCATGGCAAACATTTTTCTAAATTGTGATTGGTTTGAGTTAGATTTAACTAACGCATGCATTGTGATGTCTATGGATCTATTGTCAAAATACCATGAAGGGTAAGGTTTCAATCTGCGGTTTAATTCTGGTATATGCAATGGTATATTAAGCTTTTTACAGTTTTCTACTACTCTAAATATACTTGAGGTTGTTTTAGGGACTTTTTTGGATACATTTATTTTTCTTAATAATTGCTTGATTGGTGTGTTTGTGTTATATAGAAAATGGCGAAACAATTTAGTTGTTAAGATTTCTCTTTGTGCGTAGATAGGGGTAATATTAGCTTCAAAAAGCATATTGTTAATGGGGGTAGAGCGTAATGCTCCTAATGATATTCTAATGGCCGAGTTAATTATCGTATCGAGTTTCCTAAGTTGAGACTTGGGAGCAAAACCAAATAAAGGTAAACCATAGTTTATCTTTGACATTATAAGGGCTTTAGTCACTGAAATAAGTGTGTTGGTGCAGCAGTTTAATTTAGTGCTCGAGAGGCATTTTATAATATTAAGTCTTTGTGTTAAGGTGGAGGAAAGATAGTCGATATGATCATTCCATTTATATCGTTCGTTGACGATAATTCCTAAGATTCTTAGCGTACTAACTTTCGAAATTTTAAAGTTTGAAGATTGAATATCGCAAGTACAGTTCTTCAGTCTGCAGATGTGGATAAATTTACATTTAGTTTTAGAAAGAGAGGCTCCTGAAGACTCACACCATGTATTTATATTACTAAAAAGTTGGTCAAGATTTAACATCACAGGTTTCTTCTTATCGGAACGAATTATAAGGTTAAAATCATCGGCGTAGGCACAAAAGTCTATTTCCTTATGGCAAGATATTATCTGACTTAATTTGTTGTAGGCAATGATAAAAAGAATGACTGACAGAGGAGAGCCTTGTGGTATACCATTAGCTAATGGGAACGAAGTTGAATAGCAGTTTTGGATTCGTACAGTTATTTTCCTGTTTGACATGAAATTAATAATATACTTTATGATTCTAGGTCCAACTTTCCAATCTTTTAATTGATCTACTATTGAATAAATCCCAACTTTTTCAAATGCTCGTTCGAAATCTAGCGATACTACGGTCGCATGTTTCCGTAGCGAGAGACACTTAGCAATTTGGTAGTCCACATAAAGTAGACTATCAATTGTCGAGCTCCCCTTTCTAAAACCAAATTGACGGTTATCGAGTAATTTGTTCGTAGAAACAAACCACCATAACCTGTTTGCTATTATTTTATCTAAAATTTTGGATAAACAAGGGTTTAAAGAAATGGGACGATAAGAGTTGACGATTGACTTATTTGTTTCGGGTTTTGAAATTGGTATAATAATGCTGTTTTTAAACTGTTGGGGTATATAGTTAGCAAATATATTGTTATAAAGTTTAAGTATTCTTATTTTCATACTTTGTGGTAACATTTTCAACATTTTGTATGATATACGATCCATTCCAGGAGTTTTGCCTTTTAACTGATTTAAGGTTGAATTAAGCTCTATGAAAGATATATCACTTTCAATTTTAAGTGCCTCAGGACATGCATTAATGTCTGGAGGGTTATGGAACACATTGCGTTTCTTTGACTGAAAGATTGTAGAATAATTTGTATCAGAAGCATTTTCTGACCAAAATTTTCCAAATTCATTACCTATATCAAATTTATCAGTAACCATTATGTTTGGATTATTTAGTGTAGAGATGCAGTGAATATTCTGAGTGGCTTTGTAGCCTGTAAAATTTCTAATATTCGACCAGATTTTTTCGATTGGTGTTTTGGGGTTAATTGTGGAGGTAAATCTGGTTACAGATTCTGCTTTTGCCAGTTTTACTTTTCGTTTAAAAATTGCATTGATTCTTTTGTAATTTAAGAGGTTTGTTTGAATCATATTCCGTTTAAATATGTGCCATAATCTGTTCCTTTCCTTTTTCATGTCATTTAAATCTTTGTTCCACCAGGGAACTTTTTTAACTTTATTTTGAAATTGTGGTATAGATATATTAGCGGATTGTAAAACAATTTTGCAGATATTTGCTGTTTCCCTATTTATATTCATAGATCTAGGTCTCTGTCGATCTAGAAGAATGCAGTTTTCCTGATATTTAGGCCAATTTGCTTTCTCTGTATTAAATTTCGGTTTACCAAGTGAACTTTGGGGTGTAGATAGTGGAAATAATGAAATTAAAATAGGGAAATGGTCACTACCACAAAGATTATTTTCTGTTTTCCAACTGATTTGAGGAACCAGGTTAGGAGAGCAAAAAGATAAATCAATATGTGAGAATGTACCATGAGTATTGAGGTGAGTTGGAGACTTGTCATTTAAAATAATGAAATCTGAGCTATCAATATAATTAGCTAGTATATTTCCTTTACGGCTATTATAATACGATCCCCAGTTTTTGTGAGGACTATTGAAGTCTCCCGTTATTACCGTTGAAGTGTTATTATTAAAAACATTCTCTAGGTTTGTGGTAGTGAAATTGGAGTTCGGCGAAATATATGCACTATAAATGTTTAACTTAACTTTTGAAATTACTTCAATACAAATTGCATCGAAATCGTTATTTACATTAATTCGCCTTTGTTGAAGTGATTTGTGTGCAAGGATTGCAACTCCACCGTATCTTGTTGAGGATGTGTTAATAGCATAAAGGTTGAAATTAATTGGAATTGGAATGTTTTGTAAGGAGTGGAGGTGTGTCTCTTGAATTGAAATTATTTTTGGATTATGTGTTTTAATAAGGATTTGGAGTTCTTGATAATTATTTAAATAACCATTAATATTCCATTGTATAATTTTAAGTGCCATCATAGAAATGTAACAAAATAAAAAATTTTTTACTTGAAATTATTTTCAGTTTTTTAGAGTAAATGAACACCCTTAATAAAAGAAATAACATTGAAATAAAAATGTAAATGATCGTAACGAAAAAAATAAATAACAGTGATTGTTGTAAGAGAATCAAAATTGCATATTTTGATTGGAAGACAAGAGAACTTGAATTAGCTCTTAAAAATAAAAAGTTATATCTTGTAATGAAGTGTTTTGCATTTTTGAGTAAGTATTTTAATATCACAGTGTGAGTAAAATACGTATAAATAACTCTTAATATTGTTGTTTTTATTAAGAGAATGATATGAAGAGAGCTATATAAAGCTATTGTGCAAAGCGATTTATTTTGGAAATTAGTATTAAGGGATAAAGAAGAAGAGTGATGAAATTTTTTGTTGTTTAAATCTCTTAAAAGAAGACAAATGAAATTATAAAGAGAATTTTTGTAGTAGATATTAAGAAAGACATGTATTATCATAGAATATGATTGTAAAATAAAAATATTATATATGTTGTTTACTGATCTGGTTTTGTAATAACAATTAAATATACTAAATTTAAGTATGTAAGAGAAATATGTGGGATTGTAAGTGATAGGGATAATTAAATGAAGGGCATTATTAAGAAAATAAATATGCAGTGAGAGAATATAATAAGTTAAATTTTCTCTTATAAAAAGAGAATTGGTGTTAAATTTATATGTAAGTATATTGTTAGTATTTACGTAAATGAACAAATTAATCATAAAATAATATAATAATTGTTTTGTTACTAGGTGAGGGAATATGTTATTATATAGTTTTTTTGAATTTTTGGAATTCTTTAGTTTTTGATTGTGTAAATGTATGTAAAGAGCAGTGAAGTAAAATAATGAAATGTTAAATATAGGAATTTTATGAATAAATGACATCATGCTGTTTTTTATTATAGTTTTACTTATTCCTTTTCGATTTCCGAGTTGCTGCCTTAATTTTGTCCTTGAGTCTTTTGGAAGCATTTCTAGGTAGAATTATAGGTTTGTTGTCCGTTATAGTTTGCGAAGACGAGCTAAGATGGTCCGTTTCCATTTCAGAGAGAGAGTTATCTAAGTCACTAGCTAAATCTGAGTAATCCTTAATAAAACGGGGTTTATTGACTTCAATTGGAGGTGGCATGATAGAGGAGGTTGAAGCTTGTTTGGTTGCATTTTTTGTTACCGTGGAGTAGAGAGTACTTTGTTGCGAGTGACGTTGCCTATATAAAGCTGTTGCCTTTTTCTTACCAACCTTTTCAAGCGTAATGATGGCTTGGATTTCTTTTTCTTTAAGGAAGATTGGGCAAGTTTTGTCGTTTGTGGAATGATTTATGTCTTCAACATTAGATATTTTGCAGTTAATGCAGGAGGGGGCATTGCAGCATTTCTCGTCTTTTTCAGGATTGATATGGAAAGCGTTAGAACAATTTGCACAAATTTTTTCATTTTTGCAAATTTTTGCTATATGCCCGTATTGGAGACAATTTTTGCACTTCATTGGTAGAGGAATATAGGGACGAACTCTAACTTTCTCGTAACCAATGGCTAAATCACTTGGCAGGTTGGTAGAAGCAAATGTTACAATAATTAGTCCCGTTTCCTTAAGAATTCCGTCAACCATTTTTTGTATTTTATTAATTCCAGTAACATTTTGGCTTTTAAGTTCAATCAATATTTCCGAATCATTAATTCCCCGTAGATCGTTTGAGTAAATAACTCCCTTTGCGTAGTTAAGACTTTGATGTTCTTTAAGTTCCACTTCAATTTCGGGTGATAGGGAAGAAAGCTGAATAAGTTTGTTGGCTTGTACAAAAGACTTGGTTTGGATTAGAATGGAACCATTAAGAAGCTTTTTGCACTGTAAAACTTCACCTCCAGCAACGTTGTCTATCACTTTTTTGATCAGGAATGGGGATACATTGGCAAGAGTTTCCGAACTATTCACTCTTTCCATTATCAAGAATTTTTCTCCTGCAGTTAATATAGTCATAGATCTTGTCAAGTTAAAGGTTATACCTGGTGATGGTGTTGTACCACCACCATCTGGTGGTAGGTTCATTATCGTTAAATTTAGATTTATTAAAGGTAAAAATTATAAATTACAAGCAAAATGTGTATTTATTGTATGGATGGAGATATTAATAGTAATTAATCACGTGTATATAGCGAGCGCGAGAGCACAGTTAATCACGTCTGGTCACTAAGAGAGCGGTCTATCGACTGTGTAGAATTAACTAAATGATTGTATTTATTCATAAATATGATTTCATATAAATATATTAAATACATATTATAATTCAGTGAACCATATTAAAATTTTGATTGTGGGTAATCATTAAATGATTAAACAGAATCATAAACGTTGCTATAATGAACACAGTATATTTAAATCAATGAAAAACGGCTATATAATCATTGAATAGTTGTGGTGATCATGCTAACCATGTTTTTTCTCTGCGTGCAATAACTTCTTCTATAAAAAACTTTACAATATTTCTTGATCAAAATTTCATTTTAGTTCTCTAGCTATTTTTGAAACAAGATATTTTCAAAATATTTGGTATGGTAGTTGTACATGAAAAATGTTACGTTTGACTATACCCTGAGTTTATAAAAAAAGACTTAATATAAAGAACAAAATGGTACATCTACTACCAATATTCAGATTTGAAAGTTCCTCAAAAAAAAAATTATATATATATATATATATATATATATATATATATATATATATATATATATATATATATATATATATATATATATATATATATATATATATAATAACAAAGTAAATATAATACCAAAGTAAAAAAAAGATTAAAACTTTGTATGATAAGTAATGGAAAGCGAAACATAGCTCCATGTATTTTTAAATAACTTACGTTGAACTTTGTAAATGCATATCCAAAGACTCTACAAAAATTATAACACTCAGGTCTGAGAGTGTCTTAATGTTAATGCATAAATTGAAAGCTAATTTTATTTATTCAAAAATGATTTTTAAAGAAATCCAAATTTGACTGAGAAACTTTTATTTTAAATTAATTAAAGAGCAAATTTTTAAAAATGTACTAAATTAATCACTGGAGTACTAATGTACTTTTGAAGACCGAATTGTGCTGAAAAAAGTACAATTGTACTGAATTTATCATCCCTGATAGTAACAGTAGTTTGAAAAGTAGCTCGATGCTAATTCTACTACTGAGCCGAGCCCGTTATAAGCCAAATAACCCAACTGATCCTGTTATAAGCCGAATAACCGAACTGATATTACTGTAAGCCGGAGAACCGTAATAAGTCTAGTTGAAGAAGTGATTGGAGCCGATAGATTCTGAGTTATCGTAGTTATTCTCTCCTATTAAATATTTTGTATTTGAAATAAATAAATATTCAACGAGAAAAAAAGTTTTATTCGATCAAGACCAACCATATGATACCCTACACTATTGTGTATGAGTATAAAAATTCTGGAAAAATACTTATATTATACTTGTGGTCAATTGGGTCTACAATTGGCCACTTTTACTAAATGTAAAATAAAATATACAAATACTGAATAATGCTTTGATACAAACATATTTATGATTTTATTCTCATAAAATTAGGCAATATTGTTTCTATTTATATAAAACTTATTTGTGTCGAATGTTAACTTGAAACTAACATTCGTATTTGATTTATGCATGTTAATGTAATTTCTGGAAGAGGGCTTTATATAGACCTATCTTCATAAAATTTGCCACAAAGATTAACACTTATAGAAAATTTCATTTTCCAGGAGGACATTTGTATGGGAGCTAGGTTAAATAATGGACTAGGTTAAATAATGGACCGATAATTTTCGTGCCAAATTTCATCAAAATAATTCAAAATTGCGACCTGTACTTTGTTTACCAGGTCTACATGGACAGACAGACAGACAGACAGACGGACGAACATAGTTAAATTGACTCAGAAAGTTATTCTGAGTAGAATGGATAACTTTAAGGTAAGAGTCCGATACATTTTTCTGTGCGTTAAAAACATAAACGCATAAATGTTGTAGGTTATAATAAAGATAATAATTATTTTAACCCCCTGAAAGTGTAAATCAAAGGTTTTATTACTTTTGTGGATCCGTAAGTAGACCCTGGAGGCCTCTAAGTTACCTCAGCTGACGATGAAACCATAAAACTCATAAAACACGTTTATGGCATATTTTTGCTTGCCCTGATTATAAAAATCTTTTGTATAAATTGCATATAAGGACTGCGCACAAAAAAATCCGTGCAAGCTCTTGAGCTTATAACTTTTGATGTGGTAAAAAATTAATAACTCTGTTAACTCTGTATTTGCCATTATGCTCACTTGCCATGTGCTAAGTTTCATGGTAATAGCAAAATTGGTTTTTATTAAAATGGAAGTTTAACAAAAAACACCTAAACACATAATTAAGTTTTTCATGAAATCTTGCATTGGTCATATAAAATAATTGCAAGGAAGGCTGTTGTGCCGCAAAATACAGTTTCTTAGGTCATAATATTATACAAAGAAGTCATGATCACTGAATGGTAGCCTGGTAATGGAAGACAAATAGTATCTTCAGGTTATAGGACTCAGGTAAAACAAAAGGATTTTGAGAGAAATTCAACTCATCTCAAAAAGAAAAGTGTCACAAAAAGTTAGCTGCTTTGAATCTTTATCAGAAAATTTTAAAGGAAGTCAAGCCTGAAGACTTATAAAGTAAGAAAAAAATCCTAATAGAAACGCAAGCAAGAATTTGGAGGTAAAAATAACATGAAAGTTCTTCGGACGAATTTTTTCAGAAATTTTGTTTCTGTATAGTAGACGATGAAACGTTCCTACAGGGTGACTTGTTTCAACTTCCTAGCCAGGAATTCTATGTCGCAGATGCTTGAGGGATTATGGCAGAAAAATTTCATGTAGCAAAATAATCAAAATTCCCAAGAAAGTTTTTGATTTGGGAAGTAATATGCATACGCAGGAATTAGGGTGATCGATTATTCGACTTTTTTGAGAAACCGGTTTTCGAATAGTTCGAATAGTTGGTATTTTAAAAAAACCGGTTGCACTTTTTGAAATTCAGAAAAAACCGGTTAACCGGTTTTTGCCAGAAGTTAATATTTATATCAAAAGACTACATTTCTTTAAAAAAATCAATTCTTATAATTAAGTTAAAATTTATTAAATACAAGCGTAAATGCCTAACAGTGTTAGGAAAAATAATATAATAATGAAAATATGCGCAAACAAATCCGAAAATTAAAAGATAAAAATATGAACAACATATAGACATCTTCCTCTCCCTAATCAAAGTCAATTATTTGAAGCCGTTCAAGTTTATTGGAATTATATTGATTAAAGTTTTAAATTCGTAAACCTTTCAAAATAAAAAAATCGTCGTAAATGCGCTCCCTGGCCGAAATACAGAAACAGTTTTTTATAGGATTTGGAGAGCAAACAATAAGTATAGCAACTCAAAAGTTCTTAATACCAAAACAGACTTTTTGGTCCCTGATAGAAACATCTGGCACTGTTAGAATTTATTGAACGAATAGTTTTATAAGTATGCCGATTTTTAGTTTCTTACGTCGTCTGCGAGCTTCAGAATGCTCTGGAAAGGAAACATTGCTTAGGAAAGATATATTTAAATTCATATATATAGATCCACGTATTTTCGCTCCCTGATAGAGATTCTGGCCCCGTTAGGATTTGTAGCACGAATAGAATAATAATTAAGCTGAATTTTAATTCTCTATGTCTTCTGGGAGCTTTAGAAAGCTCTAGAAAGAGAACAAATTCTTAGAAAAAGACACATAAATCCTCTTATATCCGCTCCCTGATAAAAATTTCAAAATATGCCTCCATTAGGATTTGTTGGACAAAAAGTTTTATAATTAAGCCAAATTTATCTACGTCGTTTGGTAGCTTCAGAAAACTCTGGAAAGAGAAAAAATGCTAAGCAAATTATATATCTAGATGACTATTGTAGAAAAAATCATCTGAATTTTAGTTAGCATAAACAGAAACCATGACTTAATATGGAGATAGTATATTAATTAAGTCTCAATTGAAACGATTCTGCAGGTGAAACTTTTTTAACGCAACACCTTTAAAAAATAAAGGAAATATTGGATCAAAAAAATTAAATTGGGTCATACAGGATAATTATTAATTATTTATTTGTTTAATATTACAGAATAAATTCCAATTTAGACTTAAACTATATTTTAAAAATATATGAAATCAGTCTTTATGAATATTTAAAAAATTATAAATTTTCAAATATCACTATCACTATTTAGTACATATTTTCTGAAATAAAGTGCTATTTTTAAAACCGGTTTTTTGTGTTTAAAAAAACCGGTCTATTCGACATTCGAAAAATGAACATTTTGAAAAAACCGACAGCACATTGACTGAAAAAACCGGTTTTAAAACCGGTTGGAAAACCGCGTCGATCACCCTAGCAGGAATGAAGCACTTCATTCTTAAAAAATGGTTGCATTAACACAGAAATTTATGTGAATGAGTGCCTCTGGAAAAGACTTCTCCCTTTCCTAATAAAATTCAGTGTATCCCCTGTTTTCTGGCCTGTTCCCACTTCGTCTCATTACAACAACAAAATAATGGAGTTGTATCAAAGAAATTATAAGAGTTTGTACCGATAGATGTTAATCCATCTAATTGTCCGAAAATCCGTGCTATTGACAGATATTAACTCTAGTAAAAAATAATTTAAAGGACATTAAAAGCTCAACATAAAATGAAACGGAGTTTAAAAATAAATGGATTTCGAGCAAAAATGTGAACGAAACACAATAAAACCTTTAATTAGAATAAGTCTGGAAAAGATGAGATATTTCCTTAAAACCCAACAGGAACTAATTTATTCTTTTATGTTTAGAACTTGAACATAACAGTCATTAACAAAAATATAACTTTAAAACAATTTAGTTTAGTTTCTATAAGCAAATTTGCATGCACGGATTTTTTCGTGCGCAGTCCTTATTATTTGCTTTATTTTACATCAGACATTTTTTGAAGAAAGCCAAATTCTAAAAGAACGTCAACAACAGACGTTTATTAAACAAATAGGTTTATAATATAAATTTGCAAAAATAATAAAATAATATATATTTTAATGTTAGTATTGAATTTATAAAACACCCTATAACAGCGTACAATTTTTTTAATTATTATTCTTAGCATAACGTGGTCGTTTATTAAAACCATTAATTATAAAAATTATTCCATCATCATAAACAATTATTAACTAGATCGCTGATAATAATTTATACGATTCAATAGACAACTAAAAATAATACAGTAAAAAACATATGTATGTAGGGAATGGAAGAGACCCCTTTCCTTATACGTATTTGCATTTTTTCTAACTTAAATTCTACTTTATTGTAGTACAAATGAATGGCTTAGTTAGATTTTCTCCATAATACTTTGTAGTGTATATATACATATATACAAACAAACATTAGTTTTATTGCGATTTTTCTATTATTATTATTTTTTTTTTTTTTTTCTTTTGAATAAGTAATGACCTAAATATACATTTAATAATAAAATCGATTTAATATTTGCCTTTTGTGCTGATTTTGTTCAGCAGCAAATAAAGAAATTAATAGAAATAAAACAAAAAATACGAAATAAGTTAGAATTCTATATATAGTATAAGCATTTATATGATTACAACGACTTAAACATACCTTTTTTAAAAATGCACTAAAATAAATACAAACCAAATTAGTTTTTTGTCTTCTTGATTTATAATCAAAGTGAACATAAAATGCGCCATAACTCCTAAATTAATGACAGAACATAAAAACGTACTTCAGAAAATTTTGTTTAAATTTTAAAACACGTATGAACAACGTGACCAGACGTCCCGCTTTTGGCGGGATTATCCCGCTTATTAAACTTCGATCCCGCCTAAAATATTTTTCCCGCTTTTTATTAAAAAATCCCGCTTTTCTAACTCTAACAATTGCTTATTTGATTTCCTTATTTACGTTTTCTATAACATTCTTTCCAATATAATAATTTTTTTCCACTGGAAAGTTGATATGTAATTTTTTACAAATCGTTTTTGATAATTAAAAGTTTTAAATGTTTTGTTACGCTGATGATTAATCTTAAATGTACTTTGTGTGTATTTTTTTATGACTTCAATATAGGAAGATCTCCCAAAAGATACGCATTATAAAGCTTGTTAAAATATTTACAAATTTTTTAAAATTTCTTCAGTTCTCTACCAATGAATGAAAAATCTCAAGTCTGATATATTTTGATCAAAAAAGTTTAGAAAAAAATGATAATAAATAAGAATATGAAAGTTAAAGTAAATAATGGAAATTATTACTTTAACTTGCATAGAAATTACTCTCACCGAGTAATTTCCGCGGGGCACAACATGCCTACCTGAAGGTCGGTAGAAACGACACTGCATGATGTGGTCGATATTACTGAGGATACACTAGACAGGAAGGAATATATGTTGGCATCCCTTTTAGGTATAGCAGGCACTTTTAACAATGTGAATATATCGTCGATACTAGAGGCACTAGAGGACTTAAAGTTCGATAGGCGGATAATTATACATATTCCGAACAAAATACAGAGATTAGCTTGTCTCTCCATCACTGGTACGATGCGCTCCACTCCTCAAGCCAGTCTGGAGACCATATATCTCCGCTAAGTCCACACTACGTCTTAGGAAATCAGGCGAACTTATGCATGACCAGGTTGGTCACGTCACTATTTTAGGGAACATAGGCATATCAACCCTAAAACGGGAAACTGATTATCTGGTACCAAGGATGAATTTTGATAGGACCTTCAATGTAAAAATCCCAGAAATAGGTTTAAAATTTTAATTATTTTAAAAATGTTATAATAAAATATAAATAAATTTTTGGAGAAAGAAATTTTGTTCTGTCAGAGATTTCAAAAACTCATTTCGAGAGAACATTTGTGTGGGTGCTATTTAAGTAATTTTTAAAAATTTTATTTACCAAAATGTGTCATTTCAAAAAAATGTTTTGACATGAACTTTGATCTCAAGGTTAACATGGATATTTTCGTATTGTACCTTTAATAAATATCTGGAACCATATTCACAGAAAAAAGTCACCAATTAACAAATATATATGAAAATAATTCATTCAATTATAAACTTGTTTAAATTTGCACCTCTCACCAAAATGATTATATCAATTACTAAAAACTATAAAAAATACAAAACAGAAAAAAAAATTCCCAATTAATAAATTAATTAAATCAATCAAGTAGATAATTGAATGAATTAAAAATGTGTATAGGAAAAAAATCATACCAAAATTTATTTTTTATTTTATTTTTTCTTGAACATATTTATTAAATTTAACGGTATTTTAAGTTATTTCGGTAACGGTATTTAGCGTTACTGGAATTTCGAGTAATTTCAGTAATGGTATTTTATGGATAACAGTTGTTTCAGAAATTTCGAAGCATCGGTTCAGAACCATAAAATATTACTTTATTAAAAATTATAATATTTCTTGAACCCAAAAATAACGCTAACGGTATTTTAGCGTTATCGGTATTTCGAGCTATTTCGGTAACGGGTTTTTAGCGTTATATATTTTTGCGGTAACCGTATTTTCAATTATTTCGATAACTGTACTTGACTACAAAAGTTAAATGTTTTTTTAGCGGTAATGGCAACCAACCTTGGTTTTATTGTTAACGGGTCTAAGCATTATTTAAGAAAAATTATTGCTATCAAATTCAAAAAGTATCAAGTTTTTTATCAATCCGTATTTGAATTTAATATTGAAATTTAACTAGGAATATTTTGAAAACATTTCGAGAAACACGATGATTTTTAATGGTTCAGTTTGTAGGGATATTTTTACTTATTTCGATGTTCCAAAATTTTGATGAGTCGTTCTCAATTTATAACGTTTCAGTTAGATCGTGAACCAAGTGCTTGCGAGGGAACAGCTGATTTAGATTTTTTTTAATTGAAATATAAAAAATCCCTCTTTTTTTACAAACTTTTCAAAATCACGCTTTTTCCATACAATTTTGTTCAGAATCCCGCAGGCCTTTTCAAAACTTTGTCGTTTATGATTTTTTTTTTAAATTTTTTTTTTTAAATTTTTTTGTTAAATTCTTAAATTCCAATGCTGAGATCAGGATAAAATTATTTCAATTAAATAACTTTATATGTACGGTAAACACCCATAAAGTATTTTCAGACGGATGCCCCTTATAAGGAAATAAGTAAATTTTTGAGAGATGCTTTTTCCCGGTATTGGGGGGTCACACAATACCCCCTGACTCGCTAGGAATCTGTACTCCTCCAAATCAACTCAGAAACACTTCAAATCTGATCATGTGAAATTTCATTGAGAGTTACAGAATTATTTCCAAAAAAATGGGAGAGAAACTATAGTAGGTCAAGACCGACTACACCATTGTGTATGAGCTTAAAATTATAATTACATTAGTTAATTGTAGATCAACACTTTTACTTAATGTAAAATAAAATATACCAACACAGAACAATGCATTGATACTAACATTTATATGATTTTATGCCCTTTAGGGCGATTCCTGGAAGTGGGTTTATATGGAAGCTATGGTAAATCATGGACCAATTCTTATAAATTTTGGTAATGCTGTTTCTACTTTTATAAAACTTGTGTCGAATATTAACTTTATAATATCATTCGTATGGGATTTATGCATGTTAAAGTGAATTTCGGAAGAGAGATTTATATGGGAGCTATGGTCAATTATGGACCGATATTATTGACTTGATAAAATTTAGCACAAAGATTGGCACTTATACAAAACTCCTTTGTACCGAATTTCATTAAAATATTGCAATATTTAGGCATTTATGATCGTTAAACCTCCATTCCGGGAGTACATTTGTATGGGGGCTAGGTGAAATAATGGACCGATTATAACCAATTTCAATAAGCTTCATCCTTGTATAAAAATAATTATTTGTGCCAAATTTCATTAAGATATCTTTAAAATTGCAACCTGTACTTTGTTCACAAGGTTTACATGGACAGCCAGCCAGACGGACGGACGGTTATGTTTAAATCGACTCAGAAAGTGATTCTGAGTCGAACGGTATACTTTAAGGTATGTACAAACGCATAATGGTGGTGTAGGGTATAAAAAAAGCGTTTTGGAACCACTGTGAGTCCTTAACCCTGGAAGGGCTTCGATATTTTTACCCTTCTGAGGGTTTCGTTAGTCGAAACGACTAACACTAACATTTATTAAAAATATTTCAAGACGTATCATTAACATGAAAAATAAAACAATTGATTTTTGGTTGATGAATTAATTTAAATAAAATAAATTTGTGATACTTTTTTGCATTTTTTTTCAGCATACCTTAGTAGTTCAGTATTTTTTTAGCTGCAGA
The DNA here is from genome assembly GCA_951394005.1 of Protophormia terraenovae. NCBI lineage: Eukaryota > Metazoa > Arthropoda > Insecta > Diptera > Calliphoridae > Protophormia > Protophormia terraenovae. The sequence continues at coordinate 86,616,507 of OX596075.1, forward strand.
AGCTGCAAATCTTATTTTTCTTTTTCTACAATTTACACTATTGTTATAAATTTACCTGGATATAGGATATTTTCGACATTTGGTTGTTATATTGGGAATAGAACACAGTCGATAAGACATTTGTCGCTAAGTTACACCCTTACGCAGTTTTTAAAGAAATTTTATAAAAAAAATGGTTCTTTAATTGTTTTTAACATATTTTTGGAATAAATTATTAATATAATTAATGTTTAGTTTGATGCAAAAAATGTAGAGCAGCACCGATAAGTCTTGATTTAGTGAGATATTCCACTGCATATTTGGTCGAAATTATCAATCGCTTCCTCATCATCATTGTGTAATGAGACAAAAAAATATACTTATGTGTTGTTAAAATTATAAAAAGTGCGATTTGCCGATTTTTTATCCTCAAAATGACGATTTTGTAAAATTGATATTTACATCACTATTTTAAATATAACTCAGCAAAAAACGGTCCAAAAGGGAACAGTTTCACTACTTCAAAAGTGGAACCAAGTGCATATTTTCAACTTTTTTGGAAGTTCCTAATAATTGCTTCCAAAAAAGTGAAAATAAATTAAAATTTAGTGAGAAAAAAGGTTAATAATTTTTAAGAAAATCAGAATTTTAAAAATCTTAAAGCATTTTTATTATTTCTTAATAAGGTTGAAGCGGAATTTTTGTTAAAAAAATTTTATAAACATAGTTTTAAGATAAGTACTTCGAAAGCAATGAATAAAAAGTATGAAAGAAGAACAACCTTCCAATGACAACCATGGTTTAAAAAAAGAAATTCTGCAGCTCTTTTTCACCACTAAGTACTTCTTTCCAATGTTAAATTCATTACTTTCTCAGCTCTTTTTAAATTTCTTTTTTGCTTGGAATTATTGCAACATCGTTTTGTTAACAAGTATAAAGAACATAACTAGTCTCTTTTGTACAACATAAACAAGATACGAGAAAATAATATATAATTATAATATCCTACACCATTGTCTATGTGGACCGATAACTTGTATTAAGAACATTACATTGATAGTAACATTCACATCTATTTATGCAGGGTTATTCCCGAGATTGGGTCTTATAGGGTAGCTATGAAATTGTGGACGGACATGGTTAAATCGACACAGAAAGAGTGATTTTGAATTGAAGGGAAGATTTTTACTCTGTGTTACAATTTTTGCACTATAAAAATAAATTCAAAATACATTTCTTTAAAATGAATGTATCATAAATATGTGCATATACATATGTATGTGTAATCTATATATATAAAAATTAATGTGTGTTTGTTTGTATGTATGTATGTATGTTTTTTTGAAGTCTATAGCCGCCTAAACGGCTAAACCGATTTTCTTGAATTTTTCACAGTGTATTCCTATATGCCTGGAAGGAAAAATAGGTTACTTTTTATTTTGAAATTCCATGTGGGCGCGGTGCCACGCCTACTTACTAAATAACTATTAAAAGTAGTATATCTCGGAAATTGGTAATACTAGAGTCCTCAAATTTTGCTCGAACAACTTTTACACCTATATGAACATTCTGGAAAATAGGCGAACTGGCAATAGGAGGTGTGGCACATCCCACGCTTAATATTGCTTGCTAATACCAAATGCCGTAAATTTAGGAAACTATATCTGGGAAACTATAAAAGTTAGAGAGCTCAAATTTTGTACGACTAGCATTAGCTTCAATATGAATAGACAAAAATTGGTACACTAGCAATAGTGGGCGTGGCACCTCCCATATAAAGAAAATATTAAATTATCATATCTGAGAAAATATAACAGTTAGAGTTCTAAAATTTTGTCGGAGCCACTTTGGTATCAATATTAATATTTAAGAAAAATATGGGCGGACTAGAAGTAGGGGGCATGAATTAAATGCAAAAATTCGTATATCTGGGAAACTATTGGAGTTGGAATGCTCAAATTTTGCACAAAGAATTTTGACATCCATGAAAACATTTGTCTAATAAATTAGCGGATTATGGGGGTATGGTCCCTCCCATAAAAATTAAATACAAAAATTAGTATATCTGGGAAACTATTTGAGCTTGAATTTTCAAATTTTGCACGGGAAACATCTATCTATCGGGGGGTGGCGAAGCACACCGGGTATTAGCTAGTAAATATATATTTATTTTTGTATTGATTATTTTTTTATATATTTTTGTAGGAACTGGAGGGGAAAGAGATGGGTGGATCACCGAGTTTTTGCTGGACGGAAACGTTAGTTTAGGATTTAAAGGTTGGGCTTAGACAGGACGGGATAAGACAGATTGGGAACGTGGGTATATAAGACCGACAGTTTGGACAAAGGGGGAGAGTTACTCAGTGTGAGTTGAGTTGAGTTGAAGTAGCTTAACACAAAAGGAGTTTGTGTTAATGCTAAGTGGAGTTAGAGTGTGACAGAGAGAAGTCACGAAGCATCAAAGTGTTCAACAAAATGCTTTCAAAATCTACATTTTTTTAAATCCATACTTAAAATATTCATATTTGCTTTGAATTAGCTATTTTATTTTATTAATAAAATGTAAAAATATGCGTAAAATACCATGCGTTTTATTTATGCAGTTTTTTTGACGATTTCAAAAATATTATGCCGATTTTGACGTTTTTTTCGTCCAATTTTGACGATTTTATACTAAAATTATCTAGCAACAGTGCTCAAAATAGCACTGTTTTTAGTCGAAACGACTAACGAAGCCCTTCCAGGGTTAAATACTAGGATATTCACTCGAATATTGTTTGTTCGATTAATCGACAAATTGCATTCAAATAATTGTCCGATTAAATTAAAATCAAGAATTTCGAGTAAACATTTATTCGAGTAAATTATGCCGATTATTCATTTCTCAATCACAAAAATCAAACAAATGTATAAACGAAATTTGGGTTTAAAGGTTTAGATAAAAAGAGATTCACTTTTTATATTAAATGTTTCATAAGAAACAAATTGGAATACATGGAAATACCCGATTATATTTTTAAGATATGGAGTTGATATACCAATAGATTCTCTGCCTGGTTTAGAGAATATGGCAGTGATCGCTTGGATGAAACTTGTTATATAGAAGAAATTTGGACTTTTAAGTTGTTTAGCATGTAAATTTACAGTTATACTTATTTTATTTTAAGAATCGCTGAACTTTTTATCCAAAAATTCAGAATTTTGTTCCAATTAAAAAATCTACTCAATTAATCGAGTAATATAAAATATTTTCGAGTTAAGCCCAAATTACAATTACGCATAGTCAGCAACAGTATCAGCAAAAATTATCAACTGTTCACTGTCAGTACAATATGATGATGCCGTTATAATTACAATTCAGCGTAGGCAGCCACAATTTATAGTGGAAGGCAACGGGCGGCAGCATTAGTACCAGCTTAAAAATAAATCAATTGTTTACAATAAAGTGACAAAGAAAAATTTGATAACACTGTCATAAATTTTATCTGGCAGAGCCGTTACACGCGGCAACGCGTCAAAGTTGAATTTTTTTCAACTTTTTTTATATGGACCGCATGAAAACATGATCAGCTGATGGCCGCGTGTTCCGCGTGCCGCGTACATTGGCCTTCCACTATTACAAACACCATCTAGCTTTATTCTACTTGTATATTATAGCCTCTCATTTATTTGCTCACTCTCTTTGTCTCGCTCTCAATCTGAATGCAGCGCAGTGAATTTAGAAACAGGGCTAAATGAAGCAGCACTGCAAACTGCTGCTGACCAAATGTAATCAACACCATAACAAACAGTGCATTCTAAATGATCAGCTTGATTATGTCAGCTCATACTGCTGCTGACTACGTGCTATTGTAATTTGGGCTTTATTTGATTATTTGAATAATGAAAAAGGCCAAGTAAAATGAATACAAATAAAGGTGGTTTTACACTATAATACTTGGTATTAAAACCAGAGTTTCATTTTCTATAATACATATCAAAAAATGTATTATGAAAAGTATTATTGAATGTCATATTTTTTATTTTCTTTATTAAAATATTTCTTAATAAATTAAAAACGAAAAATTTAACTAAACTGAATACAAATCAAACTACAAACAAAAAGGAGTGCGGAAATTTACTTAAGGAGATGCAATAACATTTTAAAAATTTCAAGATTTCAACATACAAAGTATTGAAGGTATTTATACCATAATACATTTGAAAATATTTTTGGTATTAATACAAAGTATTATAGTATAAAACCCCCTTAAATAAATAAACATTAATTAAGCTATAAAATATCTATTTCACTATATTCAACATTCAATTATGCGTTTCATTTTTTTAATACATTCTTCTATTTTTATCTGCTTTTTTTCCAAGAAATTACAAATGATTATTTCGCTTAGTTTAATTTCTACTTAGTTAAAACTCTTGCTGACTGCGTTTAACATAATTGCTTCTTCTTTCTTATAAAGAATTCCTATGTAACCAAGATTTTTTTCAATCTCATATAAATCCCTAAAACATTTTTATTAAAATAATTTAACATAATTTTTGTAGCACATTTTTATTATTTTTATTTTTTCTCTTTTTGCAGACAAAATCTTTCAACCTACTGGAAAAAATTAACGAAACCAAAAGGTACCTCAAAAAAAAAAACAAAAAAGCAAACTAAAACCAAAATTTATAACACATACAAAAAACTAAAAGGACACAAAAGTATAGAGAGGTAGAGAGAGAGAAAAAAAAAAAGAATAAAAATAGAAAATGAACTATAAATCTGCATAATTTACATTTAATAGATTTAGCCTGGCACATGAGTCCAAGCATACGCCAGCAAAACTTACAAAGTCAAAGGAATACATTAAAGTAAAAAAAAGACCAAAGAAAGGAAGGATAATAAACGTAATAAAAAGCTAAAGATTTTTCAAAAGGAAAATCCTTTTTAAAGGTTTTTCTACATTTCTTTGCTTTGCTTAATAAGTAAACAAAACATAATATAAGAAATAAAATAAAACTTAAAAAGGAATGAAATAAAATAAAATAAAATATATATAAAAAGATTGGTATTTCTAGCCATTGAAGGTTAAATTAAATTTGTATACGAAACACGTAGATTTTTATTTATTTCACTATACTTTTTTAACCCAAATATTTGTATGTGCTTAAGGCTTGTCAGTGAATGGATGGATGAAAAAAAGAAGGCAAACAAACCAACCTAGATCATCAAAAACTTCAACGTACTAGAAGAGTTTTAGAGAAGAAAATTTCTAGCCAACTAAAAAGAAGAAAATAAAGAACTGAAAAGAACATCAACATCATTTACATCATCTACCAGCAACTAAACGTGCAACAAAAGCCAAACAATATTCCCTCAAGTATTAGCAAACTTTTACTACAACACAGCAGCTTTTATTCCCAGCTTCAGGCAGTACAACAAAAACTACTACTACCTTAACTCTCTCTGGCACTCTATAGATTTATTTCTTTACTTTTTTTTTTTTTTTTTTGCTTTTGTATTAAACATCACATCACATACAACAGCATTGATATTTTGGCAACATTTCAAATTGTTGAATGAAAAATAAAAAAGAACAACCACCAAAATTTAACAACTTTGGCTAACGACAACATAAAAAAAACAACTATTTAAATTCTATTAACTGTTACAACATTTTCATAACTATAAAATATATTTAGTTTCATTGTGCAATTATCAAGGACTACTTCTACTACTATTTTAATTGTTCTCTTGTCGTAATCTCATGCTTGAGGAAATTCACCTTGAAAAAAATTCAAATTTCATTTGCCAACTAAAGGAATTATATATTTGAAAATAATTGATAACATTTCTGCCACAGCAAGACATAGAAATAATCAAAAACACACCATCAAATTTAATTTATCAAAACGAACAATCGGCCTGAAATTAAAATACAACAAAGCAACACTAAAACCTCTAAATATACAAAACAAGAAACAGAAAAAAAAAAAAGAGTTAAAACAGCGAGAAAAAAAATTTCAACTTGCTGTTTTTATTATCACTCTATCAATTTTGCAAATAGACACCAACAGAGTGAAAAAAAACCTCAGCTAACAATTTTGCCAATAACAGCAGGAGCAGCCACCAACAACAACAACCTCGTCTCCTGGACGAAAACCAAAATAAAAAGCAGCATATAACACTACCACAGACATAAACATTTAAATACACTCCTAAACACCTTTACACTGTCCTTTAGGTAAACTCTTACACTAACACATAGAAACATTTAAACTTATAACGGCAAATAGTCCAGCCTTTTGTATTGGTTTTGCTCTATCGTTTTATTTTTACTACACTGTGTTTGTGTATCTTTCTCTGGGTGTGTGTGTACCAGCGTGTGTGTGTGCGCGTAGTTTTTTGTTTAAATGTCTGTGGTTGAATTAAAAGCATCTGCTGTTTCCGGTGTGGACTTTCATCAACTTCAGGTAAGTTTTTTTCATTATATTTATAAAGATATATATGTATGTGTTCAACTCAAATACGGTCTACAATTCTCCCTCAGACAAATACTTATATGCAATCATGCAATAAAAATGTTCATATACATTTGTATATGTTTGTGTGTAAGTGTATTTTATATGTTTTTGGCTTCTCTAGTATTTTATTTTGTGTGAAGTTTAATTTCAGTCTCGTCATTTTTATGAAGTGTTTGGTAGCAATATCATTAATAAGATTCTTAAAGGAAAATTGAAATATAAAATTAAATAGTTATAATTTTATATTCAGATATTTAATAGCATTTTACCGCTTATGTGTATTTATTAGGGTAAATTAAATAGTGGGTTAAAAAAAGGAATAAAAGGTTCACCCTTTATAGGCTGCAGCATAGTGGGGTCAAACTCCAACTTTTTGGTAATAAATCTGTATCTTCTAAACTATAGAAGAGTTGCAGAGGAGGACCTAAGCTTTCAGAAAAATTATCTTGTAGCCACCCTGTAATAACACGAGATAAGCTACAGTGTGTCAAAGTTGACTACCTCGAATATGTGAAAGTTTAAACAAATCTTCTTCTACAAATGAAGAACTATTTTAAAGATTTTTGTATTTCTGTGAAGAGCTCGTCAAGATAAAGAAAAATAAAATATTCACTTAAGTTATCTCTTACAGTAAAGAAGATATTTACACTTGAATATTGAATTTTTTATTTTTTGCCTCGAATTTCTTTTGTTTTTCGGGAATAAGTCCTAAAGGAAAATCGTTCTAAATCTATTTTTTTGTTTGATAAAAATATCGTCAATAAATTTAAAAAAGCTCGCGTGACATTTTTATACCCACCATCAAAAAGCTGGGGGGTATATTGATTTTGTCATTCCGTGTTTAACATGTCGAAGGAATCATTTAAGACCCCACAATGTATATATTTTCTGGTTCCTGGTTAGATTCTGAGTCGATATAGCTATGTCCGTCCGTCTGTTGAAAGCAAGATAGGGCTCGAACGGGACAACGTAGGGGACGAAATTTGGCAAAAATATTTGTCTTTTGGTTTGTTTGAGATTGAAAATGGACAAAATCTGTTAATAAACAAAAAAGTTATGGGCTAAAAACTAGAAACACAGGGTGTCCGTTTCATACTTTTCTGCTGATATCTCTTAAACAAAAGTATGTACGACAACAAAATTTTGTATAAATAGTTTGAGAGTCGATATAAACTTGGAAACCAAAAATGGGCGTGGTCCACCCAACTCTCATATAATGTGAAACTTCATCGAAATTGTGTTCAAATAGTTCAAGGACCAATGTTAACTCGGAAACAAAAATTTCAATAATTTAATTTTTTATTAAAATGGTCACCCTGCCGTGGTAAAAACCGTGGCTCATTAGATGTTTGTGTGTTTAACCAGCATATGAGGCTATACTTTCAATATATTTTTTTCTTGGCCTCAGCTTTGACATTTTTTACAAATTTTGGATAGGGCTTGAGGGGAACTCTTTCCCCAGATAGCTTCCGATTTTGTTTTACACACATTTGCGTTAAGACATTTTTTTGAAAACATTACAAACATTTTGAAATTTTGTGAGATAATATTACCACCTTTTTCGAAATTAACCCCAAAAATGTAATTTTTATTAAAAGTTTCAATTTCAGATTTTTATTGGATAGATATATTTTTATGATTCTTGCAGTAATATTATTTAGAATTTTGTAAAAAATCTAGTGATTATTTTCAAAAAATTTTAGGGTCCAAACTAAGGCCTTTAAGTTTAAAAAATTTAAAAAAAGAGGCCAAAATTGGGGGTAAAATTAAATACCCGAAGTGACCAACTTTGGAGGTCTACCCCCAACTCGGAAACGAAATTTTATTTAGATATCACCAACGGTTCACAAGTTACAGAATTATTTCGATTTGGAACCACTGTGTGCTGTTAAAATTACTCATACACGAATCATAACCTTCTGTGTTAACTGGTGTCTTGATACGTTGTTCCATACATCAAGACAGCGCAGCATCAATTGTCAGTTGTATCACATCTCTTACGCCTGGGTTAGTTGACCGCTTGTGTTTGGCCGAAAATCACATCAGCGTTAAAAATACACACAAGCTTATGAGACGATACATCACAAATCTATAACTGTTGTAATTACAATACACACAACAAAATCTATTGACCGTACTGAAGCATCACATAAGCGGTCAACAAACACAGGCTTTAGCCATGAGAAGTAAATTCTTGCCGCGGAAATTCATGAGATGACTAAAAATGTTGCCGGCATGATAAAGAAAATTACGAAAAATGTCTAAAAAAAATAATATTAAAATTTTAAATTTCAAGAATATAATGAATTTACTAAAGTTTTTTATTGAATTCACTGAAATTTGACCAAAATCGGCGGCTGTATTTAAATCATGTTAGGTGTAAATTTTTACGGCGGCGGCCGCTTTTAAAAATAATCGGCGACTCGACTCAGCCACCTGTATAGCAGCTGGTGCAGTAAAAGATTATTGGTAGCTCAAAGCTACCAACGGGTTTTGTTACTCCAGAATCCGGCAGTGATACACCATGTAGACGAGTACAATAATCCAGTATTTGCAATGTATGGCAAAATGTTGCGTCAACATTGTTTGAATTCCGGATGTCAGTTTCGGTGCTGAGATCCGTAGGTTGTCGCAGTCACGATTGTATAAATGTTTATTCGGTACTTCATCAATGCCTTTTATTATCCAACCGATTTTCATGAAAAAAAAACTCATAATGATTTCTTCTACCATAGAAGCATATATTTTAACCATTTAAAGTGACCATTTAAAAATAGTTTGTAACCAATACTCCTTTATATAGCACTGTGCGTGGACCCTGCATGGAAGTACTTTTCCAAAAAGAAGTAGTGGCTGTGAGCCACTGTATGTTGTTGTTGAAAAAATAAATTTCGTTTTCAAAAAAAAAGTAGTCAAAGCATTATCATCATCATGAACATGGTTCTTCAAGTGTTCAACGAAGCAACAAAACATCTCGAAATCTGGAAAAATAAAACATAAAAATCATTGATTTCGGAACAATGTGTAATATACACAAAATATAAAAGGCTTATAGTCGACAATACCTATTTTATTTTATTATTCATTCTATTCTTATTATTTATTCTTTTTTTAATTCCATATAGCACACTAAATAAATCCAAATTTGTTTAAATTTAATTTTTATAAAAAGAAATTCGTTTGAATTATGTTGTTTTTCAAGTTTTTGACTTTTGTATTTACTATTTTCTGAAGCAGCAGAATCTCTGCTGACTGTGTCACAGCATAGACGATGTTGTACTTGCCTTCATACACTCATCATACACGATTTACTTGTAAATCAAATGGTATGATGAGTTGCACAAACCTGGCTAAATTATGTTGTCCTACACGACTCATAAGCTCCCGTGTTAACTTGTAGGATCCTACGTATGATCATACATCAGTGCAGAGCAGCTTCATCCATCAAATTCAGCAAATATAGTTGAAGATATATATATTTTTCTTAATATTTTACTGCTGGCAATACCCCGCATAAAAAGCTTATCTTTATACATTTAAACGTTTAGCCATGATACAAACCATGAAAATTTCCTTTCTATAATGTTTCCAAAATTGCCGCTACATTCATATGGCGCTTCAAAAATATTATGGAAGCTCTTTAAAAATTTGTAAATTATCTACTGGAAATTCAACACATTTCCCATTCTAAATAAATTTAAGTTGTTAAAATCTCTAGGAAATTGATTAAAGTTCTCAAAAGGTTACGGAAGCTCCTGTTTATAAAGCTTTCACTAGCTTTTAACTAAAATTAGATAAAATTACTTAATGCATTCCCCATTTCCGTTTGCATACATCAGTTAGTAGTTGGACGTGCAAGAGTTAAAATCATTTTTATTAGTTACTATAATTTTGATTTTTTTTCTAAAGTTTTCTATTCAATTTTGTTTAATTTGTTAACAAGTTTTTGTGTTAATTTGTTTTAATTATTTATTTAATTTGTATTAAATTTGTGTTGTGTTGTTTTCATTTTGTGTTAATTTTAATTATCGTCCTAATGATCATGTCTCATGGTTTGTATAGCCATTTCATGAGCATCCGTGGTTACTGGAGCTCCTTTTATCGATGTTCTACCATAAATGATGAATTAAATGCTGAATGGGAGGAGTTGAATTATGAAATTTGGGTAGGTTTTTTGTTTTTAAAATTTTATTATTATTTTATTTTTTATTATTTTATAATTTTATTATGTTTTTATAAATTTTTTTATTTTTTCCAATTTACTTTGGTGTTTGTTAACACCTGTTGTTGTTGTTGTGTTTTTTGCCAATTTTGTTATTGTTTTTTGTGTAAAGTTTCCCCCACTAATTTTTGTTGTAGTTGTATTATTATTTTTTTCATAATATTTAGTACTTTAACCGGTTAGCTTAGAATTGTACTAAAATTTTGGAGGGAAATTTATGGGGAGTAAATATAAGGAAGAGAGTGTATTTTTTTTAGACATGCGCAGTAGATTTATGGAGTATTGGCGCTAAGTTTACTTCTATGTGTAGTTTAATAAAATTGTGTTGAAATATGATTGCCAGATTTGAAAAGTTTTTGTGATTTAGACACTAAATTTTTCACTTAATTTGGGGCGTTTTATTTTAGGAAAAAAAAAAATCAAGAAATCAAGAATTCAGAATATTTTAAAAATTGATTTATATACAAACAAAAACAAAAATTTATTGAAAACTTTAATTTTTTAATTAGTTTAGTTTATTATCTAAAAAAAAAAAAAAAAAAGGAAAATAAAAAAAATGTTATTTCTCGAAGCGCAGATTAATATGATTTATTTTAAATATTTATTAGCAGTTTTAAAAGTGTATAAAAGATATTTCCAAACTATTTATGGAAGTTTAAACATAATAAAAATTAAATTCCATATAACTTAATGTGATTAACATGTAATTAAAACAGTTTTTTATATTTTAACAAACTTAACTGTTTTTCATTTTACAACTTGAAAGGGATTTCGATTTTATATCATATTTGTTGTCAATAGAGGAAAAGTCAGGTTTTCAAAATATGTATTATTTTATAAAATCTTTAGTTGGAGCATAGTATTAAACAGTATCAAACATTTAGTTTCGAAAATTTTTCGATTCAAATTAGATAAATGATTTACATCGAACATTTTCTGATTTTTTTAACAATATAGGTTTGTTTGAACTTTGAGATTCTAAATACTTCATAAATCATTTCGTATAACTTTATAAAAACTATTTCTATACCTATTCTGCTGCGTTTTTTAAATCTTTTCATATTTGTATTATTTGAAGTGATCAATTTTATACTTTTATTTTATTTTTTACGAACAGAAATAAAAAAATTAAATTGATCAAAAATATATAAAAATCATCGAAAACTTCCTATACATAACTCCTTCCATTCTTTCGAGACATCCTCAAATTGTTATCGAATTACAAAAAAAAAAAAAAAAATGGTTTAAAGAAAATTTATTTAACATTTTCTATAAATTGATAAAAAAAAAAGGATATTTTACGAACATCCTCAAATCTATACCCAAATAACAGTTTAATTCCCCCATTTAGGGAAAATTTCCTCTTCTGATAATACTAAAATTCTGTTCATTTATAAAGGGTGCGAAAACTGAAACCAAAGATAAAATAAATAAAAAGATTAGATTTTTTTCTTTACTTCCTTAAGGTATGTTCAGAATAGTCAAATATTTGACCAAAATTACGTAAACACTATCTATATATATAAAAGAGTAACGTGACTGACTGACTGACTGACTGATTCATCATCCCACAGCCCAAACGGCTGAAGCTAGAGAGACGAAATTTGGAACGTAGGTAGGTCTCCCACCATATAGATCCACTAAGACGGGATTTTTGGAAACTCGAATGTTTAGGGAGTAAAAAAGGGTAAAAACGGGTAAAATCGACTTTGTGGTACTTTTTTGTTCTTCCAATGGTACTTTTTTAATTTTCGGTAATATATAACCTAGAAACATGAAATAAGGATATGTGGTCCTAAATGAATGGGAATCCATAAGAAGGGACTTTGTGGTATCTTTTTTCGTTCTTCTAATTGTACTTCTTGAATGTTCTGCAATTTTCATCCTTAGAAACATAAAATTGAAAATGTAAGGTCCTAAGTGAATCAGAAACCTTTAAATGGATTTTGTGGTCCTTTTTCTTTATTCTAATATACTTTTTCGTAATTCTGATATTTATTTTTCATTATTCTAAGATCATAAGCCTGAAATTAAAGAGATATTGTTATTTATGGATGACATAACACCATTATTAAAAATGTTCCTAAGGGAGTTAAGAATCTTAGATTAAATTTATTATATAGTATGGTTTTTATAAAAAATTTCCGCTGACGAAGTACCGGGTTTACAGCTCGTATACAATTCTATCTTCTCCATTTTAATTTCTTTTATCATTAATCATAGCGGCACTTTATCGAATCTTTTTTGACGCTGTTTTCTCTTACAAACATTTGTAAGATTAAACAACGGCAAACAATGGTGGTTACGCAAAATTGGTAAAATTTTTGACAAATGTGAACATAGCTTTAGTTTTAGAAAACTTTGAGCATAAAAATTAATATTTTTTAACTACTGTTACTGCAAACATATAAGATAATTTTATAGATAAATTTCTATTAAAAGAAATGTTATTAAAAATGTTCTATATTTTATTTTTTAAAAGGTAAATTCTATAAAAATTGTCTATAAAATAAAATTTAATAATAAATGTAAGGATTTATAAAAAAAAGTAATTCTATAAAAGGAAATATTGTCAGACTTGTATGAAATGAACATTCTATTGAAAACTGTTTGTAACAAGAAAATTTATGAAAAATATTCTCTAAATAGAAAATACATCAAAAATATTCTTATACAAATTTTCATAAATAGTAAATTTAAGAAATATTTTCTATAAAAACAAAAAATAACTAAAACTCTCGAAAAGAAATTTCATCGAAAAATATCAACTATTTAGTTATTTTTTTTTTAACAATAATGACAACTATCTTCAAATAGAATGTGATTATAAAATATAGTATATAAAATTTTCTGTAAAAAACAATTTAAGTTTTCGATATATTTTCAAAAGAAAATATATCGAAAGTTTTCTCTTTTATAAATGTTTTATTTTTTCCTTTAATTTTCAATTTTCTAAAAAAATCTATTTACGCTGAAAAAAGTTTGTACATAAGTATACTTTCATTGATTTAAGATCATATTATTTAAGAACACTGTATAACAATTTCCTACAAATTTTCTCAGACATGATAAAATTGATATATGTATCAAACTGGAGTTCATACATAATAAAACTGTGTATTCAGTTTTTCTCAAGCACGTAAAACTTTTTACCAAAACGACTTAAAAATTTAAAAAAAAAAAATTTATAAAATATTTACGAAAATCGGTTTTCTATAAAAGTCGGTTTTTTGGATACTCTAGTCAATATAACCTTCGAAAATATTTTATGGTATTATAAAAAATTTACCATTTTTTAACAGACTTTTCTTTGAAAATTGTTTTTTTAAGACACTTACTTATTAACATTTTCATGCGTAACTATTTTTATTTAGCATTTGAAATGAAATGTAATAAAATTAAATAAAAACTTCTTAAATTACAATATAATAATATTTATGAACACAATTTTCATTGCTATGGGAAAAGTCTGAAAATATAGTAAATTTATTTAACATTCCTATAAACTAATAATAAAAAAAAAATCAGGATATTGTACGAATATCCCAAACGTTTCCTTAAAAAAATCTCTCCCCAATTTAGTAAAAAATTCTCTCTTCTGACTAGTGAAATAAAAAAGTGACCTCGTAGCACAGCTGATTTGCAATTTTTCATGTAAGTACCTCGCGAAACTGTTAAATTGTTTTTGTGTATGCAACTTTTTTTTTTTTTACTCTTCTCTTTCATTTCCTCATTTTCGCAACATTTTAACATTATGTGCAGTAGTTTTACATTAACATAGTGTCTACTTTAGAAAATTTTTTATCAAGACAAACGTCAAAATTAACCCGAAGGAAGGTGGCAATAGTTGCATAAAAAATACAATATGGCAAATTCATTATTATTTTTTATATATGAAGTTTGACAACTGTAACAACCAAAAATAATAATCAGCTGTTTAACTAAAGTTACCTCGTACAGATTCATACTGGATTTGACGTTTGTCTTGACAAAAATTTTTCTAATGTAGACATTATGTAACAAAATACATGCAATTGTAGTTTTTATAGATGTGCGGCCAGTTTCTACTTTCACTATGGCACTAATATTAAGTTCTTTTACAAAGGGTACAAAAAGAGACACAACTAAAAGAAACTAAATTAAAGATGCGAAAATAAAACTTTTTCTTTCAGTTCATTTCCCATTTTTGTAGGAAACTTTCAGCGTATTTTTTTTTTTTTTTTTTTTTGAGCTAATGCTATTGCAAAATTATTAACAAATATAGTTTTTAACTGCTTAAGCTTTTAGTATAGACATAATAAAGAATTAGCCAAGGTCGGAACCTTCCTTATTATATTGTGTAAAAAATTGCCGTTAATAAGTTGTGGCGCTCCGGAAATTACAATATTATTAAACTGGAATATTTTCATATTTCCGTTGTTAAACTAAATTGGCAAATATCGCCTTCATGGGGAGTTCTATACATATACATATAAATCCTTAAAACTTATAAGGCTACGAAAGCTTCTATTAAAAAATAATAGCTTTAAAAGTTTAGCTAAAATTAGATAAAACTACCTGTTGCATTCCCCATTTCCGTTCGTAATTTTCAGTTGTTAGTTGGCCGTGGAAAAGTTAAAATCACTTTTAGTTTTTTTTTTTATTTTAGTTGTGTTATTTCTTTTTTATTTCAATAACATTTTATAAATTTTTGTGTTAATTTATTTTAAATTTGTGTTGTATTCGTTTTGTATTAATTTTAATTTCCATCCTAATGACAATGTCTTATGGTTTGTATGTCCATTTCATGGGCATCCGTGGCTATTGGAGCTCCTTTTATCGTCGTTCCACCATAAATGATGAATTAAATGCTGAATGGGAGGAGTTAAATTATGAAATTTGGGTATGTTTTTTTTTAGTTTTATGATTTGTTTCTTATTATTTAGAAATTACTTGGATTTTTACCAACCACTGCTGTTTTTGCGTTTGTTGACAATTTTGTTGTTTTTTTTATAAAGAATCCCCACTATAATTGTTGTTGCTTACTCTAGTTATTTTCTAATATTTAGTACTTAAACTGGTTTTCTTAGGAATGTACTAAACTTTTGGTGGGAAAATTATGGTGAGTAAGTAAAGAAAGAGAGTATCTGTCACTTTTTGCAGACATGCGCAACAGATTTATGGAGCATTGGCGCTTATTTTATGTCTATGTATAAATAAATGAAGTTTAATTTAATAAAATCGTTATCATTGTTGCTACCTCAGGCGGTTTTTTTAGAGTTTTAACGGTTTGGTTTGCTTAAAATTATTCATGCCAGTTTAAACGTATTTTTAGCTTTAGTGCGCAGTGATGCATATATGAATCAATCATACTTTTCTGTTATAATATTTTAATAGCATAATACTGCTATCAATTATTAACAGATCCTAAAATAATGAAGTCAGAATATTTGTGATAAGTTATTGTTTTGCTTATGAATAAATCTTTTGCACCCTGGTTCCTATATGAAATTTTAAAGAATATTATGATTTTCTAATTGTTATATTAATTGTGAATCGAAAAAAAAAATAGTTTTTCTCAAAAATAAAAAATTGCGCATTAAAGGTTTAATTAAAATTTAAGGAAATACCTATTTAAAAAACGCTTAAAGTTTAAATTTATCCCAAAAATGTAATTAAAAATTTCCAATATCAAGTTAAAAAACTAAAATTTAGAAAACAAATAAATATTTGTTTAAGGATAACTTAAAATTATTTTTCTTACTATTATACGTTTTTTTTTTTTTTTTTTTTTTTTTTGTCAAAAAGTAAAAAAAAATCGCTTTGATATATTTTTCCTAAAAAGGTTTAAAAGTTTAGAAAAGTAAATTTTTAATATTTTTAAATTTTTTATTAAAATTTCTATTTTAAAAATTGTTACCTTTAAAAAAATTATCATTCTTCTCAGAAACTAGTTATTTTTTTTTTATTTATTTAATTCGTATTTTTACTAAAACTAGTATTTAAATTAGTAGTTGTTTAAAACTTGATATTAAATAGTTTTTAATATAACTTTTTATTTTTAAAATTCAATTTATAAATTCCTTTCTAAATTAATGTTTTTTTAATTATTTGTAATTTGGAAACGAATGCTTTTTGAAGATTGGTATTATATTAGAAATCTAATCCAGATTTTTTAAAAATTGGAAAAATAAAAATAAATTAAAAATAATAAAATAATAATAATTTAAAGAAAAATCCTTTAAACAAAATTATATTTAACTAATAAATATAATATTACAGATATTTTCTAAAATTTTTGCACTGCAACATTTAAATAAAAAATATTGTTATACAGGTATTTGTATCATTCAATATAACCTCAATATAACCTTCGAAAATATGTTATTGTATATTATGATATTATTAAAAATGTCCCATTTTTTAACGGACTTTTCTTTGAAGATTGCCATTTTAAGATATTTATTGTTAATATTTTCATGCATTTGTACCCTAAACCACCAAGGATGCGTTTGTGCTGATGTTTGTAACGCACAGAAAAAATCATCATATCCCCACCTTAAAATATACCGTTTGACTCAGAATCACTTTCTGAGTCAATTGAACGATATCCGTCCGTCTGGCTGGCTGTGAAAAAAGTTCAGGTCGCAATTTTAAAAATGAAATTTGAAACGAATAATTATTTTGGCGCGAAGGACAAAGCCTATTGAAATTAGTTATGATTGATCCATTATTTCACCTAGCCCCATACAAATGTCCTCCCAGAATAGGGCTTAATGCTAATCAATACTTTTAATATAGCAAATAATTTAATGAAATTTAGCACAAAGAAGTTTTATATTATTATAGATCTATGTACCAAATTTCATAAAGATCGGTTCATAATTAACCATAACTTCAACATAAACCCACTTCCGGGAAACGCCGTAATGTGCATTAAAGCATATAGTTGTTAGTATCAACGCATTATTCTGTATTCGTATATTTTATTTTCACTTATTTAAAGTATTAGTCCACAATTAGCCAAAGGTCTAATATAAGTCTCCTTCTTGAATTTTAATAACAATTTTTATTCACGTTTTATTTAATAATAAAAAAAATGAAAATAAAAAAATTTACGAAACTTCTTAAATTGTAATGATTTACATTTTAATAATATTTATGAACACAATTTTAATTGTTATGGAAAAGTCTGAAAATTTAATAAATTTATTTCACATTTTCTATAAATTAACACTTTTCTTATCTCTCCCTTTATAATGGGTGAAATCCTCAATTTAGTGAAAAACTCCCCCTTTTGACAGCACTAATAAGTATTAAGTTCGTTTACAAAGGGTACAACATGAGACACAACTGAAAAAAAAAACTAAATTAAATATGCTAAAAAACTTTATTTCCTTTAATTAATTTCCCATTCTTTTAGGAAACTTTCAGCTTAATTCTTTTTTATTTTTTTATTTTTTTTTTTTTTTGAGATAAAATGCTATTGCAAATTTATTTACACAATACGTTCTCAAGATTACTTTTTAACTGCTTAAGCTTTAAGTATAGACATAATAAAAAATTAGCCAAGACCAGAACCTTAATAATACCACATTATTATATTGTGTAAAAAATTGCCTTTAATAAGTTGTGGCGCTCTAAAAACACTACGGAAATTACAATATTATTAAACTGGAATATTTCCATATTTTCGTTGTTAAACTAAATTGGCAAATATCGCCTTCAAAGGGAATTCTATACATACATATACATATAAATATAGCTTTAAACTTTTAAGGTTGCGGAAGCTTCTATTAAAAAATAATAGCTTTAAAACTTTTAGCTCAAATTAAATAAAACTATCTGTTGCATTCCCCATTTCCGTTCGTAATCTTCAGTTGTTAGTTGGCCGTGGAAAAGTTAAAATCTCTTTTAGTTTGTTTTTATTTTAGTTGTGTAATTTCTTGGATTCTTTTTTATTTCATTAACATTTTATAAGTATTTGTGTTAATTTATTTTAACTATTTATTTAATTTATTTTAAATTTGTGTTAATTTTAATTTCCACCCTAATGACAATGTCTTATGGTTTGTATGGCCATTTCATGAGCATCCGTGGCTATTGGAGCTCCTTTTATCGTCGTTCCACCATAAATGATGAATTAAATGCTGAATGGGAGGAGTTAAATTATGAAATTTGGGTATGTTTTTGTTTTTACTTATTTTAATATTTTTTTTTTTTTTTAGTTTTATGATTTGTTTCTAATTGTTTAAAAATTTCATTATTTTTGCATTTGTTGAAAATTTTGTTGTTTTTTGTATAAAGAATCTCCACTATAATTGTTGTTGTTTACTCTAGTTATTTTCTAATATTTAGTACTTAAACTGGTTTTCTTAGGAATGTACTAAATTTTTGGTGGTAAAATTATGGGAGTAGGCAGAGAAAGAGAGTATCTGTCACATTTTGCAGACATGCGCAATAGATTTATGGAGCATTGGCGCTTATTTTAGTCTATGTGTAAGTAAATGAAGTTTAATGTAATAATATTGTTATCATTGATGCTACCTTAGGCGGTTTGTGAGAGTTTTAACGGTTTGGTTTGCTTAAAATGATTTATGTCAATCTAAATGTATTTTCAGCTTTAGTACGCAGTGATGCATATATATATATATATATATAAATCAACCATCTTTTTCTGTTTTAATATTTTAAACGCATAATACTACTTTCAATTATTAACAGATCCTAAAATAATGAAGTAAGAATATTTTTAACAGGTTATTGTTTTGTTTATGAATAAATATTTTGCACTGGTTCGTATATGAATCATAAAATTTATCTTTGAAAAATTTTGTTGAAGTTTTAAAACAATAAAAATATTATGATTTTCTAATTCTTATATCAATTTTAAATCGAACAAAAAACAGTTTAAAGGTACATACCCAATTAAAATTTAAATTTAAATATTTACTTGCTTATTAGACGCTTTAAATAAATAGATTAATCTTCCTGTATTCCTACATAATTAAAAGTTTCTAATATCAAGTTAAAAAACTAAAATTTAGAAAACAAATAAATATTTGTTTAAGGATAAATTACTTTTCTTACTATTTTTATTCTTTTTTTTTTATATACATATATTTTGTTCCTAAAGAGGTTTAAAAATTTAGAAGAGGAAATTTTTAATATAATAGAAATATATTTTTGTTACTAAAAGGCTACACTTCGGTGATTTTAAAGAAGTTTTTCTACACAATGTAGTATTGAGAATTTTCCAAAATTTATTTTCTTTTTTATTATTTAATTTGTATATAAATTAAATAAATCAAAAAAAAAAAAAAATGTTTCCCGCCCACATTACTACCAAAAATTCGGTTTAAAAAAAATTTTTAGTAAAAATCGACATCACTAAAAAATGCGTCGTTGATTCGACGAAGTGTAGTCTTGCAGGGTTAAAACTTTTCTATTTTAAAAATTGGTACCTTTAAAAAAATTTGCATTCTTTTCAGAAACTAGTTAATTTTTTTTTGTTTAATTCGTACTTTTACTAAAACTAGTACTTAAATTAGTAGTCGTTTAAGACTTGATATTAAATAGTTTTGAATATTACTTTTTATTTTTAATATTCCATTTAAAAATTCTTCCTTTTTAAATTAATGTTTTTTTTTTTTTTTTTTTAATTATTTGTAATTTGGAAACGAACGCTTTTTGAAGATTGGTAATATATTAGAAATCTAATCTAGGTTTTTTAAAAATTAGTTCTTTTGGAAAAATAACTTTATAATTTGAAAATTATTATTTTAAAATTTTTTGAAAAATAGAAAATTGTTTGAAAATTAATACTTTGCTTTTTCTCTAAATTATTTTTTGTTTATCCATTTGTTGTTGTTTAATATTTTTTAATGAAAATTTGTCCTTTTTTTTAGCTCTCTACTAAAAAATTTATGCGTTTTTGTTTTTTTTTTAATTCGAACAAATTTTTGTGGTATTTTTTAATGAGAATTTGAGATTTTTAAAAACTGATATTTCGAAATTTATACTGTTTTGAATTTGATATTAATATATTGAATTTTGGCACTTACAAAATGGTACTATAAAATTTAGTACTTTTTTGCAAATTTGTAAATTTAAGTTTTATTCTAATTTTTACTTATTTGTAAAAAATAACTTTTTCAATGTAATTCCCTTTTTTTTATTTATTTTTATTGAGTTTGCCATTACAAGCGTAACATATTAAAATTATTGTCTAAGATCTCATACTTTAGAATATACATATTCTGAGTCCTCATGAAATTCAAAGATTATCTAGCTATGTCCGTCCATCTGTCCGTCTCCGAAGGGGAATTTCATCCCCATCCCCCTTGTGTAATAAACTTTGTTTGGTATTGAAACCAAGTCGAATATAACATTATTACTTTTTATACCCTTCAACACAGGTGTAAAGGGTATATAAGTAAGTTTGTCATTCCGTTTGTAATTTTCACAATCTGGAACCTTGTAAGAAGCCCACCGATAACATCCATATATAATGTATGTATTTTAGGCTGCACCATAATTTACAAACTTTCGAATTTTGACCGTAACTCCCTCTAGAATTGTTCTTTAGGTTGCAAAAATATACTGTGTGAAATATTCTATCTGAAATCGGATATCTTTAACCAGTACTGCATCGGACCTGAAATTTAAAGTTGGTCTTTCTGCAGTTTTTAGAAAAAATATTGCTATTAAATACTTTGTTTCGCATCTAAATATAAAAAAATTGTAATCTTCACATAATTATCTATCAAATAACATATAAAAACAGAAAATTATTTATTATATTATATTAAATGAAATTGAAAAAAGATTCGGCTGTTATTCATTATATTACTTCTGTTGCTAACTAAACTACTTGTCTTATAGGCAAAAACGTCACTAATAGTCATTACAATGCTTAATATACATACATGTTTGTGTATGTATTTATGTATATTCTTAACAGATATGTTTTAGTTTTTAAAAATTAACAACAACAATTCCATATCTATTTATTTTTGTACAGACTGCATATACAAAGAAAACAACAACACTGTTATTCATTATATTACTTCTGTTGCTAACTAAACTACTTGTCTATACAAAAAACCAAAAAACGTCACTAATAGTCATTACAATGCTTAATATACATACATGTTTGTGTGTGTATTTATATTCTTAACAGATTTGTTTTTAGACCATAACTCTGTTGATTATGAACGAATTTGGTTTATTAAAAAAACCGAAATTTTATAAAAATATTTATGACTGATCTATATAAAAATGAAAATCTGTAGCTTGAACAAGGGCTTCAAAAATAAAAAATTCGCTTTCCCCGATATCTCAGTTATTACTGAACCGATTTATTTCATTTTTTCAGAACAAAAATTCAGAAAATAATTTCCAAGCCCCCTTTAAAAATTCGAAGTCCCTGGTATATGCAGAGGCTTCAGAAACTGAAAAACCGGTTCTAAAAACCGGTTTTTAAAGCATATCTCCACCATTTATAAACCGATCTTCCTGATTCAAAAAACTGAAATTTTATAAAAATATTTGTAACCGATCTGTATAAAAATAAAAATCTATAGCTTAAACCAGGGCTTCAAAAAATAAAAAATGCGTTTTGTCCGATATCTCAGTTATTATTGAACCGATTTATTTCATTTTTTCAGAACATAAATTCAGAAAAAAATGTCCGAGACTTCTTTGTAAAAATGAAGTCTCTAGTATATACAGAGGCTTCAGAAACTGCAAAACCGGTTCTAAAAACCGGATTTTTTAACATATCTCCGCATTGTATGAACATATCTTGCTGAATTCCAATAGCAAAATTTTCGAAAAGATTTCCGATCGTTTGATATATATATTATATATGTCAGTTATCGGTGGGCTTCATAAACGCCATTTCAACCGACACACGGACGGACGGACATGGTTCTATCGTCATCATTTCTTACAAGGATCCCGAAAATGTAAACTTTTTTGCTCTCCGACGAAAATTGTGGGAATTACAAACGGAATGACAAACTTATATATACCCTTTACACCTGTGGTGAAGGGTATAAAAACGGTTTTTATGACTTTTGGGATATTGATAAAATTGATTCCAATAGTCAGTCCGATATCATTAAGTGTCATGAAAATCTTTAAAGAAAAATAACAATTCACTCTTTTATATATATGTCATGTACTGATAACCTACAAAATGACAATGAATTAGATAATCGTTTCGTTAACATTCTAACAGATTTGCATTCTTCACATGTTTTTAACTTAAACTGAAGACAACGATGTTGTTTCTATTTCCTTCAATGACTTTGTCATCAATATAAATGTGTGTGAGAGTGTATGTGTGAATTATCATTTTCCCACATTTTCTACAAACACATTTACAATTTCAACAATGTATGTATGAATTTATCAGTATTTTTGATCCAGAAAAACAAGAAGAAATTGCAATTATTTTTAGTTGAAAAACATTCATAACAATTTTCAAAAAAAAAAAAAAGCTAATGAGTTTCAATTTCTATCAATTGTTTAATTCTTCATAGAATTCTAGAAGAAATTTACAAGAATTACTATGTAACTAAGTATGTTTTTTGGCAGAGTTTAACTTCTTCGACTTGAATTGAAAAGTTAATGAAAATACAAAATTTTCTATTGTAAACTTAAACACATTGTTGCTATTGTTATCGTTAGTTTGAAAGGAATTTAAACATTCAAGATGATTTTTATCTAACACAAACCATCAACAGTGTTCATTTGTAAATATCAATTATGGTTAATTGGATTTAATGCGAGGTATTCAAATTTACATTTACATATTTTGAAAAATATTTCAGTTGAAAATATTTATTTTTGAATCATTTCGATACAAATTTTGTTAAAATCATTTTCATTCAAACAAAATATTTTTCTGTCTTTCATCTGTCTCCTTGTTGATGCTTTATTTGAGTTTTTATCTCATTTTTTGTTTATTGTTTTAAAAATCCATATTCTTTAATTTTTATTGAATATTTAACCTACAGATCTTAAAATAAGTAAATTTTCCATTTCATCATTATTTAAAAGAAAGAACGAATCACAATAATGAATTTACAATCAGTTAAATGGTTTAACAATAAATTTTTGATATGCACATACTCAGTGTTAAAGTTTAACCCATTGAAGGTACTATAAAGAATCAGTAAATTTGTTTAAGGATAAAATAAGATGAGGAAACATTTAAACTTATTTATTTTATTTTTATAAAACATACGAGCAGTATACTCGCTACTTCGTAAGTGTAGATTTAAAAAAAAAAAATACTATATTATAAATTCAAATTTTATTAAAGTTAATAATTTTATAACTTTAAATTTTTTAATTATATTTCTAATAGCTTAAACGCAGTTCGCTTCACTACCCCAGACAGACTAACAAACACAGATTCACTTTTATATAGATAGCATGTACCCCGATCTTGCAGTACTCCTACATAGATGAGATAATAACTTGGTAGTCTTTTATTTAGAAAAAAATTTAACACCAAAAGTGAAGAACCCGTAAAATTCAACTGTGATTCTTATCTTCCTTGGAACAGTTAAAATATTGGTTTTCTGTCAGCATTAAGAACAATAAACTTTTAAAATATTTTAGTTACAAGTTTCTTACCTTTTTAACGATGGAAAGTTCAAAAACTACCAAATTATTTCTATTATATTTTAGTAGAGAAGAATGTGACTAATAGGGCTTGTGGATTCTAAACACGGAATACTTAATTACAGTCGAACACGGCTATAACGAACTATGGCTATAGCGAAAACTTTTCTTCGGTCCCATTGATTTTACCAATATTTTCCATACAAATAACTACGTTTATAACCAACACGGTTATAGCGAAATTACACTGGTCGACAAAAATTTTTTTTTCGAGCTCCTTCAAAAAAAAAAAAAAATATATATATATATATAGACTAGATGGAATTCCGCATGCTAAACTCGAATCTTCTTTCAGTTTTTTTCCATCAGGTCGGGATTTTTTTTATGGGCGTGTCTAATATTGTGCCTTAAATATGTCGATTACTCGAGTATATTTCACTATTACATGAGAACGGTATGCACGATTTATATAAATGATACACCAAAATATGCGGAATAAAATTAGCTTTAACCCTTCGTCATACAGATGTTTCAATTGTCACATTCGTAACAAATATGGTCTGGCCAGACCAGCTCTGTAATTTCATATATTTTAATGGAAATTTTGGTGAATTTTTTATATTATTACATTTGTATAACTATATTCTAGCATCACTACTACATAGTTTTGAAAGATATTAAATTTTTCCATCGATAAACTTCACGTTATCCTCATTGTTTTGAGCCTACAAACGCAAACAATTTTTCTTTTCAAATATTTGAGGTTTTATCGGTATTAAACTCATAACACAAAATATGAACGAAAAGGTGGAAAATCATAAAATAACTTGTGTAAACCGATGAGAGCTCAGTTTAAATGTTTTTAATAAAATAAAATACAATAAAAAAGATCGAATAACATCGTCAAGCCACATAATTTTCCGCACAAAATATAATTGGTCCAGCCAGACCATATTTGGTACGAATGTGACATGTACACTAATTTATCCTCATAGCTATCCTTGTGTTAGGTTTATCGTTCTGGTTTTTAAACAGATCGTTAGAAAACAAAATTGAAGGAGGGTACCTGAAATTTCAAGTCTCTAGCTTAATTATAAATATATGAAAACAACATTTAAATCTGCAATTGGTCTGGCCAGACCAGTTTGTAAGACGAAGGGTTAAATCACTGTACTATCAAATTTTTATCCGCTCAATAGTTTAGGAGATATTTCGAAAAAAGTGTCGTAAAAAATTTGTTCATGCAAAATTCAAGATTTCTTTTTTTACTAAAACTTCTTTTTAAAAGTGAAAACATCAAAAATGTTTCAGTTTATCTCGAAGCTGGCAAAACTGCGAGTAAATAAAGCCACGTATCATAAAAATTTATGAAAAATCTTGATTTCGTTCACATTTGAGTTAGGATATCCATGAATACCTATAGCTAAGTGGTATAGCCTAAGTTTGACAAACCATTCTCCAATTTTATAGTGTGACCGCCGAATAAGGTGATGATATTAGTCATGCATATACAAAAAAATCAATACCCGATAGAAAAAAAGTGAATGCAGATTCTTATTTAACTCGTCAGAATCCACCTAGTCCACCTTTTTTTGTTTCAAGAAAAAGTAAAAAAAAAAAAAAATTTGGCCACCACTGTATTTCTACTCAATTGTATGTAACATGGGTATTTTTACTTAACTGTGAATAAAATTTAGATTTGTACATCAATTTTGAAGATACATGCTTTATTTTATTCGCAGCATTACTAGCTTTAAGATGATAAACTGAAACATTTTAGATGTTTTCATTATTAAAAGAAATTTTAATAACAAAAAAATCTAAAATGATTTTTTTCGGACACTTATTTCAAAATAACTCCGAAACTATTGAGCACATAAAAAATTAGTGAATGATTTGATTTGGTGTATCACTTATGTCAATCGTACATACCGTTCTTGAGTTATGAGGAAATATACTAAAATAATGGCCTTACTATGGGCGAAATATTAGACACGCCCATAAAAGAAAATCCAGACCTGATGGAAAAAATTTAAAGCAGATTAGTGTTTAGCACATCAAAATACATCAAGTCCAACTATTCGTCTATAGGAGAGGATTTTTTTGTTGACCAGTATTATTTGAGGATTAAACACTAAATATTAGAAAATCGCTATTCCTCAAAATGTGAATGTCTCAAAATATCTGTAATAAAAGAAAACATTGAATTAGTATAAAAAATAGAATTATTCTCAATTTGACATTTGCGAAATGAATGATGAATGCAAAAAATATTATTCCTGATATATTAATCATTAATATTTTAAAATCATAAATACCGCCCATTTTTAAAGGAAAGAAATACACTTTAATTCCAAATATTAGTATTGTAATGAAATACGTATATTTTGTTAGCAATTATTATTTTTTTAATTTCACGGATATAACGAACTAAATATGTCGGTCCCTTCGAGTTCGTTATAACCGTGTTCGACTGTATTATTACACAAAATTCAAAGAGTAATATTACAATAACGAAAAGTACCACAAAGTATCCTCTTATGGATTTTAATTCCCTTAGGACCATATATCTTTAATTTAATGATTTCATGATGTTTAATATTGCAGAAAATTCAAGATTACTATTAGAAAAACTAAAAAAGATACCACAAAGTCCCTTCTTATGGATTCTCATTCATTTAGGACCACATATCTTTAATTTCATGTTTCTAAATTCATAATTATAGAAAATTCAAAAAGTACCATTAGAAGAACAAAAAAGTACCACAAGGTCCCCTCTAATGAATTAATTAATTAATTTTATGTTTCTATGTTAAATATTATAGATAATTCATAAAGTACCATTAAAATAACAAAAAAGTACCACAACGTCCCTTCTTATGGATTCTCATTAACTAAGGACCACACATCCCTAATTTTATGTTTCTAGGTTCATAATTATAGAAAATTCAAAAAATACCATTAGAAGAACGAAAAAGTACCACAAAGTCCCCCCTTGTTAATTCTTTCCAACATCGGACCATGCGTATTTAACTGCATGTTCCTAGGTTAAATATTACAGAAAATGCAAAAAAGTACCAATAGAAGAAGAAAAAAGTACCACAAAGTCCATCCTCTTGAATTCTTACCCACAGGACCATGTATTTTTAAGTATCACAAATTCCACTCTTGTGAATTCTTGTCTACATTTTCTTAATTTCATGTTTCTATGTTTAATGTAATTGAAAATTCATTATTAAGTTTGAATAAAATGTAATTTCCCGCCTTTACCCCTTTTTTTGGTACTTTGTTTTCACCCATCGGAGTATCAAAAATTGTATTCCAATAAATTGTAGTGGTATCCCATATTAAAATACTCATATGAATATTTCAATAAATATAAAAAAATGTTTTTTGAAAAAAGTACCAAAAATAGGTACGATTTTTACCCCTTAAACGTTTGAATTTCTAAAAAGTACCAAATTTGTATTTCTCATTTTTTGATAAGTTATGAATACGACATCAATTTTATTTGTATGTTGATTGGTTTCAAATATACATATGGTGCCAAAAAAGTACCAAAATACTGTTTTTATCCGTTTTCTCCCTAAAACGGCCGATTTTCAAAAATGTACCAGATACCTGTCCAATTATTTTTTAAATGAATAACGATAACTATTCAACTTTTTTTGTATCATTATTAATTTGCGAGTTATAAGGTTACCGATTTTACCCGTTTTTACCCTATTTTACCCCCTAAACATTCGAATTTCCAAAAATTGTCTTAGTGGATCTATATGGTGGGAGACCTACCTACGTCTCTCTAGCTTCAACCGTTTGGGCTGTGGGATGATGAATCAGTCAGTAAGTAACGTTACTCTTTTATATATATAGATAATACTATATAACTTGAATAAAGTTTAATTTCCCGATTTTATCCCTTTTTGGTACTTTTTATTTCCTCTGAATGTAACTAAGATAGTATTCCAATGAATTTCTAAATATTACGGGGACCTAATATTAACATATTCAGATGTATCAGTAAAAAGAAAAAAATATTTTGTAAAAAATAGTATCAAAATTAGGAAAGATTTTTACCCTTTAAACGTTAGAATTTTTGGTATTTTATCACGTAGTGGTGTCCATATATTTTTCAAATTTCACGCCCATTTTTTTTTTTTCGAGTTTACATTGGTCCTAACTTTTTTGTTTATTAACCGATTTTAACCATATACTAAACAAACCTTAAGATAAATATTTATGTCAAATTTCATCCCCCTTACGTTTTCCCGTTCGAGCCCTATCCTGCTTTAAGCAGACAGACGGACGGACATTGCTAGATCGACTCACAATCTAACCAGGACCCAGAAAAAATATACTTTGTGGGGTCTTAAATGATACTTTTCACATGTTATACACGGAATGATAAAATCATTTTATGGTTGGTATAAAAAATTGTTGATCAAATTCCATATTAAAAACATAAAATTAAAAACAAAATATTTCTAAAATTAATAATATCATGTTCATATCCCTCTCTGACCAACATGGTTTAATTTCTCTGGTCAACATACTTTAACTTTTTCGGAATTCTCTAACTGAATCGTTTTTCTTTCTTCATTTTTATTTCCATCATAAAATATGTCCACATTTCATTTACCTCTACATAAGAATGAATTTCAGTCCATATGTAGATAAACTTTTATGTTGGTTGTATTCATCTACAATTCCTATATACATATGTATGCATGTATGTTCTTCATTTCGGTGGTGACATTTTTATACGTTTTTATAAAAATATAAATAAATATATTTTTGTCTGTTCATTTATACGTATGACTGAGTATCTTTTAACAACTATAATCTCTTATATACAAGAATACATACATACATATTAATAGCATAAGTCTTAGTATGACTTTAAATAAATTTGTCTTGGTGGTCATAGTGGTTATACTCAGTATAAGGATAATAGGAGCACTCGTTCAAGTGAATATCTGTTGTGTTATCTATATATGAATTTTTGGTTGTATGATGCAGATTGTGGTGAATAGTTGATGATATTAATATTATAGCTGTTGTCTTCATGTTGTTAAGATTGCTGTTGCTGATGTTATTGTAGTAGTTGTTGCTATTACCGCCGAGCAGCAAAACAACTCTTGATGTGAATGCTTGATGATTATAATTATATTAATAGTTGTTGTTATTATTTACTATTATGCGAATATCATTGTTATTTATACACTTAAAGAAAATGGATTCAAAGAAAGTAACAACTAAGAAATATATAGTCTAGATAAACCAATTGTGGACCGATACTGCATTAAGCGTAGTGTATATTTCTATGAAACATACGAATGCATTATACATGAGCTTTGGAGTGATTTCAGGAAGAGGGCCTTATATGAGAACTGTGGTGTATTATTATATTTATATAACACTGATTTATGTCAAATATCATTTGTATGGGATTTATGCCCGTTTAAGTAATTATCTGAAGAAGGGTGTATGAGATCTATGATCAATTATCATCACGAAATTCGGTACCCAAATTTATGTTTTTATAAAATGTATATCATTAAAATATTGCTATATTTAAGGGATTTTTGATCGTTTAACGCGAAATTTTTATGGAGGGTTTTTTCATGAATCACTTACAGCTTCTTATTTACCTCAGTGTATTTATTTTCTTAAAAATCAAAAAAAAAAAAAAAAAAACAAATTTATATTTTCGCTCATGTGGAGAAAATGGAACTGTTGCTTTTTCAAACGTACATACGTACGTATGTATGTAAAAATTTATATACATTAGTAGAATTTATATTTATATGTTAATAGTGCGTTATGAAGAAAAGTAAAATATAAGCTATATACAGACATAATTTTATATAACCTTCACCGTAATAAAAATTAAAACTATTTACTGTCAAAACTTAATAGACAAATTAGTGGACTTCATCTTAAGTATGTCGGGTTTTCAAGGATTTTTTAATTAAGAAGGGAAACCAATCATCATAGGGGCACATCTGACATTGCTAAATATCTAAAAAACAAGGAAATTGTTTTTGTGACACTAGTTGATTTTTTTTTTTCTTTCATCGAAGGACTCCCTCTTTCCATACACATTGGATAGTGCAATTTTGCCGTTTTTAATCACATTTATAAAAAAACGAGAAAGGAAGGGGGGGACATTTTTATGGACTACGTGAAATAATGGACCGATCACAACCAATTTCAATACACGCAAAGAAAAAATATGGTTCCTGTGACCATAAACTAAGAGCAACATACTATGATTGTAATAGGTTACAATAAGTATATTTGTACGTAATCATTATTATGATTCCAATTTATAATTTATTAGTAAGGTTCATAACCTTATTAATAACTTTTAGTAAGTTTTATAACCTTTTCCTATTTCATCATGTTTTTTATCATTTAATAATTCCATGTTATCATATATATAAACTTATTTCATCATATATATAATTCCATTTTATCATATATATTATTCCATTCTATCATATATATGAACTAATTCCATCATAAGTATAATTCCATTTTATCATATATATGATCCCATATTTTCATATTTATATTCATTTGTACCACAATAAGTAGTACATTCATCATACTGAATAAAAACGAAACTTGTCAATTTATATTTGTTCATATATAAACTAAATGAGAATTATAACTACACAAAATGTGTATTCAAAAGGCATTAAAAGTTAATGGCTTAATGGTTGTCGAATTTACCAAATTTGTAAAGTGAAATGAATGGTTATGTAATTAACTAAATTGTTGTAGAATTGACTAAATGATTGGATTTATTCATAAATATGATTTCATATAAACATATTTAAATACATATTATAATTCAGTGAACCATAGTAAAATTTTGATTGTGGGTAATCATTAAATGATTAAACAGAATCATAAACGTTGCTATCTTGAACACAGTATATTTAAATCAATGAAAAACGGCTATATAATCATTGAATAGTTGTGGTGATCATGCTGTAACCATGTTTTTTCTCTGCGTGTAGGCTTCGTCCTTGTATCAGAAAAGTCCCATGTGCCAAATTTCATTTAATTATCAGCAAAATTACGGCCTGTACTTTGTGCAGAAGGTTTACATGGATAGCCAGGCAGCAGTCCAGCCAGAGGGACGGACGACATCGTTAGATCGATTTAAAAAGTGATTCTGAGTGGTTGTTGAATAACGTTTTCTATGCGTTACAACAGAGCCAACAAATCTGTTTTTTTTTTTTTTTTTTGCTCAAAATAAAGTTTACAAATATTATTTACGTTTATTAGAAGAGATATTTAGGCTCTTATTTCATTTTTTATTTTATTTTTTTTAATTTTTTTTTCTATGATGCACTCCTTAGATATTCTTTATGTGCAAGTAAATAAATAAAAATATATACATATGTATGTATGTATATACATACATACTTATATTTAAAAATAAAATGTTCATAATAACCGCCGTATCGAGTGCTCATATATTTGTATAATGTTTCTACCAAAAAATATACCACAGGATATTAAAAGTTTATGTTTGAGGTTTATTTGCCTGTTATTTCAAAAAAAAAAAAAATACATATGCGACTACAAAATAAAAATAAGTGATGAACAACTTTTAGAGGACATAAAAATAAAAATAGTAAAAATGAAGAAAGAGTACATACAATTCGATTTTTGAACATATATTTTAAATAGAATTATAAAAATTATGGTATAATATAGTAAAACAGATAACTACATAAAATAGTTTTTAAATGCTCCAAAAAAAACATGGATTTGTTTTAAAATCTACCCCCTAGTGATGAACTACTTTTAGAGGACATAAAAGCTTGACCATATAATACCCTACACCATCATGTATGTACATCAAAATTGGTGGAAGGGTCATGTGGGCAATTGAGGATCGATACTTTTGCTAAATGTGAAATACAGAATATTACGTTAATACTAACATTTATATGAATTTATGAGCTTTATGGAGATTTCAGAAAGTGCTTTTTTATGGCAGATATTATAAATTATAGACTGAACCTAATACAATTTGGCACTGTGATTCCTACTTAAACAAAACTTATTTGTGTCTAATATAACTTCATACTGACATTTGTAAGGGATTTATGCACGTTAAAGTGGTTTTCGGAAGAGGGTTTTATATGGGAGCTATGGACAATTACGGACCGATCTTGATAAAATTTGGCACAAAGATTGACACTTATACAGACTTTTTTTTGCACCGAATTTCATTAAAATATTGCTATATTTAAGGCATTTATGATCGTTATACCTTTATGCTTAAAAAGTGATTCTGAGTCGATTGGTATACTATATTGTCTCAATGGTTCCAATGCGAAATGAAAGTATACCATCAGATTAGTTAAATCTCTAAAGGGTTTTGCAAAGTTAGTTCGAATATTTTGGAGCACTTTTTTCACTATGTGTTTAAATAAAAAATATTTAAATCAGAAAATTTCAATATATTTATGAGTTCTTATTGTTTAATAGAGTACAAGGCTTCTCTTAGATATTATGTAAGAATTTTGTTAAATGCTCCTCCCTTATACTTTTCATAACAAAATTTTATGCAACATATGAGTATTCACATTATATTTTTGACGTATATATATCGTGCTTACTCTGTAAGGAAATATTGGATATAATATTAATCAAAATGCGACGTCCAATTTTTGTAAATAATTCTTATTTTGAAAGCTCATATTAAATTACGCACATGTATTTTGTGAAGAAAACTATATGCTAAAATATAAGTTGGCTGTCACGTCCAGTTTTTAGCCCTGTTTCAGTAAAAGTCGATTTTGCTCCTTTCTTGATGATACTAAGACAATTCACATAAAATTTGACATACACAAGCACGCAGAGAAAAAACATGGTTACAGCATGATCACCACAACTATTCAATGATTATATAGCCGTTTTTCGTTGATTTAAATATACTGTGTTCATGATAGCAACGTTTATGATTCTGTTTAATCATTTAATGATTACCCACAATCAAAATTTTTATATGGCTCACTGAATTATAATATGTATTTAAATATGTTTATATGAAATCATATACATATATGAAAACTCCATTCATTTAGTCAATTCTACAACAATTTAGTTAATTACATAACCATTCTTTTCATTTTACAAATTTGGTTAATTCTACAACCATTAAACCATTATATTTTGAATACAAATTTTTGTGTATCAGTCTAGTAGCTTGTTAGTATATTAATTCTCATTTAGTTTATATATGAACAAATATAAATGGACAAGTTTTGTTTTTATTCAGTATGATGAATTTACCACATATCGTGGTACAAATGAATAAAAATATGAAAACATGGGATTATATATATGATAAAATGGAATTATACTTATAATGGAATTAGTTCATATATATGATAGAATGGAATAATATATATGATAAAATGGATTTATATATATGATGAAATTAGTTTATATATATGATAACATGGAATTATTAAATGATAAAAACATGATGAAATTGAAAGCAATACTTAAGAAAAGATTATAAAACTAACTAAAAGTTGTTAATAAGGTTATGAACCTTACTAATAAATTATATACTGGAATCAAAGTAATGATTACGCACAAATATACTTATTTTAATGTGGAATCATATATTACAATCATAGTATGTTGCTCTTAGTTAATGGTCACTGGAACCATATTTTTCCTTTGCGTGAGGAATACAAAATATTGTATATTATTAAATTTAGTCTATATGTGGGCCACGCCTCTTTTCTCCCACTGTTATTACACTGTGATATTTTTTTACCTATGTCATCAAAATGTTTATGAAATTTTAAATTTACATAATGTTATAAAGGTTGGACATAAGGTCAAGTCAAATAAAGTTAACAATATTATGTCATAAATGGGCTTAAAAAGGGAGTGGTATCCAGAAAAAAATTAGTATACTAATGCTAGTAGTCTACAAAACAACAACACAACATATAATAACATTTGAAATTTAAAATTTAAATGATTTTTTATCTAATTATATTGAAAAAGGGGCTTCAAGAGGCCATAAAACCGAAATTCAAACTAATTTTTAAAAACCCTTTGGAGGTTTTAGTATACAACTGGTACGCTTTCATTTTGCTTCAGAATTATTGAGGCAATTTTTTCTTGTTGTGCTATGTACTTAATTAACAGTTTTAATATTCCATAGAAATGTGTATTACAGACTAGAAAAATAAATTGTAATTGTTTTTCTATAATTTATTGTGCAACATATAGAGATTTTTATTATTATTTGGGTATTCATACAATATTTATATAGACTACATATCAAATACTATTTATTTTACCCATTTTTATCTATAATCTTACGCCTGAGCATTAACCTTCATTTTTCAATTATTACTAAAATTAAAAATACATTTTACAAAATCCTTATTAGTGTTCATAATATTTTACATTCTTCTCAATAATATGTATTCAATATATTACAAAAAAAGTTCATAAAAAAGTTTTATTCAGAAATAAACATAAAATTCTAGTTTATTTTTCATTTTAAGACACTACATGACCAATGTTTCATTAAATCTCTTCCTAAGAATTTAACAATTAAATTTTGTTTTTCCCAATTCTATAAATCAACGGTTCTCAAATGGGGGTCCGCGACCCACAAGGGGTCCGTAAGGACTTTCATGGGTGGTCGCGAAGAGATCCTGAAAAATATTCTTGAACATTTTTTTTTAATATAAATACTATGTAGAAGTTTAAATAAAAATTCCAATGGAAACATGAAACTATTAAAAATGGAAAAATCTTTATTCAAAACATCCCTAAATTGAAGACAAAAAAGTAAAGATTTTTTTTTTTTTAATTTTGAAAATATTATTTTTGATAAAGACAACAATGATCAAGTAAAGAACAATATAAAAAAAAACTCCGAAGTGGCAGGGAAAACTGAATTAAAAAGATAAATGGTTCACTTTAATTTCATGATACCACAGAAAAAAGTCACCAATTAACAAATATATATGAAAATAATTCATTCAATTATAAACTTGTTTAAATTTGCACCTCTCACGAAAATGATTATATCAATTACTAAAAACTATAAAAAATACAAAACAGAAAAAAATTCCCAATTAATAAATTAATTAAATCAATCAAGTAGGTGATTGAATGAATTAAAAATGTTAAAATCATACAAAAAATTATTTTTATTTTATTTTTTCTTGAATATATTTATTAAATTTTGCTGCAAAATTAAACAACTGAGTTAATTGAAAAAAAGACGGTAATAATTTTTTCTGTGACTATCAATTATTAACATGAAACCCTACTTTTATTTTTTATAAATTTATTATGCCAAGAACTTCTTTTAAAGTCGTTTCAATGTTCTTTCCGAATTTTAACCATTAAATTACATCCTGTGGAATAAGATTGTTATAAACTTTTTTTCGCAGAAAAATTTGCGGGCTATAAAATTACAATTAAAAGACGGAAAAATTCTTTCAATACGACTAAAGATAAAATACCAGATTCATTTAAAAAAGAGTTAAATTGTAACTATTGTCTTAAATTTTTATTCTGAATCAGCAGATTTCAAAAGCATTTTAGTTGAAATATAGCAAAGTTTATCCGCTTGTTGACTCTGAAGCTCTAAAGGAATTAGAACAATTTTGTTTAACATAAATTTTTATGTGGAACTTTCCCATCCATCAAAACAAATCTACCTTTTGTGTTCGAATAGAATGATATTAGATATGCATTTCGCGAAAAAGAATCATAATATGAAAGATCTCATAAAGCAAAAACAATGTAGCAATTATTAATATTATTTTTAAATTATTTTATCTTTACATACAATTTTAACTGATTTTTATGCTAGTCAAAGTTGTAGTGGGTCGCGCTTTCATTACAATGTCAAAAGGGGGTCGCGAAGCCAGATATTGTGAGAACCCCTGCTATAAATCTCCTTGATTCTATTGAAATACAGTAAGTAAAGTAATTTACATTCGATTCGACTGCATACAATTTAAATTTTTATTATTGGACCATTTTCCATAGAAAAGAAATAGAAAATAAACTGTATTCAATGAAATTTACAGATTTTTGGAATTTTATAAAATAATTTATGACTATGGAAGCAAATTAAAATGAAAATTGTATGAATGCAAAGAAAAGTATGTATTAAACTTATTATTATACAAATTTTGTCTTGTATTAAAAAATAACTTTTTCGCAACAAGAGTGAACAGTATTACTTTTGCTTCAAAAACACATTTGTCCTTACGGTGTACTATAGGTATTAAAAAGGTAATTTTTGGTCAAAATAAAATTAGGAAAAATTGTTTTAGATCAGAAAGTCTATAATCTAAACTTCAGTGTGCACTTAAGATTATAGGCTAGTCTATAGTGTAGCCTTTAATCAATTTTATAGTCCATCGGATCTATACTTAAGTTAAAACTATAGAGTAAACTATATTCCAGACTATGTTTGAAATTTAGTTTAGTCTATAGTATAGATTATAGTTTGTCCATAGTATAGACTATAGCTTAGTCTATAGAATAGACTACAGATAGACTACAGATAAAATATAGACTATAAATTAGTCTATAGTATAGACTATAGATTAGTCTATAGTATAGACTATAGATTAGTTTATAGTATAGACTATAGATTAGTCTATAGTATAGACTATAGATTAGCTTATAGTATAAACTATAGATTAGTCTATTGTATAGACTATAGATTAGTCTATAGTATAGACTATAGATTAGTGTATAGCATAGACTATAGACTAGTTTATAGTATAGACTATAGACTAGTTTATAGTATATACTATAGATTAGTTTATAGTATAGACTATAGTTTAGTCTTTAGAATAGGCTATAGTTTAGTCTATAGTATAGGCTATAGTTTAGTTTATAGAATACACTACAGATTAGTCTATAGAATTCACTACAGATTAGTCTATAGAATACACTACAGATTAGTCTATAGTATAGACTATAGATTAGTCTATAGTTTGGTATAGTCAAGTCTATAAAGGCTGCACTATAGACCAGATTATAATCCTATATTAAAATTTTGACTATATTCTAAACTATAAATTAGACTAAGTTAACTATTGTCTAGACTAAAATATTGTTTAGACTATACAGATTATAGGCTATACTATAGACTTGACTTAACTATAGACTATAGCACTATAGACTATAGCCCATAGTATAGACTTTACTATATTCTAGACTACAGACTAAACAATATTCAAGACTATAAACTAAACTGTATTCAAGACTATAAACTAAACTATAGCTTTTAGAATAAATTATAGTCTAGACTTTTAGAATAAACTATACTAGACTCAAATATAGTCTAGAATATAGACTCGACAATAGTCTAGACTCGACTATAGTCTACTGAGTTTATAGTAGACTATAATTTAATATTTATATAGTGTAGACTCGACTATAGTCTAAACTATAGACTCGACTATAATCTAGACTATAGATTCGACTATAGTCTAAACTATAGACTCGACTATAGTCTAGACTATATAATTATTAGATTATAGTAGAGTCTATAGTCTAGATTACAGTCGAATCTATAATCTAATAATTATATAGTCTAGACTATATTCCAGTCTATAGTTTAGACTATAGTCGAGTCTATAGTCTAGACTATAATCGCGTCCATGGTTTAGACTAAAGTCGAGTCTATAGTTTAGACTATATTCGAGTCTATAGTCTACACTATAGTCGAGTCTATAGTCTAGATTATAGTCGAGTCAATAGACTATTGTCAAGTCTATATTCTAGACTATATTTGAGTCTATAGTTAAGTGTATAGCATAGATTATAGTTTATAATATAGACTATAGATTAGTCTATAGTCTAGACTATAGTTTATTCTATAAGCAATATAGTTTAGTTTATAGTCTTGAATATTGTTTAGTCTATAGTCTAGAATGAAGTAAAGTCTATACTATTAGCTATAGTTAAATCTATAGTCCAGACAATTGTTAAGTCTAATCTATAATATAGTCTATAATCTGTTCTATAGCTTTGATAATATTATTGTCTGTAGTCTAAATAATATTTTAGTCGAGACAATAGTTTAGACTAGATTCTAACTTAGTCTATAGTCTGTTCTGTAATCTAATCTCTGCTTTAACTTATAATTAAAATTTTAATATAGGATTATAGTCTGGTCTATAGTGCAGCCTTTATAGTGCTTTATGGAAATATATACAATTGTAATTACTAAATACTTGTTAAAGTAAATAATTTATATTCTTACTCGTATAAAAAAAATCTAGAATAATTAATAGGTAAAAACAAAGGCACAAATTTGATATAAAATAAAATAATAAAAATATAAGGTCTTTGAAATGGTTTTTAGTAAAACAAAACAACAAATTATATTCTTACTTTATTTTCTAAACTGAGTTACAAAAATAAAACAATAATAAAGCAAATTTGCTA
This sequence comes from Protophormia terraenovae, assembly GCA_951394005.1. NCBI lineage: Eukaryota > Metazoa > Arthropoda > Insecta > Diptera > Calliphoridae > Protophormia > Protophormia terraenovae. Next base: position 86,655,319 of record OX596075.1, read on the forward strand.
TCCTAATTGCCCAAAATATTGTTTTTCTATTGAACTTAATAAATCTTGGAAATTTTGGTATTCATTCTAAGATTTATTTAGTTTAATTGTAGAAAAGTATAAAGAAAATAAAATAATAAAAATTTGTTTGTTTTTAATTATTCTTTTATTATCTAAAAAAAAAAACTCGTTTTTGTGTAATAATTTCCATTATTTACTTACAAATTGCAATAATCCTTTAATTTCTTATTTTGACTGATTTTTATACACTTGTGCTTTCTATTTACTTGCGTTTACTGCTTGTGGCATCAACCTTTAAGTTTTACAAAGTTTCACTTTTTCCAAGCTTTTATTTGCTTTTCATTGTTCTTGTTAGAAGACATCGGTGCATTCGTGTCTTATAGTTGTAACTTAGATCAGGTGTTAGTTAGAGTTTTGGGATTACTTTTAATAAATACATGCGAGTACGTAAGATTATTTGTTTTAACAACATTGATTGTTTTAAAAAGAGCACAGATTGTTGAATTGCAAGTGCAAATAAAGTTTGTAAAAAAGTATGGCTGGTAATGAATGAGAGATATAGGACAAATAGAAAAGTCATGTTAGTTTTAGTTGCAATTTTTTTTTTTATGCAGTTGAAAGTCTTAGAGGAAAATATTATTACAACAGGACTAACTGTTGTTGTTTTTAATTAATTCCTAATCAGCTTTATATAAGATTAATTTAATTACAAAAACTTAGTGTTTTAGCTATGAGCTGTTAAAAAATGTGGTAGTCAAAAAAGCCAAGGTCAAGTTTTAAAAAATTGTTGATTCCTAAATGAGAACTGGGACTAATTATTTCAATGTAATACGAAAGATTTTTATATACCATTAGTTTTTTCATAAATGACCATTATATATGTACAGATATTATTGTCACTGATAGTTTTTAATTACATACAAAAACATATTGTATTAATTTCTATTTTATAAACTTGATATATTTTAGCAAACAAAACTTTAATTTTAAATTATAAAATCATAACTGTTTTCTATTTAAAAACTCATTCACTAACTAATATTCTACTAAACTCTCCTCAGCAATTTAAGACCTATACTTATGTTGAAAATCTTGTTCATTTAAACCTCACATACACAAATACACACACACTCATATAAATATCTAAGATAGTTTTGTGGAAAATACATCATTTCTAATGTGGTTAACCGAACAAAATTTTATACCAAATAACATATACATAGACATAAGTATTTCTATATGAAAGTTCTATATAGCCACAGACACAAAAACTAATCTCAATATATTAAAGCATATTTATTACCTTAAAATCAGAAATTTTAAAGAAAACAATCATCATTTAAACTGGTCGGCAAAAAAAAAAAAAAAAAATTGTTTTGCCTAATTAAAAAAAATAATAATAATATATGGTCCAGATGGAATTCGACATGCTAAACACAAATCAGCTTTCAGTTTATTTCCCATCAGGTCGAGATCTTTTATGAGCGTGTCTAATATTTCACCCTAAATAAGCCGATTACATGATTATATTTCACTATAACTCGATAATGGTCTGCACGATGTGCGGAGTAAAATTGGCTTTAAGTCACTTTAATATTTTTTTTTTTTATTTTTTTATTCTACGAAAATTTAGGCTTTTATTTTACTAAAATTTGTTTTGAAAAATGAAAAGATCAAAAGTATTTCAGTTTATCATCTTTATTCCAAAGCTGGTATTGTTACGAGTAAAATAGTCATGGTTTTACATAAAATTTCAGACAGGCGTAGCAGAGGAGTGAACAATTTTAAATTTGGAAGGAGGGCCCCACATACCCTTCAGGAGCGAAGCTATGAGGTCTCAAATTATGAAACCTCTGACATAGAAATATTTCATAGCTTGCCATTTTAAAGCTCTCGATAAGGCCTATAGTTTCCAGTTATTTTCATTTGAAATTTCAACAATCTCAATTTTGCCAAATCTAGGACCAGATTTTTCTATATATAGCCCAATATTTTTTATCAGATTTTCTAAACTTTTTATCCAATTGCTTAAAGAACAAAATTATCTATCGAATAGAAAAAACTATAATATCTTTTCTGAGTTCAAAAATAAAATATTTTGAATTTAAAATTGCAAAAATTATGGGTTTTTTAGCCGAAAGAGTCTCTACACAATCTTTTTCTAAACTATAATTTTTTTTAGGAACATATAACAATTTTACTCTTTTTTGAAAGGAATTTTCATAGAGATGATTTTAGACCTTAAAACAAGCCCAAATACCCAATTAGACCATTTACAGACCCTCCCGAATTTGACATATTTTATATCAAAATTTCAGCTTTAGCCAAAATGTTCTAAAGTCCCAAAGGCTAGGTCTGCAAATCAAATATAGATTTGAAAACTCTGGTAGGATTCAATGGGTAATTTCAGACCTGCAATAAATATTGACTTTATGGGCAAAATTTAAAAAAAATATATATTTTTGGGATTTTTTAGATTTTTTAGGAATTGTGAGATTCTTTTTACAAAAATCTTAAATTTTTCTACTCCCTACCATTTCATATGACAAAGTCAACAATCGCTGAATCCTTAAGATATTTTAACGAACCGGAATATTATTAGGGATCAAATATTTATAGTTTCTTCAAAAACAAATTTTATACAAAAGTTTTACATTAATTCAAAAAATCAGAAAAACTATGGACTTAATTTTTAAAAATAAAATATCCTGCGTAGTTGACATAATTCAGAAGTCTAATTTAAGCGTGAATCCACGGGGAGGAAATAAAGGATCTTTCCCTCCTCAAAACTAAAATGATTAACCCTTAAGCGAACACCAGGTCCTGGCCAGGCATTTTTGAGCTTTTTTTTTAATTTTTACATAGGTAGCATACACACAGCTTCCTAATTTTTTATGAATTCCTCAATAAAGGTGTTTTGTATAAAAAATTTTCGTAAAACTTATAATTTTTTATCTGTGGGCGTGGCAATCACTCGGAGAATTGTGCAAGTTGACAACTTGAAAAACTACAAATATAACTTTATTTCGCGCAAAATAATTATAAACCGCACAAAAATATTACAGTCTATGAGCAACTTTTTCCGAAGTTAAAGTTCACCAAGTATATTCCTTCGAAATATGGCAGAAAGTAAGTCCAAATTCGGACAGGAAAACAGGGAAAAAACGGGCTTATGCACCATGCAATCCTCTACAAAGGTTCGGGGACAACAATCGTTGCTGATGTTTTTACGACTCTTGATTCATGTATGCGACTGGCTATTGGTGTTGGTTTTGTTGGCACTCTCAGAGCAACAAGCGATATATTCCACAAGAATTGAAAAAACATTCAAAACGGGAAGTATTGTCTAGTGAATTTGGGTTACATGACAATATTGCAATATGCTCTTATGATACACGGAAAAGTAAGGTCTTTATAACGTTATCAACAGTTCACTATGATAATCTGTTGCTGCACTATAACCCTTCGTCTTACAAACTGGTCTGGTCAGACCAATTGCAGATTTAAATGTAAATTTCATATATTTATAATTTAGCTAGAGACCTGAAATTCCAGGTTTTGTTTTCTAACGATCTGTGAAAAAACCAGAATGATAAAACTAACACAATGATAGTTATAAGGATAAATTGCTGTACATGTAACATTCGCACCTAATATGGTCTGGCTGGACCAGTTATATTTTCTACCGAAAATTATATAGTTTGACGATGCTATTCGTTCGTTTTATATTGTATATTATTTTATTAAATCCTTTTAAATTAAAATCTCATCAGTTTACACACATTATTTTATGATTTTCCACGTTTTCGTTCATATTTTGTCTTATGAGAGTAATACCTATAAAACATCAAATGTTTGAAAAGAAATATTGTATGCGTTTTTAGACCAAAATGGGGAGAAAAGCATAAAGTGTATCGGTGGAGAAAAGTTACATCAAATTTGTGGTAGAGATGGTAGAATATGTAATAAAATAAAAAAATCATAAACATTTTCATTTAAATATATAGAAATGCCCTACTGGTCTGGCCAGACCATATTTGTTACGAATGTGACAATTGAAACATCTGTATGACGAAGGGATAAGAAAACCAAAACAGGTATAGATGATTGGCAAATATACAACCAAATGAAGAGAACATCGGAATGACCTTGGCACTTTTTTACAACATGATTGACGCAATGGCTTATGCTTCATATATAATACATATATGATGATTCTCTTGCGTTGAAGCAGTGTTGCCAGAACTTCTCTGAGAAAAAGTGCTAAATGGCTATTAAAAAGGTGCAATTTAGAAAAAATAAGTGCTAAATGATTGTTAAAAAGTGCAATTCTTTAGAAAAAAGTGCTAAATTTTAAATAAAGTAATTAGAATAAACATTTTTGTTATTTATGCATATATTCTAGGGTGATCGATTATTCGACTTTTTTGAGAAATCGGTTTTCGAATAGTTCGAATAGTTGGTATTTTAAAAAAACCGGTTCCACTTTTTGAAATTCAGAAAAAACCGGTTAACCGGTTTTTTGCAGAAGTTAATAATACTTATATCAAAAGACTAAATTTAAAAAAAAAAAATCAATAATTCTTATAATTAAGTTAAAATTTATTAAATACAAGCGTAAAAGCCTGACAATGTCAGGAAAAATAGTATAATAATGAAAATATGCACAAACAAATCCGAAAATTAAAAGAAAAAAATATGAACAACATTTAGACACCTTCCTCTCCCTAATCGAAGTCAATTATTTGAAGCCGTTAGAATTTATTGGAATAATATTGATTAAAGTTTTAAATTCGTAAACCTTTCAAAATAAAAAAATCGTCTTAAATGCGCTCCCTGGCCGAAATACAGAATCAGTTTTTGATAGGATTTGGAGAGCAAACAATAAGTATAGCAACTCAAAAGTTCTTAATACCAAAACAGAATTTTTATAACGAATAGTTTTATAATTTAGCCGATTTTTAGTTTCTTACGTCGTCTGGGAGCTTCAGAAAGCTCTGGAGAGGAAACAATGCTTAGGAAAGATATATATAAGTCCATATATATAGTTCCACGTATTTTCGCTCCCTTCAAAATCTGGCTCCGATAAGATTTGTAGGACGAATAGGGTTATAAGTAAGCCGAATTTTAATTTTCTATGTCTTCTGGGAGCTAAGCAAATTATATATCTAGATGACTAGAAGATAATTATGTTTCAAAATTGTAGAAAAAAATCATCTAAATTTTAGTTAGCATAAACAGAAACCATGGCTTAATATGGAAGCCTGTCTCAATTGAAACGATTCTGCAAGTGAAATAAAGGAAATATTGGATCAAAAAAATTAAATTGGGTCATACAGGATAATTATTAATTATTTATTTGTTTAATATTACAGAGTAAATTCCAATTTAGACTTAAACTGTATTTTTAAAACATAAGAAATCAGTCTTTATGAATATTTAAAAATTTATTCCTAAATTTGGATTCAAATATCACTATTTAGTACATGTTTTCTGAAATAAAACGCTATTTTTAAAAACCGGTTTTTTGTGTTTAAAAAAACCGGTCTATTCGACATTCGAAAAATATACATTTTGAAAAAACCGACAGCACATTGACTGAAAAAAACCGGTTGGAAAACCGCGTCGATCACCCCAATATATTCACTATCTTAATATATTTTTTTTTAATTTGTATGGTTTACACACATTATATATTCTTAATTCCAAAGGAACAAATCAATTCAGAATAACTTCCCATCTTTATACTTATTAACGTATTCACATTATATTTTGGAACACATTAAATTCCATACATAAGTATGTCTTATTGAAAAATGTATAAAATAATTTTAAATAATTTTGTTAAAATAAGAACATTAAGATTTTTATTCAACCGGATAAATCTACACAACTCGTAAATTTATAAAATATTTTTTTCCCTATGTAAAAGCTTTTATTGCATTTCGGGTACTTTTTTGTGAGAATGGGTTTACTTCTTTTATTTTTTCGTAGGGTGTCCTTATAATCGGTATTTGCCTAAAACTATGTTCACATTTGTCAAATATTTGACCAAAATTGTGCAACCACTACTTTTACAAATAATTGTTTACAGTTGTTTGATATTGCAAATGTTTTGTAAAAGAAATCAGCATCGTTCTAAATTTGGTAAAATGTCAGGTATGAATAATAACTAGTAAAAAATGTTTCCATTAAAATGGAGGTCAGAAAATATTTTTATAGTAGTTACGTCATTTTGACTAGTATGAACATAACCTTAAGACTATTAGTTTTGGAGTTGTAAAAAAAAAGATTTGATCAGTAAACTATACAAAGATATTTTTAGCTATTTTGTTCTTTATTTATCCAAAATTAAAATTAAAGTGCAAAAACTAAAAATAAATGCTAGAAATGCACTTTTAATGCTAAAAAAATTCATTTTATTTATAAAAAAGTATAAAAAGGTGCTAAACAGCACCTAGCACCTTTTTTTTCGCAAAAAGGTGCAGTACCCGAAAAAAAAGTGCTAGAATTGCACTTTAAATGCCGTTATGGCAACGCTGCGTTGAAGAACCAATTAAGTAGAAAATGTCAAATTTCATTAGTAGATTGGAAATAGAACACACACAAATCTTGTCTGCCACCGACTGTGGCACGGGTGTCCAGAAATGTGGAGCCAAAAATATGTGTACTGTAACAGGTTGCGAGTCAACCTGGGGCTACCAAAAAATAACACAAAAAAGAGAACACAAGTTTATAGGGTAATAATTTGCAAATAAAAACCAAAATTTTCTTTTATTTTCGATATATGATATTAATAACAATATAGTATTTTATTTATTTATAAAATTCACAAATTATTTAAAACAAAATATTATTTAAATTCAATAAAAAAACTCGACTTTAATCACGACAATATATCAACGAACTATCCACGACTTATATTGATTTATATATTTGCCCGCCAACAACAACCAAACTTCAAAATTGACGTCAAAAGTTGACATAAGTCAAATATATTACAAAAATAGCTCCCTCTGGATATCAATGCTGGTATCACATAAAATGATAATACAGTCACCATTTCAAAAACCTAAAGATATTTTGAGTCATGAAAACGGCCCTGAGGTGTGCGCTTTTTATAAAGATATTTTATAAAAATCCTATTTGCCTTCAGTAAATGTAACCAAGACTGTATATCATTTTATAAGAATGACCTCTATTTTAAATATTCAAGTCAAGTTTTTAAGTTTTCACTAGTTTACCTCTGTTTTTTTTTATTGTAAAATATTTAGAGTATGAATAAAAAATATGTTTAAATTCAATAACCAACAAGTATATTTTATTAACTTGCATGCAGTAGCAATTAAAGTCCATACAAAATACAAGAAGTCCCAGCCAGACCCTGGGGTTCGTTTATGAAAAAACAATCTGATCTTAACCACCGTTCGACTCAGAAATACTTCTTGAGTCGATTTAACGCTGTCCATCCATCTGTCTGTCCATGTAAACCTGGTAATCAAACTATATGTCGCAATTATAAAGAAAATTGCGATATTTAGTTTGGTAATCAATTTCATTTGACCCATGATCTTCTATTTGGCCAGAGACGAACCCTGTTGAAACTATTTATGATTTGTCCATTATTCCACCTAGCCGCCATATAAATATCATCCCGGAATATGGGTTTAACGACTATAAATTTCTTAAATATTTCGAAATATTAATAAAATACAACTCATTTTTATAGAAGTATAAATCTTTGTGTCAAATTTTATGAAGATCGGTCCATAATTCACTATTGTTCTAACATAATCCCCAATTCCGAAAATTACTTCAACGTGCATAAATTCCATACGTATGTTGGTATCATATTAATATTTTATACAAATAAGTTTTATTTGTTTAAGAAGAAACCTTAGTCCCAAATTGTATGAGAATTGGTCCATAATTTACCATGGCACCCCTATAAAGTCCCAGTCCGGAAATCACCTTAAAGTGTAGAAATCCCTTATAACGGTTCGTACACGCAGAGAAAAAACATGGTTACGGCATGATCAACACAACTATTCAATGATTATATAGCCGTTTTTCATTGATTTAAATATACTGTGTTCATGATAGCAACGTTTATGATTCTGTTTAATCATTTAATGATTACCCACAATCAAAATTTGAATATGGTTCACTGAATTATAATATGTATTTAAATATGTTTATATGAAATCATATTTATGAATAAATCCAATCATTTAGTCAATTCTACAACAATTTAGTTAATTACATTCATTTTATAAATTTGGTTAATTCTACAACCATTAAGCCATTAACTTTTAATGCCTTTTGAATACACATTTTTGTGTATCAGTCCAGTAGTTATAATTCTCATTTAGTTTATATATGAACAAATATAAATTGACAAGTTTTGTTTTTATTCAGTATGATGAATGTACCATATATCGTGTTACAAATGATTATAAATATGAAAATATGGGATCATAATATAATAATATGGGATTATAAATATGATACAATGGAATTATACTTATGATGGAATTATTTTATATATGTGATAACATGGAATTATTAATTGATAAAAACATAATGAAATTGAAAGCAATACTTAAGAAAAGGTTATAAAACTTACTAAAAGTTATTAATAAGGTTATGAACCTTACTAATAAATTATAAATTGGAATCATAATATTGATTACGTACAAATATGCTTATTGTAATCTGGAATCATATATTACAATCATAGTATGTTGCTCTTAGTTTATGGTCACAGGAACCATATGTTTTCTTTGCGTGTATCAACATAATAAGCATAATTCATATGAATATTTTATAAAAATATGCTTTACATTCTATGCTGGTATCGATTCACAATTGGCCACATGTCCCATAAAAGACCCCTAACCGAATTCTGATGTACACAATGGTGTAGGGTATCATAAATTCCGGCTTGAATTTTAACCTTTTTAGCTGACTATATTTTAGATTATTAAAAGATCGATATATCAAATTTTTTCTATCAAGAGTTATGCGTTCAAGAACTTTTTTTTTCTAATTTTCAATGCCAAATAAACCATATCAAAGAGAAATATTTTAGCCAATTTTCATACCCCTGGGCGATCTTCCCCGAAATCTATCACGCTTTCAACATACGGGAAGACGAAAAGACATAGCTAGACCATCGCCAGTTTGATTTTTAGAAATTTAAATATAGTCAATAGCTCCAAATTAAAAAAAAAAAATGATTTTAAAGGAATTTAAAAAGGGTGGTGTTTGGTCCCCCTTCTACATTATATTAATTTTCAATGGGACCAGCATATATGTATGTTAATTACCATTTTTTGTATGATCGGCCCTCTATGAGGCATTAAAGTTATACTTAACCATAGTCAACGAATCCGTTGGACATTTTACGACATCATGATGCATCATTTGCACTTACAAAAAAAGATTCCCACATAATTTGATACAAAGATACGCAAACCTTCAAACCTTCGCACATTGGGGTAAAAGGGGTGGAAAATAAAGATTAATTATTTTTTCTATTTGTTATTAGATGTTTTTTACAGAATAGTATTGTCCATCCGTTTATACATTTAGGTTAAATGGGTCGAAAATGACGCTTAAAACAGGGAAAATTGATATCAGTACTTTATTATTTAAATCTATTTTTTTTTTTTATATTTGCCGATAAGTAAAATAAATATATCTCTGACATTTTAAGACTTTTTTAAGTAGAATTCTAATGTCCGTCCGTTTATTTTTTTTTTTTTTTTTTTGACTCGATAAAGATATTGATTTTCTTTATTCGATAGATAACTTTGTTCTTTAATAAATTACATAAAATATAATAAAAACGGTTAAAGTTGTTGGGATATATATTGAAAAGACTTGACCAAGATCTTACAAAGTTGAGATTATTGAAATTTCAAAATGAATATATCACGAAAAATACATAAGATAAATAGCATGATTTTCAAAGAATTTATCAAGAGCTGATATATAAATCTTTGAAATCGGGTAAGGAATGAAAATTCGCTAGTAGTTAAACATTTTCTATGTCATTAGTACCCTACTTTGAGCCCCCATAGCCTCTGCTATGGTGGAATGAGTACAAGGTTAAATTTTAAAATCAGCTGATTATTTTTTGCTTAATTTTGTGGTGTAAGATTGAAATTTTTTTTTAAGTTTATATGTGTTGGTTTGTTTACAATCAAAAGCAAATATTTTCGGTGGTGAAATTTGTAATATTAATAAAGAAAAATGCTATTTATAAAAAGGAAGTATAAAATGGAAATGTAACATATCTTATTGTACAAAAAAAAAAAAAAAAAAACAATAAAATACAATTTATTAATATTAATTTTCAAATTCAGCAATCATTGTTTACAATTTGCACGTGTTTTTCTTCTTCTCTTTTGTTTGACGTTTCAGTCTCATTTCCAACGAAAAAAATGGCTGTTATTATTGCATTGTTGTAGTTGTTGCCTTTATGCATACACCTTGTTAAAGTAATTCCATCATGGCCTCTGCTACGCGTGTAATTGCATGTAAATCCAACTAGCCGATTAAAAGTTACATATTTATTTTCAAAAATGTTCGATTCTGCCCCACTCTTTAATATTGGATGAAGCAAAGAAAAAGTCTGCACTTAGCTGTTTTTCGAAAATAATTAATTTCTCGAATCGGGCTACATGCTCACGATTTTTTCACAGTATTAAAGTAGACATTATGAACTATTTTTACGAACCTTATCAGAAAAAATGTCCTGTAAAATTTTAAGTTGCATTCCATGAAAGTTGAAAATTAGTGTATTTTATGACAATTTTCCAAATAAATAAAAAAAATAAGTATTTGAACAAAATATATTTCACAAGTACTTGAAAAAAGTACTATTAAAGACCTGAAGATTATGGTATTATTAAATTTTTACATTAAAAGACTTTTTTTTTTCAAAAGTGTAAAAAAAAAAAAAAAAAATTAAATTTGACAGCTCCTTATATGAAAACAGAACAACCTAGCTAGAAGATTTTAATTGATATTGATACATAATTTTATCTATTTTTATTCGGTACCCAAATTTAAAAAAAAAAATCACTTTTGACACATTTTACTCCAATGTGCTTCGGTAGAATGGATGGTTAGTCGGATTTACATCATTAAATTGATTCAGAAAGTGCTAAAGAGTAGATATAGTTTTAAAGGGTATAAGTCCAATTTCCAATATCTTACTTCTTTCGATTGAATTCCTTTAAATATTCCCCAAATATTTAAGTGTGTTCTGGTATATTTAAAAATTGCTGAAGCAAAGTAGCACACGTTCGTTTATTCATCCTGTATGTTGTGTGAATGAATGTAAATTATAAGTAAGTTTAGTAGTACTACAATATACAACTTTATATTCGTACTCACAAATAAGTACTCGTATGTGTACCTATATTTATTTCGAAAAAGTTATACTTTTTTTAGTACGCACGAAAAGTGGTGTACAATAGTTGGTATTTAGTTTTTAAAAGAACAAATAAACATTACGATTCGTGTTAAAAAAAAAGAAGAGATAAAAATTAATAGTAGATATTTTTGAGAAAAAATAATTGAAAACAAGTTGAAAAAGTTATTAAATAATGTGGAATTATTAATGTTGAAAAGAACAAAAATAAATAAAAAAAATTAAATATGTACATTAGAGCGTCCCGAGGAAAGCCTTTTTCGAGATTTCGACGTAGAAAAACCTCTCAAACAAAGCATAAACATTTTCTTAATACGAAAAAATTATTTAAACAATTTTTAAAATTGGTCTTCAGTTCCCTACCAGCGTTAAAAATTATTTTCTAAATACAAATATTTGAAAATATTTTTCTCAGCTACTATTATTTTATATTCTAAAAAACCATTGCCTACCTTTGTGGCGCCCATTATAATGTATACCTTAAGGCTAACTTAAGTACCCCTATTTACCACTAACTAGTCTACTCAATAACAAACCAATATCAATAGTTAGTTATACTCTATACAATCTATCACTTGAATACAAAATGATCTTTGTGCCCCATCAACTATAACCACGCCTGTGTATTGCAAATTGCAATAAGTATTTATGTACAATATTTAAACCACACACACACACAACTACAAGTGTTACAAATATTTCCAGTTAAGAATTTTCTTACAATTGGTCTGCAAGTCATGACCTCTATTTATAGTGTGAATTTTTTTCTTTCTATTTATTCCTGTGCAAATATATTGTATGTATGTATGTGTTTTTATGCATCTCAGGCATCGTGCCCATCATTCTAATGAAGTACTTACTTTCAAAACATAAATACACTCAACACATACACACAACGTGTAAACATTAAACAACATAAAGTAAACTGCTCATCAACAAAACAACTCTTTACTTTTTCACAAAAGTTTTTCCAAACACATTGTAGAAAACTGTAAAAGAAAAGTACTTGACTAGTGATTTGTTAGTAGCTGATAATATGATGTTTGGTACAAAGGGATGAGAGAAGTAAGCGGCTTCTTAACACTTTTTAAAATTATTTTCCAAAAAAATTTAATTATTTTTTTTTTGAAAAATTCTCCAGAGAAATTATATTAAATTAAATAATTTTTCTTCAAACTTTTTTTTTAACTTTAAGTTGTTTTTATAGTTGTTATTTGGGTTACCTTCCCATTTCTATTTTATACCACATTGTTTGCTATATAAACTCTTGTTAGTAGCATTGATTTGTTGCCATTGATGCATGCACCTTCATTTTATTTCTACTTACAGTTTTATTTCTGTTTTGTTTTGCCATTTTCTTTTATCTTTTAAATGGCTCTTTTTCTTTGCTAAATATGTCTGTAGATAATGGTAAAGGGTAGGATAATAAGAAATGTAAAGAAAAATATAAGTATTTTAATTATATATCTACAGAGAAGCTTAAATTAAATCTGACCTGAATGTTATTACTGAAGCTAAACTTGGTCAACTTAAAGGTCTAGAATAAAGCTAAATCTGAGCTACTAAAAGACTTAGAATTAAATCCAAATTCGAGCTATATACAATTAAAGTAAAATTTAGATCATGGAAAGGACCAACGACAGCATCTAACTTAGACTTTATTAAGGGTTACAGAGAAGCTAAAGTTATATAAATAACAACAATTGAAGCTAAAATTTGATTAGTTAAAAAGCTACAATTAAAGTCAAATTCTGACTATATAAACCATATACAATTGCAGCAAAACTTGGACTCTATAAAGAGACAATGATGAAAGCGATTATGCTAAGAACTACGACTTTAGCTAAACTTGGACTATAACCAAAATTCTAACTTTATGAAGATCTGCAATTGTAAAAAAAAACTTGGGCTATATAAAGAGACAATTATTGAAGCTAAATTACGAATATGCTAAGAGCTACGATTTTAGGTAAACTTGGACTATAACAGTAGCTACGACAAAAGCAAAATTTAGACTATATAAAGATAATAGTTTTAACTACTTATATTAGTAGCTACCAAATTAATATTTGTCTACATATACAGTTACGATTAAAGCTGAATACCGACTGGCTAAATTTGAACTATTGAAGCTAAATTTTTAACTATACAAATAGCTATGTGAAAGGTCAATGATAGAAACTGAACTCTGATTATATAAAGAACTACGTTTGTAGCTAGATTTGGACTATAAAATGAGTTATAATTGTGCTTTAATTTTGAATACAAGAATCTAAGATTAAAACTAATAGACTATGAAAAGTGTTATAATTTTGTTCTTATTTTGAATATACCCAGAAAAAACTTAGATTGTATTTTTAAAATCAACAGCTTCCTGTATGCATTACATTGTAGCCTTATTCGCCACTCGCAGCATTACCAAATAGTACTTCAATAACTAGTATTTAGTAAATATGGAAGTAATTTGATTTTTACGTGGCTCAGTTGTCTAGAGCGCTTAACTAAAAAAAGGTCTTCTTAAATTCAAAGAGAGTTCAACTCTCATTTAAGGCAAATGTTTCTTATAAATTGTGTTTATTTATTTCCCTATATGAAAACCACCTTTTAGCACATAAAAATATAAGTCGATTGTGGTGTAGCGAGTAAGACTGCAGACTAACAAACACAACCAGTATGTTGATGCGTGGGTTCAAATCTCAACCGAGCCAAATGTTTTTTTTTTTTTTTTTTTTTGTGCGTAAAAAAAAACAGCTCTTTTGGAACCCAAAAAAAACTTTTTTAATTTTGGACATCTCGAACAAAATTCATTAGTTATAGCACCAAAAATGGACGCAGTTTTTCATACCCACTTCGCTTACAAATCACGTTATTTGCTGGGTATGCAGTTACGATTAAATGAAATTTCTGACTACATAAAGAGCTACAGTTAAAGCTAAATTCAGACATTATAAGAATCTAAGATTTTAGTTAAAATTTGGACTATAAAAGGGGTTATAATTAAGGCTAAACTTCAAATATATTATTCATGCTAAACTTGGACTTTGTAAAGGGCAAAATAAAATCTAAATACCGACTATATAAAGAACTACAATTTTAGCTATATATGGGTTAAATATAGTAATTACTTAAGCTAAATTTGAACTATATTAAGCAAAAATGCTACTACATAAATGCCAGTTAAATACCGACTATATGAAGAACTGAGCTTGTAAACAAATGAGGGCTATAAAAATAAATATAATTTGATTTAATTTTGAATATAAGTAGCTATGATTGAAGCTTTATTTGAACTATATGATTTAATTTTAGACAACTTAAACTGAATTTTGACTATATTATATTAGATACGATTGTAACTAAATACCGATTAAATAAAGTGCTACGTTTGTAGCTTAATTTTGTGTATAAGAGTAGCTAAAACTAAAGCTAAATTTTGACTATATTAAAATTATTTTAATTAGTAGCTACAATTTAAACTAATATCTGACTATATATAAAGCTACATTTGAAGCAAAATTCAGACTTTATAAAGTACTTTGATCAAAACTAAACTTGGACCACATAAAAGACAATCATGGAACCATAATTTTAGCTAAACTTGTACTGTATATTAAGAGATTCAAATAATCAAAAATCTGACTAAATATAGGGTAACGGTAAAGCCAAATATTGACTATATATGAATTCTGATTGTGAAAAAAAAAACAAAAATAAAAAGAAATATTATTGGACTGTTATTTTGAATAAAAGTAGCTGCCATTGAAGCTTAATTTGAACTTTATGATTAAAGTTAAATTTAGATTCTTAAATATAAATTTAGACTTTATTAACAGCTGTGATTGTAACTAAATACCAACTGTGTAAAGTGCTACTATTATAGCTAAGCTTGAACTAAATCAGTTTACACAAAAAGCTTCGATTGAAGCAAAATTTTGACTTTATAAAAAGTTATGAGCAGAGCTTAATTTGAGCTATAAAAAGGCAACAATAGAGCCATGATTGTAGCTAAACTTGGTCTATAGAAAGGGACATAACTAAAGCTAAATTGCGACTACATTAAGAATTAAGCTAAATTCTGTCTCTATAAAAAACAAAAGTTAGAACTATATAAATAACTACAATCGTAGCTAAATATAGGTTATAAAAAGCTGGAATAAAAGTACCTACGATAGATGCTTATTTTTTATGGTATGGTTGAACTTATTTTTAAATTATGTATATAAAGAGCAACTACCCGCAAAATAGTGCACACGTGCAAATGATCTCTTAATTTTGTCACATCTATATGCTCTTACATGTGAAGATAGAATAATTATTTATTAATTTTATATATTTTTAATACTTTTTTAAGAAAATTGTTTTAATATTCAATTATTACAGACCATAAATTGTTTAAGAGCAACAGATATTATGAAATTATAAGTTTAAAAATTGTTTCCGTGCACAATATAAGAGCACGGAAACAAAAGAATATAGAATGTGAAATTTAAGAGCGCCGATCCCTGATAAAGTCCAAATTTCAAATATAACAAGCGCGAATGTTATATTCGACTCGGCCGAATCTATGTACCCACCATCAACTTTGGTGGGCGGACCACGCCCATTTTTTGGTTTCCGAATTTATATCGATCCCCAAACTATGTATACAAAATTTCGTTGTCGTACATGTTTTTGTTTAAGAGATATCAGCAGGAAAGTATGAAATTCTAGTTTTTAACCCATAACTTTTTTGTTTATTAACCGATTTTGCCCATTTTTCGTCCCCCTGCGTTGTTCCGAGCGAGCCCTATTCTGCTTTCATCAGACGGACAGACGGACGGACATAGCTATATCGACTCAGAATCTAACCAGGACCCAGAAAATATACACTTTGTGGGGTCTTAAATGATTCCTTCGACATGTTGCACACGAATGACAAAATCATCTTTTTGATGGTGGGTATAAAAAGAGCAACAACTGAAGCTGAATTTATACTACCTAAGGAGCTACTCTTTGAACTGAATACTAACAGTATAAAATGCAAAGTTTGTAACTAATCTTAGACTATAAAAAATCTATAATTAAAATTTGACATGGACTACGTATAGAGGTTCGATTGAAGTTTCACTTTGACTATATAAAATGTTACAATTGACATCTTACTTCTACTAAAACTTAAATTAAACTTTCGAACTCCGAAGTTAAATTTTGTCTGTGCAAAGAACTACAATTACTTTTAAAGTTTTTAATTTAAAAAAGTCTTGGCCTGTCTTGGCCTATTAACAACCTAAATATGAAACTAAATTTGGTCTCTGTTAAACCCAAAAAAGTTATTAAATGTTCACCTACAAATTAATCACCCTTTCTTTTTACCCAATCCAAAGTCATCCCAATATTACAAGATAAAGCAACCACCACCACAACAACAACCCATGTAATAAAGAAATATTCAAGCCTTTTATACTAAAACCCCTTAAAATATACAACACATTTTATTTTGGTATTTATGCACGTACGTATGCAACATCTAAGTAGAAATGGACATTGATGGTTTACTTCTTATTTTTTTTTTCTTCCTAAATAAATAACTTCTTTATCTTTTTTTCTTCTACGTCATGATGATAATGTTGTTGTTATAACTGCTAAATATTGTTTTACTCTACTCTTAATAGAATTGACATTTTGGCCAATTTCCAAGCATGTGTTAAGATGTTTTCCATTTATTTCCATAGACTTTTTAGAAGCAACAAAACAAGCTGCAACCTAAAAAAAAGAAAATTATCTATTATAAAGAAAAACAGCATTTAGTGGTTTAAAAAGGAATGTAAATGCGAGTGAGTTCATTATATGAATAGGACCCAGGGGTATTTAGAAACTCATATTGAAATTTATAAGCGAATATTAAAGAATTTTATGTCAGAAAGTGTATGTGTAAGAGAGATTTTTATTGCAAATTGTAAATTTTTATTGGCCAAAGTTGTAATCATAATATTTTGTTTAAAAGATAAGATGTTTATTTAAATTTGCAAAAAGATAAGAACTATGGAGAATAAAATGTATTAATTTTTATTATGAAATTAGGAAAAATTGCATAAAATCTTAGAATGAAAGATGGATTTTTAAAAAAGAGTTTGTTTTGTGATTTTTTTTTTTTTTTTTGGTTTATAAGCAAATAAATATTTTAAATTTAAAATGATTTTAGAAAAGAAAATAATATTTAGAAGACATTTTAGATTGTTAATGTGTTTTTAAAAATTAAATAAATTAAACATTAAATTATAATATTTCTTTGTTCTGAAACAATTAAATTTTTTGTACTATAGTTTTAGTTATAAGAATTTAGTTTATGCTAAAACTAAAATATATTTTTAAAAGCTGTAATCATTATAAAGTTTTTTTGAACACATGTATTTGTTATATGTTTCTAAAAAGTGTGTATAGCTTAAACGAATACATACATAAGTATGTCTGAATTAAACATTTTTTGTTTCCTTCCTCCAAACAGGCGTTTCCGGTTTTATTTAGCTCCATTTTCTTACAAAGTTTTTTTTTCATTTGTTCTCTCTATTACCAAATTTTTATTTTGTTGAGATAAGCTAAAAAAAAAAGTGTACATAAACTATAAACTTTCAAAATATTATTTGAAATGTTTCAGTTCGTTAGATTACCCTATAGTAGGGTCTCAGTGTTTATGAACACACTAAAAGTCTAGTTACTTTTAAAAAGAAAATTTATAAAAAACTAAATTAAGAAAAACCAACAAATTAAAATTAATTTGTATTTTATAAAAAGCTATGATTCAGGGTAAAGTATGACCAAATAAACCCCTATGATTGGAGATAAAATTTAACCTTTTAAGCCCCTACGATTGAAAAAGGTAAATTTAAAAGGATCCACGAATGAAGCTAAAATTGGACTTTATAAAGAGTATAAAGAGCTACGATTGAATTTAAACTTTGCCTATATAAAAATCTGTGATTAAAGTCAAAAACTTAAAATTGAATTTAATTTTGGACTGCGTGAAGAACAAAGATTGAGTCTAAATTGAGACTATTAAAACTAAACTAAAAGCAACGATTTAAACTAAACTTTGACTGTATAAAAACCTAGAATTGAAGCAAAACTTGGACTATATAAAGGCATTGGTTGGAAACTAAAATTGAACTATATTAAAGCCTATGTTTTATATTAATATTGGGTTATAAAGAGACATACTATCGAAGCTAAATTTAATATAGTAAAGCCTAATTATAAGTTAAATATAGACTTGCGATTAAATCTAAAGTTTGTCTGTTTAAAGAACAACAATTAAAGCTAAACCTTAATTAAGCAAAGAACAACAATTTATGCTGAGCTTGTACTACACAAAGATCTTCGATTTGAAAGTAATTTTAAGCTTAATAAAGCCCTGAAATTGTACATAAAATTAGACAATACAAAATTCTAACTATTAAAGATAAACTTGGACTATGAAAAGACCTATGAAAATTCGGCTGTGCCGAATCTTTGATACCCTTCACCATCTTACCGAAAAATAATTAAATTTTCTCCCTAACGTATTTATCATATTTATAAATCTAAATTTTTTTCAAACTACAAAAATTTGAATACGAAAAAAAAACAAACATAACGAGCTTTGCTTTTAAAAAATAAACAACAACAAGAATTCCATATTTATTTATTTTTGTGTGTGTGTATATACAAACTGACTGCATATACAAAGAACAACAACAACACTGTTATTCATTATATTCCCGCTTGACCACAAACTTCGATAAAGATATCGTTGGCAATTGTTCTATTCTGTTTCATTTTCATTTTGTTTCCCATTTAAAATTAAAAGCTGATTTCATTATTAAAGATTTTTTTAATATTTGAAACTAACTAAAATCAATAATATTAGTTTTTCTGTTGCCCATACCCACATTTTTCTTAGGTCCAAGTTTACTGAATTAATCTGAAAGAAAAAAAAATATTATTTAGATAAATATATAATTTTGTGAATGTCTTTTGATATGTTACAATGTTACTTACCATTTTTATAATTATTTTCCAGAAAAGGTTTTTAAACTTACATCATAAACTTAAGTCTAAATTACAACCGATCAATATGAACTATGATTAAAATATGACATGTACAAGCAAAAAAATACGCATTTTAACAAAATATCGAACAGTTGAGAAAAAATAGATAATTTCTCGAAACATTTACTTTCGAGATTTTATCGAAAAAATATAATACATATAGTGATAATCCGATATTTGAAGCATTCTCGAAAATTTCTCGGACATTAACTATCGAGAAATTATAGAGTAAATTGCGATGCTACGAACATTCACTTTTTATTTAATTTTCAATTATTTCTTTATTTTTGTTTCGAAAATACCTCGTTTTTGCGAACATTCACTAATTTCTTGTTTCAGGTCAAGCGGGTTACTGCTGTTGCTAACTAAACTACTTACCTTATAGGCAAAAATGTCACTAATTGTCATTACAATGCTTAATATACATGTTTGTGTGTGTATTTATATTCTTAACAAATATGTTTTAGTTTTTGGTCCATAACTCTGTTCATTATGAACGAATTACAATAATATTTTTGACCGATCTATATAAAAATAAAAATCTATAGCTTAAGCAAGGGCTTCAAAAAATCAATAATGCGTTTTGCCCGATATCTCAATTATTATGAACCGATTTATTTTTTATTTTAGCAAAAAAACTCAGAAAAAAATGTCCGAGCCTTCTTTGCAAAAACGAAGTACCTAGTATATACAGAGGCTTCGGAAACTGGAAAACCGGTTTTTTAAGCATATCTCCGCAATGTATAAACCGATCTTGCTGAATTTCAACAGCAAAATTCTCGAAAGGATTTTCGATCGTTTGATATATATATTGTATATGCCAGTTATCGGTGGTCTTCATAAATGCCATTTCAAAATGTAGACCGGTGATTTAATCTGAATTATTGCTTTATAAAAATATAAATATAAGACTACAATTGAAACTAATCTTGTTTAAGACTCTGCACGCAAAGAAAAAATATGGTTCTAGTGACCATAAACTAAGAGCAACATACTATGAATATAATATATGATTACAGGTAACAATAAGTATATTTATACGTAATCATTATTATGATTCCATTTTATAATTTATTAATTAGGTTTATAACCTTTTCTTAAATATTGGTTTCAATTTCATAATGTTTTTATCATTTAATAATCCCATGTTATCATATATATAAACTAAATTTATCATATATATAATCCCATTTTATCATAAATATAATCCCATTTTATCATATAAATAATAAGTGTTTATATTTATATTCATTTGTACCACGATATGTGGTACATTCATCATACTGAATAAAAACAAACCTCGTCAATTTATATTTGTTCTTATCTAAACTAAATGAGTTTTAATATACTAACAAACTACTCCCATAAACGTGTATTCAATAGTTATTAAAAGCAAATAAAAATGTTAGCTTAATGGTTGTAGAATTAACTGAATAGTTGTAGAATTGACTATTTGTTTGGATTTATCATAATTCAGTCAACCATATTAAAATTTTGATTGTGGGTAATCATTAAATGATCAAACAGAATCATGAACACGGTATTATTCAAATCAATGAAAAACGGATATATATAAACATTGAATAGTTGTAGTGATCATGCTGTAACCATGTTTTTTCTCTGCGTGTGCAATTTAAGATAATCCTGAACTAAATTAGACTTGCGATTAAAGCTGAACTATCTGAACTATACTTATAAATTCTAATTGAAGCAGGACTTAAACTATTTACTGTTTAAAAGCCTACGATTTATGCTAACATTTCATTAAGACCTTAAATTGAAGCTGAACTTTCACTATATAAAGATCTTCAATTGAAATAAATCTTGGACTAAACTAAGGCCTGAATTTTGACAACATAAAAATCTCTAGCTGATGCTGGATTTAAACAGTTTAAAAGCCAGCATTTGAAGCTAATATTGGTCTAAACTAAGGCTTACTATTGAACCCGAATTTTTAATTTAAAATGACCTCTAATTGTAGCTGAACTTAAACTTTTAATGAGACTACAATTTAAGCTAAACTTGCACCAAACAAAAAAATACGTTTGAGGCAAAAATTTTGTCATATAAAGATCTCCAATTGAAGCTAAACTTAAAATGTTTAAAATAAAAGCTGGACTTAAATTGTTTCAAAGCAATTTAAGTAAATCTTTGAATAAATTAGGACCGAGATTAACGCAGAACTTTCACTATATGAAGATCTTTAATTTAAACTAATGGTGAACTAAATTAAGACCTCAAATTGAGTTTTAATTTTCACTATATAGATTTCTAATTAAAGCTGGACTTCAATTGCTTAAGAGTCTACAATTGAAGCTAAACTTAGACTTAATTAAGTCCTGCAATTGAAGCTGTACTTTCTCTATATTAAAATCTATAATTAAAGCTGAACTTAAATTGTTTGAAAGTCTGCAGTTGAAACAATCTTGGACTAAATAATGATCTGTGATTGAAGTAGAATTTTTACTATATGTATAACAATTTATAATTAAAGCTAAACTTTAACTGTTTAAAAGCCTTTACTTAAAGCTAATCATGTACAAACAAAATAGTGTATTAAAAATTTCTAACTAAACTAAATATTTTTCAAAAACTTATTACATATTTCTTTAATAGTTTTTTGTTCGATTATAATTCCTTAGCTTTGATTTTTCTCTCATGTGTATTTCTTTTCAATTTCACATGTGTTTACCTTCATGGCTTTTCGGTAAGATTTGTTTTATTTTATTTTTCTAATTTTTTCTATTTTGCCGCCACCAAACTTGGCTACAAAAGTCTTAACTTTTTGTTTCTTTAGTATCTTTTCATGTTTATACCTTGTTTAGTTTTTTGTGGCGAATTTTTTTTTTTATTTTTTTTTTTTTTCGAATTCTTGTTACGAGTCTGTTGTTAAAAAATTGCAGTTAGTTTTCGCAATTGAATTTCTTGTCTGTAAATGCTTATCATCTTCTAGTTACAGCTACATGAACATAAATATTATTGTATATGGGAAAAGGGTGTAAGTAACCCAGTGAACATAAAATAAAATATTTAAAATTAATTGGATTTTATTAATTCCCAGCAAAACATGACTCAAAGAAGTTTTTTTTTTTTTAATTTGGTGATGCAATATTGAAATTCAATGCAATCGTTATTTGTATTGAAGAGTATCTAGAAACATTCTCTCAACAAAACCCAATTAGGGAAGACACTACACGCAAAGAAAAAATATGGTTCCAGTGACCATAAACTAAGAGCAACATACAATGATTGTAATATATGATTCCAGGTTACAATAAGTATATTTGTACATAATCATTATTATGATTCCAATTTATAACTTATTAGTAAGGTTCATAACTTTATTAATAACTTTTATAACCTTTTCTTAAATATTGCTTTCAATTTCATTACGTTTTTATTATTTAATAATCTCAAGTTTTCATATATATAAACTAATTTCATCATATATATGAACTAATTCCATCATAAGTATAATTCAATTTTATCATATATATAATCCCATGTTATCATATATATAATTCCATTTTATCATATATATAATCCCATATTTTCATATTTATATTCATTTGTACCACGATATGTGGTACATTCATCATACTGAATAAAAACAAACCTTGTTAATTTATATTTGTTCATATATAAACTAAATGAGAATTAATATACTAACAAGCTACTGGCAGGGCTGCCAGATTTGGGGTTTTAATCCCAAATTTGAGGAATTTTTGGTGCCGAAAAGGATGAAAATTTTCATTTGGGGTTTGGGGAATTTGTTTGGGATATTAAAATTATACTGGGGAATTTTTGGGGAAATTTTGATATAATTGCATCTTTTGTTAAGTAAATAGAATGGGAAAAATTCTGTGTAATTTTAGCAACAGTTTTAATTGGTTTAATATGGCATCGCTAAATATCTCATTAACTTCATGACATCATTCATATATTTGCACTTTTAAAATTTTTTAAAGGTTTTTTTAAACCAATGGAAGAGGTTCCCGCTTTCTACAAGTTAGCAAATTCTTTAAAAAAATACTTCTTGGTCTATATGAAAAGTGACCTTATTATCCAATAAAAAATATTTAAAACGACAACCAATGTAATTGATTTTGGCTCAGAATTTGAGAACGAGCTGCCAAAATCTACATTGGTAAAAGAAGACATTACAACTTTAAAGCGGAACTGTTTGCAGTATTAAAAAAAATTGATTTTTGAAATGGTGAATCGATTACCTGAAAATTTAAAAATGTTTAAACTTTATAAGTATTTTTATAAAGAGAAATGTATTAGCGCAATAACGTAACCAAAATTCTGTGTGATACAAAATGTGTTGATTAAATTTATAGACCAACATATTCCAATTGATGTTTATGAGACTCAATGGAAAAAACTTCCTTTAAATAGTACGAATATTTTGATAATGATTTTCCATCTAATTTACTAGAATTTTAGCCAAAAGTATATAATTTCAAAAATGTTGAAGGTACATTCTACTATAAATAACATGCACAGGCAGTTCTTAATATGCTAACTATCCGATAATATTATGTATTTTTGAATTACATATGAATGTATTTATGTATAAATACTCATCCAAAAATTATCTCTTTTAATACAGAGTACAAATATTTTTTAAAAACAATAAAACTGAATTATTTTGAATTAAAAATCGTGTTTTTTTCTTTTTGCGGTTTTTTTGGGGAAATTTTTTTAAAAATTTGGGGTTGACCAAAAAAAAGTATCTGGCAGCCCTGGCTACTGGACTGATACACAAAAATGTGTATTCAAAAGGCATTAAAAGTTAATGGCTTAAAGGTTGTAGAATTAACCAAATTTGTAAAATGAACTGAATGGTTAAAGAATTAACTAAATAGTTGTAGAATTGACTAAATGATTGGATTTATCATAAATGTGATTTCATACAAACATATTTAAATACATATTATAATTCAGTGAACCATATTAAAATTTTGATTGTGGGTAATCATTAAATGATTAAACAGAATCATAAACGTTGCTATCATGAACAAGGTATTATTTAAGTCAATGAAAAACGGCTATATAAACATTGAATAGTTGTGGTGATCATGCTGTAACCATGTTTTTTCTCTGTGTGTGGAAGTACTGACTGTGGCAAGGAACGTACGTGTTCTTTTCTGTTAGTGTTTAATTATAAACAACCAGCTCCGCTTTAGTAACGCCAAATGTAGATATGAAGGACAATTTCAACTTATATATGGTCCTTCGAACCGAATATCAGATGACTCCGTTATAAGCTGAGCCTCAAAGTTTCATTATATTTGTATTTACTGGGTTATTGCTTATGTTACATTACACACATCCATATAAAACAATTTGGCGTCCTCCATACTGTCAATTACTTAAAGTTTTCTATTCTTTGGAATTTTTTTTTTTAATTTTTTTATTTTCCTATAGTTTTTCTTTCGCTGACTTAAAGCTTATTTCTTTCAACGGTTTGTTGTTACACACTTAGACCTTAAAATTTCGGAAACAATAGCCTTCTTTTTTTCTGAAAGAAATACCATCAAATCATACAACAAGTTTTGATTATTTTCAGCCGTTTAACGAGTCATTAATGTCTAGTTATACACATGATGTTAAAGTGCATCAATTTTACTTAGTTGTTGTGTGTTTTTCTTTTCCATTTTCTATTTTTTTTTTTTTTCATATTTGTTTGCAAAGAATATTCGACAGGAAAAGCAAATAAAAATAAGTTTTGCTAAATTGTTTCTTGTTATTTTACCCCATCGTTGTATATATTTAAGCACAAGTAAGTGATTCTGTGTACGTTTGGTGTTTTTAAAATATGTAATATTTTGAGGTTTTTATAAATGGTTGTATGCTAGTTTTCTTTTTTAGTTCATATTGTTATTTTATTGTTATCTTTTTCTGTAAACTTTTCATAGACCATGTAGCAGCAAAAATATGTGTATTTATAGTTTGAAAATATCCCCAGTTTAGTAGGTTACTCCACTTCATATTAATGTAGCAGTCTTGAAAGTATTGAAAAACCATAATTTGATGAACTAAATGTCTAATTTTATTAAATATAAGAGAGTTTATAAGCTTCGAATAGTAATGTGTATTAAAAAGGATTTTTTAAATAGATGTTGTTTGTGTGGAGAATATAATGACCTACAAATTCAGTACTAAAAATTGTTACATAGTTTTGAGGGCGCTTAAATTATTTGTATTTATGTAAATATTAATGCAGCACTATGGTTCGAAAACGCTTTTATATAAAGCGCTCGAAAATAGCGATTAATTCAAGGAAATGTGATATCAAAGTTTTAATGATCACGTTTTATTTCTTTAATGAATATTAGGTAAAAAGAAATCAGTTTTAGAATTTTAAGATTTTTTTTGAAAGAAAGGTAATGTCCTACCGTCTATACATTATAGTTAAATGAGTTGAAAATTATGCAAAATTCAGGGAAAGGTGATATCAACACTTTAATGATCACGTTTAATTTTCCTATTTATAAGTAAGTAAGTAAAAAATGCATTTTCAAAATTACGAGATGTCTTTTGGCTGAATGGTAATGTTCGTTCGTCTATACTATTGGGTTAAATGGGTCGAAAATGGCACTTAATTCAGAGAAAGGTGATATCAATACTTTAATATTGAGATTAAGTTTTTATTTTAGTAAAGAAGTAAAAAACTAATCACCCCTATTACGTATGTCGTTGTCGACAGCAAGTCACGTCGACAAAACAGAAATGGTATTTGTGTTGTCAATATTGACTACAAATCTCAATATTGACAAAGTTTTGTAATTTCTAAGTCGATTTAAAGTCAACATCGAGTTGAAACGACTCTGATTTTGTCGACACATTTTTTGATGTCGACTCAGAATGAAAGTTGGCAAAATGAAGGAAAAGTCATAATTTTAAGAATGAGGTATAATTATTTCTTTATTTAAAATAAGTTATGTATCCTTATATTTATGCCCTACTCCACCATAAGTGGTTGGGGTATTATGTGTTTGTGTAAATTATTTACCACAGAAAAAAATCTTACCACCCTAACCTTAAAGTATACCGTATATATATAATCATTTTCTGAGTCGATTTTTCGATATCCCTCTTTTCACCAGGTTGGCTGGCAGCACATGTAAAGCATGTGTGCAAAGTACTGGTCGTAATTTTGAAGATGAAATTATGAGATTTTGTACATATGCTTTTTTCAACACAAGGACGAAGAACTCTTGAATTTGCTTATGGCCAACCCATTATTTCACCTGGTCCCCATACAAATTTCCTCCCGGAATAGAGTTTTTAACCTCATAAATACCCTAAAAATATAAATATTTTAATGAAATTTATCACAAATGAGTTTTATATACGTATCTGTATGCCAAATTTCGTGAAGGTCGGTCTATAATTGACCATTGCTCCGATATGAACCCTTCTTCTGAAAATCACTTTAACATGCATTAAAATATGTAGATAAAACTTCACTTTTTTAGCAGAAGTATTAAACAAACACAAAAATACATTTATATATCTTATATACACTAATTTATCTTGCAAAAAACTCATTATTGTGTATAAATTTCAAAATAAAAATAAACAATGTTACAAAATATTTAGAGAAGATATTTATTTCCTTTAAAGTATCGATAACAAGTCGACGTCACACAATACTATTAAAAAATACGAATTTAGTGTCGAGGTGATGTCGATGTCGACTTAAAGTGACAACGACTGCGAATTGACGACGACATCGACAACGACTTACATAACTTAAGACTATTTTTAAATAATTTTAATGTCTGTCCTTCCATCCGTCTGTTTATTAATATTTGCAAACTTGCCTATTCAGAATCGTTTAGTTTTTTTACTCAATGAAGATATCGAATTAAAATTTTCTTTATTCGATAGTCAATTTTGTTCTTTAAATTGCAAAAAATATGATAAAATCGGTTGCAAATGTTGGGATATATATATTGAAATTACTTTACCAACATCTTGTAAAGTTGAGATTGTTGAAATTTCAAATGAATATATCTCGAAGAATATATAGGAGCCATGCTACATGCAAGCATATTTTCTAAAGGATTTATCAAGGACTTTAAGGTGATATAAAAATCTTGGAAATCGGCTAGTGGTTAAACATTTTCTATGACATTAGAACCCTCTTTTGAATCCCCAAACTCAAGATGTCATTGTCCTCTTCTACGCCTATGTGAAATTTCATGTAAATCAAACTAGTCGATTACAAGTTGCAGATTTATTTCGATTCTGCCCCACTAAGCTCTACTGGATTTTTTTCTGAAAAAAAATTAATTTCTCAAATCAGGCTGTATATGCGCATGATTTTTTTTTTTTTTTTTTTATAATATTAAAGTGAACTATATGTACTATTTTTCAGAGAATTTTTAGAACAAACATCCTGCAACTTTTTAAGTTGCATTTCATGAAAATTTAAAAATTTGTGTATTTTAGGACTAAAAAAAAAATAATAATAAAGTTCTTGGACTGGATTGAAAAAAAAAATCGATCAATACTTATAAACTAATTTATATTTTATCAGTAATAAAAAATAGTTTGTCTAACAGACTTAAGTCAATGCTTGTGGATCCATGTGTTCTGTCCTAAATTTGTCCGAAAGGGATTTGAAAGACGCTTTTTAAAAATTCTCAGCGGTAACGCTGCAACCTTGTAAACCTTGTTATCAAACTATAGGTCGCAATTATGAAGATAAATAAATTTCTTTTTGTAAATCAGTACACAATTGACCATAACCCTAATTTAAGACCTACTTTCGGGAATCAGCATAAAGTGCATATTCCCATATAATTATTAGTATCGTGTTTAGCACATCAAAATACATCAAGTCCAACTATTCGTCTATGGGGAGGATTTTTTTTGTCGACCAGTGTTATCAATATATAATTTTTTTAAGAATTTTAAAATACCGTTTTTTGAGATATTTAGCTTTTATTTCCATATTATCGATTTTGAACTTTCGTAATTATTAAATTTTATACGCATTATTTTAATGTCGATATCTTTTTCTATTAAATTAAATAAAAATTAGAATTTTACAATGTATAGTTAGCAGTTACGGGCAGTAAAGATGTACATTTTTTGAAAAAAAAAATTGTTAGTTTTTTCATTTTTATAACGTCATATTTTTGGACAGGGTCTTCAATCTGAAAGTTTGTAATATGAACAACACTTGTAATAGGTAATAACTGTAGCGAATTTCATTGAAATCGGATATATCGAATCCGAAAATGCCTGTTTTTTGACCGTTTTGATATGTAATTACTCAATTGTAAACAAGCGCGAATATTCGGCCCGGCCGAATCTATATACCAACTTTTTCAAATTTTACGTTATATGAGAGGGGGCGGTAAAGTGGGCATTAAAGTGGGCGGACCACGCCCATTTTTTGTTTCCGAGTTTACATTGGTCCTTGAGCTATTTGAACACAAATTCGTTGATTTTCACCTTATATAGGAGGTGGGCGGACCACGCCCATTTTCGGTTTCCGAGTTTATATCGATCCCCGAACTATACGTACAAAATTTCGTTGTCGCACATGCTTTTGTTGAAGAAATATCAGCAGAAAAGTATAAAACGGACACCCTGTGTTTCTAGTTTTTAGCCCATAACTTTTTTGTTTATTATCCGATTTTCAATCCCAAACAAACCTTATATAAGACAAATATTTGTGCCAAATTGCGTCCCCCTACGTTGTCCCGTTCGAGCCCTATCCTGCTTTCAACAGACGGACAGACAGACGGACGGACATAGCTAGATCGACTCAGAATCAAACCAGGACCCAGAAAATATATACTTTGTGGGGTCTTAGATGATTCCTTCGATATGTTACACACGGAATGACAAAATCAATATACCCTCCATCTTTTTGATGGTGGGTATAAAAATTAAAATATTTTAACACACACAAAAATTAAAAATATAATTTGGCTATCAATAATTAAAAACTTAAACATCTAAAAATTCGCTTGAATAACATGACTTATTTTTTTTTATCTTTTAGAAAAAGCATATACGTTAACAAAATTTCGCACAAATAGTTCAAGGGCCAATGTAAACTCGGTTGTGGTTTTGAAAAGTTGCAGATGGTGGATATATATATTCGTCTAAGCCGAATATAACATTCTTACTCGTTTTCTAATAAATTTATCCCCTAGGTTTGTAAAACACTTCTTACTTCGAAATTTTATTTTACCATAAAGTATACCATTTTTCCGAGTCGATTTATCGATGTCTGTCAATCTGTCTGTCCATCTAACGCTGTTTAAAAAATAATTAAGTCCATAAATTTTCTTGTTTTTGAAATAAAAGTAAAATTTTTTAAAAATGGTTTTTGTAGAAACTTTATATAAGTATTTGATCTTTAAAAAATCCTGGATTCGGCGATTGTTGACTTTATCATTTGAACTTTAACAATTCCCAAAAAAAACGACGAAAATCTCCAAATTATTATTTTTTTTTTTTTTTTTATTTTGTCCATAAAGTCCACATTTATTGAAGGTCTGCAAAAAAAGAAAACCATGAAAACTTTTTGGAATACATTGGAGCTTTCGAAACTACATTCGGTTTGTAAAACTAGCCTTTGGGATTTCATAAAATACAGGCTAAAGTCAAAATGTTGATATAAAACAGGTCAAATACGAGAAGGCCTGTACATTATCTTGTTGAGCGCATGGGCTTGGTTTTAAATTTTAAAATTATCTCTGTGAAGATATCTTTCAGAAAGGTTTAAAATTATTATATGTTTCTAAATAAAATTTTAATATAAAGAAAAAAGAGTGTAGATACTTTTTCGGCAAAAAAAAATAATAATAATTATTAGACTCAAACGAGATATCGACTTCAGGATTTTTTACTCGATAGATAATTTTGTTCCTTAAAATTTGAAAAAAGCTGATTTAAGGTTTTGCAAAATTTAGATAGTTACAATTTCAAATGTAAATAACTTAAAACTGTAATAGATAAATAACACATGCAAGCATGTTTCTCATAGATATTTTCTAAAATATGTAAAACTATTTTAAATCGTATAAGAAACAACAATTTGGGAAACGATGAAAACATTTCTATGTCAGAGGTACCTTAGTTTGAGCCCCAATAGCTCCGTACCTGCAGCGTTTGTGGGGCCCTCCCTTTCAAACTTAAAATTGTAAACTCCTCTACTTGGCCTATATTTTATGTATATTCAACCAGCCGATTAGAAGTTGTAGATTTATTTCCACCCACTGTACAAGGTGCTCTTATAGCTTTTCTAGGTTCTTATGCAGGTTTCATGAGTTCACTTATTTTGGGGGAAGAAATGTACCTATTATAAGGAGAACATCATCAGCTGCATATGATACTGTCGCATTAATATGCTTAAAAATTAATTGGTTCCACAAATGAATTTTTGGAGCAGATAATTTATATCGACATTTCCTTATATATAAAATTCATATTTTAATTAACATAGAATAAATAGAATTTATAAAATTACAAATGAGATTTTAATGATGTGTTTTTATAAGATTTTAAATCTTTTTAATTCTTTAAAAAAAAAAAAAAAAAAAAAAACTAAAGTTATTTTGTCACTTTACCTGCAAATCCTTCTACTTCACATCTTTTCTTGTTGCTTAATGCTAATTTAAATACATTCCTTTTTTTCTTGTAAATCATTTTCTTCTTTTACAGCTTTAATACTATTTCCATTTAAGCTTAAAGCACTCAAAAGGAAATGATTTATATACGACTAACACACAGTTACAATTCTTTTATACTTTAACAAATATGTTCTTTTTTTGCGTCTTCCTATTTAATAGTTTAGCAAAACTTATGAAAGTGGTTGTAATATATTTTATAGAAAACATTTCAGAAGAAAAACATAAATACATACACAACTCACAACAACGTTAATATCTTAAAGAGAAAACCCTAAAAAAAGGACGATTTATTTTACATAAATAGAAAATATATTACGTGTGTAAGTGTGGGTATAGTTTACTCTTTTCTTAGATTTTACAATGTTTTTTATTAAGACTGATTGTAGGATATAATATAAAAAGGAACAAACAACCTGATGCTGGTTTATGTGTTCAACATAAAAGAATATTTGTATTGCAACACATCACCAGAGACGTCCTTAGGGGCAAAGAAAAAGCAAAGAAAAAATATAAAAATCTGCCACTTTAGATTACTTTAGTTTAAAAAATTGTTTTGTAGTTGACAATATTTTTAGTTTTAGTTTTTTTAAGGAATAAATCCTTGTTATTTTACTTTTTTTTATTTTTGTCAACTACGTCCTTGTCTTTGGAATATATTTATGCCTCTAAATGATTTGCTCAACAGTGGCCTTCATGTTTCTTATCTTGTTACAAAAACAACAATACAACAGCAACCAACATCAATGAAAAGCTTACAAAAAAAAAAATGCCATCAACATTTACGCGCCATTTCTTCTCTTTTGGTTTATTTCTTAAGAATTAGTTTTAAAGGAAAAGAAAATGAACAAAATTAAACGGGTCTTAAATATCATGTTCCTATTATAGGTTAAATATTCTTCTTTAACACTTAAACAAACATAAAAGAACTTTTATTTAGCAGACATAAGAACTAACAACACAAAGCCAAATTCATATTGAAAATGTATGAAAGACAGTGGTTTAGAATCAATCCTATATGATCAGATTTTTTCTTAAAAAGAATGTGTTCGTTCTTCCTTTTAAAAATAGTTCCTGTGGCTATGCCACAGAAATCGAATTACAGAAGGTAGGATTATTTATTTAATTATTTATTTATTTATTTATTTATTTATTTATTTATTTATTTATTTATTTATTTATTTATCTTTTTAATACAATATTATATTAAAGGAATAACATTTACATTACTTCAAAAGTAGAACAAAGTGCATATTTGCCCTTTTTCGAAAATTATTTAAAATTACTTCTTTAAAAAATATAATAAATTAAATTACTTCTAATAAAGTTAAATATATACTTCTTTTAGCAATATCCTTTAATAAGTGTTTACTACTTATTTAAAAAATTTTCATTTATATTTCAATAGGGACCCACATATTCCTCAGGAGCGGATCAACTTGGGCACAAAATAAGATATCTCTGGCACAGAAAAATTTTAACCTCTTACAAAATGTTTGTTTCTTATCCGATTTCAAATATGTTTACATCTTACAGCTCTTAAGGTCCTCGAACATGGTTGTATGTGATATTTATCTCTCATAGTTTTAAAGTTATTTGCATTCGAAATTTCATCTATCTTAATTTTGCCAAATCTCGATCGAGTTTTTTAATATAAGTATATGTAGATAGCCCAATAATTGTATCCGATTTTTTAAATTTCTTACGTAAGTAGTTAAAGAATAAAATTATCTATCGCATAAAGTAACTTGAAGTCGATACCTGCTGAGTTCATATAATTTTTGTAATCTGTCACATGGGTTTATCTAGTTCATCTAGTTTGTGCTAAATCATGAATTTCGCTTTTTACAAGTATTAGTATCTTTGAAATCTAAGGAGCTTTCCAAATTTTTGGAAAAACTTTTAATTCTAGATCGCATAGAACATTATTGAGAGCACGATTATTACCACATTCTGTGGCTTTTTAATCATGGACACTATCTTTCCTTAGACTCACAGAAATTTGAATATTACACCACTGTACGCCTGTACATAACGCAAATGTACATATGTAAAACTATATGTAAATTACATTGGCGTGATATAAGGCTAGTTACTAATGTAAACATATTACACTCCAAATATTTGGAGTAGCAAAACATGTGGAAAGGAAATTATCAAATTCATATTCATATATTTTTTTTTAATATTTCGATTTTTTTTTTTTTTTATAAATATCTATGTTAGACTTAAAATAGAAACAAATGTTGTCGTTTGTCTTGATAAGGAATGTTCTTATATACAAATACCAATATGTTTAGAAAGTAAGATGAAACTTTTACATCACGTCACATTTTTAACCCATTAAGGACCAAATAAAATTTGCTTCATTGCGGAGTTTTTATGTTATAAAATTTTATAGGTAATAGGTAGAGGTAATATGTCACATATGTTTCATAGCCAAGACATAGATACTTTTTTTAGTGTTGACCTGTGTTATCAAGGACATTTAACTTAAATTTATGGTTCCGATTAATTTTATTTATTGCTGTTGTTGTTTTTTAAAAACTTCAAAAATACCAACTATTTCCCACATAAACGCACCCTACAAACTTCAGTTTAAATGTGGCACGGGTTAACGATATCCGATTTCACCAATATTTCGTACAGTACGTTTTTGCAACCCAAAGAATGATTCTAGAGGAGTTGAGGTCAAAATTCGAAAGTTGCTAAATATAAATATAAATATATATATATATATATATATATATATATATATATATATATATATATATATATATATATATATATATATATATATATATATATATATATATATATATATATATATATATATATATATATATATATATATATATATATATATATATATATATACATATATATATATATATCATACATAAGGCTTCCTTATTTAATACTTATGTAATATGTTTATTAGACAAATATTTTTCTTAATACAACCTTATTCATCTCAGCCAGTCATGTGATCCAACACCAAAAAAAAACAATAACAACCAGCCTTAGAAAGGACATATTGCAAAAAAAGGAAAATAAGAATAGAAAAAAACGGCGAAAATAGAAAAGTATAGAAAACTCTACGCATAAAGCTTAAATGATACTTT
Organism: Protophormia terraenovae; assembly: GCA_951394005.1. NCBI lineage: Eukaryota > Metazoa > Arthropoda > Insecta > Diptera > Calliphoridae > Protophormia > Protophormia terraenovae. The sequence goes on from OX596075.1 coordinate 86,689,617, forward strand.
TGCATAAACATTTACAACAACATAAAATGGGTGACTATGATGGCGAGGGCAAAAAAGGCCATGATAAAAAGATTTCACATAAATCTATTTTAAAATTCATGAATACGAATAACCTACGTTCACTTTTAATTTGTGTGGGTTAGTGCAGGAGTGGGTATTGTAAGCACGATGAAAGTATAATACAAAGCCTTCTTCTTAAACGCATGTACAGAAATGTGGGCATAAGGATATTAAGCGCTTTTAAACTTATTTTTCCCTACAATTTGTTATTTTGCAAAATAGTTTTTTGGTGGTATTGTGAGCGAGCGAAAACTAAAAATGTAATAGTTTCGAAATGAGTTTATTTTTCCGCATATTTATTGTCATAAAGCAAAAATAACAGTTACTTGATAAATCCTCTTAAACTTAGAACAAAAAAAATATCTACTATAAAAATAAAAAGACAAAAAAAAAACTTTTTAAATCCTCTTAGTGAGTATTGTCCAGTTTATAGAGTTTATGTGTCTGCATCTTTTGTTAAATAGCAAAAAATATTTAAATAATTGTGACCTCTCCGAAGTTGAAGGTATTCATGAAAAGTTTTTGTATATGATTTGCATTGATTCTTATTTAAATTTGCAATTTAAGTATACAAATACATATATATATATATATATATATATATATATATATGTATGTATGTATGTATGTATGTATGTATATATGTATGTATGTATATGTACACTAAGCTGCACCAAAATTTATCAACTTTCAAATTTTGACCGTAACTGCCCGAACTGAATTGTTCTTTGGTTTGCAAAAACATACTGTGTGATATATTAGTGAAATTGGATATCGTTAACCCGTGCCGCATCGGACCTGAATTTTGTAGGGTTCGTTTGTATGGGGAAAAAAATTGTATTTTTTCCAGTTTTTTTAAAAATGTTGCTATTAAATACTTTGTTTTGCTCCTAAATGTTAAAAAAAATATAATTGTAATCTACACATAATCAACTAGAAAAGTACAGCCGGTCATGACCGACCATATGATACCCTACACTATCCCGATCCAAATAATTTTGTTTTTACTTATATAAACCTTATTTGTGTTATACATATATTAACATAATAGTAACACTTCTGTCGGATTATGCACGATAAAGTGATTTTCGGGAGAGGGGTTTATATGAGACTTATTTGTGCAAAATTATTATTAAAATGTTCCTATTTTTAAGGCATCTATGAGTGTTAAAACTCTATTCCGGGAGGACATTTGTGTGGGGGCTAGGTGAAATAATGAACTGATCATAACCAAATTCATTAGGATTCGTCCTTGTGTTGAAAAAACAATATATACCAAATTTCATCAAAATATCTTCAAAATTGAGACCTGTACTTTGGGCACAAGCTTTACATGGACAGCCAGCCGACCGGACGGTCGGACGGACATCGTTAAATTGACTCATAAAGTGATTCTGGGTCGAACGGTATACTTTAAGGTGGGTGCCAGAATATTTTTTCCCTGCGTTACAATTTCTGCACAAACACATAATACCCCAACCACCATGCAAAAGGAAGAGAATTAGATATTTTTGTTTGGACACTATTTTTTCATATGAAAACTATTTTCTAAATAAAACACAAAGTAAAAATACGTTACAAAACAGTTATATTTTTAAATATGCTTTCGTTTGTATTTTGTGCAATGTCATTCATGTACCCCCATAAAAATGTAATGCATTTATGCTGAAAAATCAGCTTAAAATACTTTAACATTATAAACAGTTCATAACAGTTGCAATAAAAGACCTTCTACTCTCTAGTACAACGGTTCTCAAATGGGGGTCCGCGACCCACAAGGGGTCCGCAAGCGCATTCATGGGGGGTCGCGAAGTTATCTTGAGAAATATTTTTGAACACAAAATTTTTTAACGTAATCGTAATTTAAAAATATATATTTAAATTCGAATGAATGCTTGCAACTATTCAGAAAGGTAATTAATCACAAAAGTAAATATGATTTTATAAAATGAGAATATTTTAGGAATGAACTAGCACCAGTTGCAAGAAAACCAATGAAGGATCTCGTGCTTTGCTTCGATATTATAATGGCAATAATTATTGAATAAACAAAGTGATGATCTTCATTGACTCAATATAAAAAATTGTACGATGCTAAAGCAATTAATTAAAAAAAGACATTGTTCACTTTACATAGTTCACTTTTATTTGAGTAAATCAGTTTTGGCATGAAACCCTAACTTTTTTGTAAATAACTTATGTCAAGAACTTTTTGTAAAGTTAAATGGCTTTCCGAATTTCAATCATAGAATTATATCTCTGCGATTTCTTAATGCTGAGTGATCAAAACTTTTATTTATCAGAGAAATTTTCGGGCTATAAAAATAAAGTCTGTTTAAAAGACGTTATAATCTGAAGACGGAGCAATTCTTTTAATATGAATATCGATATTTGATATTCCATATTTATGCATTTCAAAAGGAATTTCTGTGTTTCTTGTAGAAACACAGAAAAGTTTATCCGTTTATTGGGTCCTAAGCCCTAAAACTATTACAACAATTATCATCAACATACATGTTAATGTGAAACTATCTTTTATATATAAAATTATATAAAAATCTCATGAAGCAAAAACAAAGAACTGAAAAAGTCATAAATATAACTTTGGTAGCATGTTTCTGTGTACTTCGTGTTCATTGTTTTTGAAGTCCTTCTATGTTAAAAACTATGTGTTTAACATTGTTTAATAAAAGCTCTGTTTTATAATTATTAAAATATAATAAAAATGCTTTAAAATTAGCTAAATTTTAATTTGTAAAAACTATTAACCTTTTCTTTATTTTCAATTTTTTAGAAGTAATTATAAGGAACTTCAAAAAAGTTCAAAGTATTCGCTTGGTTCTACATTTGAAGTGGTGAAAATTTTCTTTTTTAGAAGTTCTTAATCATTTTTAGCTGGGTTATTTTATACTCTTATGCTAACAAAAAAGTTGTCGTGGGTCGCGCTTCCATTGATATGCCAAAAAGGGGTCGCGAAGCAAGATCTTGTGAGAACCCCTGCTCTAGTATTTGACAACCATATCATTAATGTGTTTTAGAACACTTGTGTAAGGAGTGTAGAATGAAATAATAAATAAATGTTTAAATAAAAAGCTATTTTTTTTTAATTCTTTTTGAACCATAGTAACTGAAAAATACATGTTTTTTACCGCAGGAAAATCCAAGCACTTTTCTATGCTCGGTTAAAATTGCTTTTACATTTTTAAGACAGTTTCAAAACTCCATTCAGACTTAAAAAAAAAAAAAAAAATTACAGGTTTATAAACAGTACTACAGATTTGTTTTTGCAACCCAAAGATCAATTCTATGGGGTGTTACGGTTAAAATTCGAAAGTTGGTAAATTTTGGTGCAGCCTAATGTACACATGTGGACTGTAAAATATGTGTAAATTCCTTTAAATGAAGAAAATTTAAAATTTTATGTTTTAACTTTTTTTAAAATTATATTTATGTTTAATTTATAAAATACTACTATCTAAGGAATAAAAAAATTACTTTTCGAAATTACTTAAATTGGTGTTTGGAGATCGGAAAAGGTTTTAGTGATGAAAAGCCGCCTTTTTCTGTGGTCAATAAAGTTAAAAAAGTTATAGGAATAGTACTATTTTGCAACATTTTTTACTCTTAGGGCCGTTATTATAACCTACCTATAAGGTATCAGATAGTTAAAGGTAAGATAAACTAAAGTGAACGATAAAGCGAACTTTATCTACTTTTGGTTATTACAACTTGGTTTTAAGATAAATTTTATAATTTTGAATATACGGCAATATCAAAGCAAAAACCGATTACTTTTGGCCACTTGACGTAGTGGCAACATGTACTATTTGAACGTAACTGCCACTAACGGAAATATAAACAAATAAAAAACAAAAAAATTTTTAAAATAAATGAGTTTAATCTAACTAAAAGACAACGCCAAAGCAAATATAAATATAAACAGAACGATTATTAAAAACTACAGCGGAATAAATATGATTTTATTTATTTCTTTTATAAACACTCCGATAAAAGTTAAATGTCAGATGTTCTTACCTTTTAGCTTATTGATCACTTTTGGCTTAACTTATAAGAACCAAAAACAGTTAAAGTGAACGATAACATCCTTACTTTAGCTATTGGATAGTTATAATAACGGCCCTTATTCTTAACAAAATTCGCCATCATAAGTAGTAAAATATCTTTATTTCTATGAAGTTCTTCCAAAAAAAGAACATTTTCATAACTTCAAAAGTGGAACAAAGTGCATATTTTTTAAACTTCTTGGAAGTTCTTAATAATTACTTGAAGTGAAAATAAATGAATTCTTAGCGGGAAATAATGGTAATAATTTCTAACAAAATTAAAATTTTACAAATTTTAAAGCATTTTTATTATAGGGCAAAAACAGAACATTTATTAAAAAATTGTATAAATATAGCTTTAAGAGAAGTGCTTCAAAAGTAGTGAACAAGAAGTATAAAAGAATAACATCCTACCAATGACAACCATGAGTTAAAAAAAGAACTTCTGCAACTCTTTTTCACCACTAAGTACTTCTTTTCAATGACAACACAATGTAAAAATCATGACATTTTCAATTCTTTTTTTGCCATATGAAAATTAAAATTTTATTAGTTTAAAAGTATTAAATTTTTCTTTTACTTTGGTCTTCGACGACGACGTTGACGAAAAATGTTGTGAACAAACATTTAAAAGTTATATAGAAATTTTATCATAAAATGCATTTTTGATTTATTGCTAAAGCTTGCCCTTATGTGCGAACTTGAAATATTTTTTAAATTTTTGAGCAAATAATGTTTTTTTTTTTTTTTTTGTGAAAATAAAATATTTTAGTAAAATTTAACCAAATTACGAATTTTTGTAGTTTGGTGAAATTTCGATTATTAGAAAATTTGGGTATTTCCCATAAAATTATTGTAAAAATTTCTTTTTTTTTCGTTTTTAATTTTTAATTAAAAATTCGCAGATTTTAATTAAATTAATAATTTTTTTTTTTCGGCGAAATTTCAAAAACTGATGAAGTTTTGAATTATTGTGTAGTTTAGATTTCAGACTTATTTATTTTTTTTTTTTCTTTTGATAAATTTAGGTATTAGAGAAACTTTGATCTTTTTAGAATGTTTAGTTCAATTTTGCCTTAATTAATTAAATTTGCAAAGTTTAGATTTTTTCTAAAAAATGTTTTATGCGCATTAAGTATGAAGTAAAAAAAATCAAAACTGGGTCTTAAAGAAAATAATAATAATAATTTTTAAATAAAAAATAATTTTTGTAAAACAACAAGATTTATAAAACAAAATTACAATTTAGATATCAAGGAAAGCTCTGTTTTTAATTAGCACAAAATTTTTTATTAGTACATCAACTTTTCCTACATTATATTTAAACTTCCTCATGTTTAAATATGTATAATGTAGGAAAAGTTGATCCATTAAAATACTAAAATTTTAAGAGATCTGCTTTCAAGAAGTATTTAGGAGTAATAAACAGGAAATATTGTATACAATATTATAAAAAATACTTCAAAATATCAAAAAATGCTTAAAAGAAGTCTAAAAATGAAACTAAATATGATTTAAAACCCATTATATGCAAAAATATGCCATTAAGGGCGATCTGAATAAAGGAATAATTTTTTATTTTAGCAAAATATTAAATACATGCATTTTTTTAAGTTTTTGGATTAAATTCGAAATGATAATAACCATAGAAAACAACTAGAAGTCTAACTCTTTTCATTCGCTCAGAAACAAAAAATTACTCTGTTCACGCGTATAAATTTGTTCAAAATAGTTTTTTTGTTGTGGAATAGTTAAATGGTAATGTAATATTATGTTCACATACATTCCCAGCAGGCCATGTCTTGCAGAAAATATCGACGATGTCTTGATGATTTGTCACAGTCTTCGATGACACATGTACGACAGCTCCGAACAAACATTGGTGACATTTTCGAACAAAGGGCACTTAAGTCATCAACGATAACCTAAGCGACAGTGTCATGTATATTTTCGTCAACCATTTTAAAAAAATAAATGAAAAAAAAGTAGGGTTCCGCCGAGATTTGAACCCAGGCCACCAACTTCTCTTCTTCCTTATTTAATAGTCAAGCGCACTTATCACTTCAGCTACAACAATCTCTACTTTTTAATGGTTTTATTAATGCTTTTATTTATCTCATAGGTATTGATGACATTGTCATGCAGCATGTCGTGTATTTGATTTAACTCACGACATTCTCACTGGACATTTTATTCATGTTGTCACCGAATTAAATATGTACGACAATTCAGTATATTTTGTTATTGAAGTCGCCGAAAATGGGGTATGATGACAATATAGGTGACTTTTAATCAAACTTGTCCTCTACATGCATTTTCTTGACGACAAATTTAAACGACACTTTCATCGAGGATGTCTTCCAATGTCGTACATATTTAGTTCGGTGACAACATGAGTAAAATGTCCAGCGAGAATGTCGTGAGTTAAACCAAATACACGACATGCTACATGACATTGTCATGCAGCATGTCGTGTATACCTATAAGATAAATCAAAGCATTAATAAAACCATTAAAAAGTAGAGAGTGTTGTAGCTGAAGTGGTAAGTGCGCTTGACTATTAAATAAGGAAGAGAGAAGTTGGTGGCCTGGGTTCAAATCTCGGCGGAGACCAACTTTTTTTTCATTTATTTTTCTTAAAATGGTTGACGAAAATATACATGACACTGTCGCTTAGGTTATCGTTGATGACTTAAGTGCCCTTTGTTCGAAAATGTCACCAATGTTTGTTCGGAGCTGTCGTACATGTGTCATCGAAGACTGTGACAAATCATCAAGACATCGTCGATATTTTCTGCAAGACATGGCCTGCTGGGAAGACTCCATCCCAGCAGGCCACATGTCCATTAACGACACTTTCATCGATGATGTCGTCTAAATTTGTCGTCAAGAAAATGCATGTAGAAGACAAGTTTGATTAAAAGTCACTTATATTGTCATCATACCCCATTTTCGGCGACTTCAATAACAAAATATAAAAAATTGTCGTACATATTTAGTTCGGTGACAACATGAGTAAAATGTACAGCGAGAATGTCGTGAGTTAGACCAAATACACGACATGATGCATGACATTGTCATGCTGCATGTCGTGTATACCTATAAGATAAATAAAAGCATTAATAAAACCATTAAAAAGTAGAGAATGTTGTAGCTGAAGTGGTAAGTGCGCTTGACTATTCGATAAGGAAGAGAGAAATTGGTGACCTGGGTTCAAATCTCGGTGGAACCCTACTTTTTTCTTCATTTATTTTTTTAAAATGGTTGACGAAAATATACATGACACTGTCGCTCAGGTTATCGTTGATGACTTAAGTGCCCTTTGTTCGAAAATGTCACCAATGTTTGTTCGGAGCTGTCGTACATGTGTCATCGATGACTGTGACAAATCATCAAGACATCGTCGATATTTTCTACAAGACATGGCCTGCTGGGATTACTCTACCGTAAATGTAAATGTAGCGAATCTGCTGACACGTTTTGCTTATGAGTTATGTGTGTATGTGTACTAAAAAACGTAAATGTTACGTAGTAACCTAATCAAATTAGGTCGCTCTACGTTTTTACGTGACAGCTGTAACAACAGTGTTGTCAGCTTTTTATTTCAATATACTGAATCTACGTAAAAAATCGCTGTAAAAGGTTTATCAATTGGACAATTAGTTTTGCTGTTTTCTTCACTAAAAAATTGTTTAAATAATTTAAATAAGACGTAGAATCGAATATTTGCTTTAAAGTTCAACATTTTTGTAATAAAAGCACAAATTTCGTTTTGTATACAAATCGCTGAAATACAAACCAATAAATTTAGCGATTTTCAATTTGAATTTGATCCACTGGAAATATGTGTAACTGGCATCACCGATGTTCATGTGTAAAAAACAACAACAAAGTATTGGCTACATTTACGTTTTTAGAGTAATCATCCACTTACGTTTCCTTTTAATTTACGTTTTTACATTTACATTTACGGTAGAGTAATGGAGCCTTTAGTTTTCGACTAGTTTTTAAAAAAACAAAAGAGTTTTAATATCACTGTTCACATATGTTTTTCCTTTTGGCCTGTTTTTCTTTTGCCAAAATAATTTCACAATTTTTAAATTTAAATCAAAATTTCACACACAGACACTTCTAATTAAAAAAATAAAATTTTCAAACAAAGAAAATTTATGAACGAATATAAATTTCATTCATAATTTTTAATTTTTTGTTTTTAAACTGTTTTACAATTTTTACACATTCTTTTTTCAACAATTTTCTATGTACTAAAAATACTAAAAATTTCTTCCCTGTATGGAAATTTAGTATTTTACATAAATAATTAAACAACTCGAATCGAGATGTTTTCTGGCTTTAAAAATATATGAAAAAACAAGTCAATTTCTTTGTGTTTTTTAAGAAAACGACTCGTTTTTCAAAAAACCTTTATATGTGAAAATCGTTTGTCAATTTTGTAAACACTTATTTTTAAATGAAAAAAATTATAATTAAAATAAAATATAAAAAGTCTAATTTCTTTACTGTAAAAATTCTTGAAGAAAATAAAATAAACTTGAAAGAAATTACTTACAATATTTAAATATAATAAAAATCGCTTTTATTTCTCTGCTAAAACATGTGGCCACTCCCGAAATTGGCACATGCAAAAATCTCTTATCTGACATTCCTTTTCCACACGACAGTACCAAACACAGTTGTAAACAAAAGTACTTTTCTTATTGGAGAAAAACGTGCACAAAACAAAGAGCGCGCGCAAAATGTTTTTAAGAGCGTGAGAGCGATTTCGTTAAAAACTCTTTGAATCAAAAAATTCACTCAAAAAGAAGAACGAAAGTGAAAACAAAAACATAAACAGAAGAACAAAATAATGAATGAATAATAAAAACAAAATAAGAAAAAAACAACAACAAGCTAAATTTAAGTAAAGAAAAAGAGTATAAAAAACAAAACACCACAAAGAGCAAAGAAATGTGAACAGAAGAGTAAAGAAAAAACTCACTCAAACAAAAACAAAAATGAACAAAAGCAAAATATGCTGGTTTTGCAGAGAAAATCAGTTGTAATTTTGTCGCAGTGCTGTCAAATTGATATAAAACGGCCGTGAGTTAAAGTCGAACGCACAAAAGTTGTAGAAAATTTATTTAATAAGAAAATTAATATAATACAAATTATAAATAAAAAGCTAATGAAAGAAAAGCATGTGTTAATATAAGTGTTTTAAAAGAAAGATTAAAAAGTGTAATCTATAAATTATTAAAGAAATAAGAAAAGCATAATCTATAATAAATAGCAAAAGAAAAATTTTATTGCAAAAATTGTTTACTACACAAAAATCCAATAAGAATCTCTTCACCAATCAAATAAAAAAATTTCTCAAAAGTGAAACGACAAAAAGTTTTCCTTTCCCAGCATTATTAATAAAACAAGTGGAAATTTAATTAAATTTAAAAGAAAATTTTTATTATTATTAAAAATTTGCTTATAAAAAGTAAGAAAATTTGCATTTAAAAAAAAAGTAAAATATGAAAAATATACAAGAGAGATAAAAAAGTGGAAAATGCAAAGATGCTGTGCGTGTGAAAATATAATAAAAATATTAAAAAAAATGTTTGTTTAAATCTTACAAAATAAGAATAAATTTTAAATAAAATTTGTGGTTTTTCAATAATAAATAAAATGTTTCAAAGGAAAAAAATTGAGCTAAATTTTGTGAAAATGTTAAAAATAGATTTCGTTCTTTATATTTTTGTTGTACCTATTCCTCTTCTTCATCTTTTGTACTTCTTGTATCAGACGAATAATAGCCGCCGCTTTTAGTGATTTTTTTTTATAATTCTCATGGTGCTACTGCTTTGTATCTGTATGAGTTTTTTTTTTGTTGAAATTTGTGTGCTTTAAGATTATTTTTCTGATTTGATTTTATTTTTTTTCTTATATCAGTCTATCCGTCAGCCTGTCAAACCATTAAATAAATATTCAGTCAGTCCTATAATATACTCTCCATTCATATTTTTTTAATCACCTAAAAGTAAAAAAAACAATATGAACTTTGTTTTCATTTAATAAACAAAAATTTATTTAGTATTTCTGCGAAAAAGTTTAACATTTTTCATTTGCTTTTGTGTCTTTCATATTTTATATTTTCAATTTTGTTTCAATCTTTCATTTTATTGTCTCTGTTTTGAAAAATACTTTTTTTTCTTTGTTTTTGTTATTTTACATCCTTTTACAAAATCAACAACAACAACATCAATACTCATACGCAACAAAAAACATTGATGAAACATTTCTATAGTATTTTTAATATTTACCCCCTGCCCAGGGATGCTTAAATTGCTCACAGATTTGGTTTAAAGAAATTTAAACAAAGTACTTTTTTATATTGATGCCGGTAGTACAGAAATTTTGTCTCGTTGAGCTCTGGAAATACCTAGTAAATACCATAGTATCTACTGCTTTCCAAGCCAAGAAATAGTATATCTTTCTGATCTGTATAAAAATTTTCGAAGTTTTTGGGTTACACTTTAAAATAATCACATTTTTAAGGCAGATTTTTAATAAAATATTAGGAACTCAAAATAATATACGAATAGTAAATCTAAACAACCCAAAATTTAAAATTTTGAGAATTCAAGGAAAAAAATTAAGAAAATGTGATGTGATTGAGTTTTGGAATTTTTATTAATGTGATAAACAGGAAAATCACAATTGTGTTTTAAAAAGATGTTTTATGCACATTTTAAATTCATTTACATAAAAATATGCTGCGTAAATCAATATTACCAGCACAGTTGATTTTTAAAAATTTTTGATAATGATTCTATAGTACTATAACTTGTGATTAAAGTAGTGGAAAAATTTTTGTCTGCTCGCTCTTAGTTTACGAGTTATAGGCTTCTAAAGTGTTGTTAAATATGTTCTAATATCTGCTTTAATACATTTGTAATTTAATTTATATACTAATATAATTTTTAATCGGCATAGCGGTACTTGCAAAAATTTTGATATTCAAAAAAAGTTTATTCAGCGAAGCGGGTGTTCGACATACCCAGAGGAGAAAATCCTTAAGTCCAGACGTAGGCCGGTTACACAGAAAAACCTTTATTAAGGCGAAAAAAATATTACAATTTTAAGTGTAGATATGAAATAATAAATAAAATTTTCCTTAAAAAAAAAAAAAGAAAAATTTGTTCAAATTTTTTATGAAAACTTCGACAAAGCAAGAAATAAAAACATAAAATAAAATTTACCTCAAATCACTCTTAAATTGTTTTGTCCAAAGTTCACAGATATTGTGTATTGTGTGTATTGATCCAAGATTTTTCCAACTTTTTTAATTCTTGAAAAAATGAGATTTCGTATTAAAAAGATTTTTATTTTTGATAGAATCCGGTTGTATTATGCTAATACAATTTAATTAATATTATTTTCCTATCAAAAAACTTTAGAAAAATTGTAGTAATTTTAGTCCAATAGGAATTGATAGAATTACAACAAAATCATAAAGATAAATTTCCAAATAAATCAAACCATATTTTATTCAATGCACAAATGTAATTTTAATCACAAATTAGGGAAAATACTCATCTACAAATTACATAGAAATAATAAAAAAAAGTTTTTAATAATTAAATACTGCGCACGAAAAAATCCGTGCATACAAATCTGCTTATAGAAACTAAACCAATGCACAGTGTCACCTTTATCCAAATTAGAACGAGAAAAATACGAAAATAAAAGCATAATAACTGAAGTAATTCTTTTCGCATTAGTAGTAAACTTATCATATATTAAGAAAAAAAATACTTGAAGTATTGGAAAGTTACCATAGCGCGAATTATGGATTTTCAAAGTTGAAACTTTTAAAAATATTTTAATTTTATTTACAACTTTTGTAAAGATGTTAACTTTAACTTCATATATCTCAGTAAATACTGCAAATATTGATACGAATTTTTTGGTGTGTAATAATAAATGTATCCAAATTATTCTTTTATAATTTGCTAAGTTAAAAAATCAATACTAAATATATTGTTTTTCATTCAAAAGAAATCATAATATAAAAATATATAGTTTTTGGGAAATTATATTTTTAATGGACTGGAATTAAAAAGTTCCAACGAGTTCCAATCTAAAAATACGATTGTTGTATAAAAAAACATCTACAAAATTTTATTTGAGAATATTGGCTGCGACTTTTTGCGATCTTTTAAAATATTAGAAAAAATGTGCAATACCACATATTAGCAATTTTTGAAGAATTGTTTAAACATTTGAAGGTAATGGCTGATAATTTGTTATGAAAATGTTACACTAAGATTGGTGATATTAGATCTTGACAAGCTTACTTTTAAAATATCCTTTATTTTAATAAAATTTACAAAAATATGTCAGAAATTCATACAAATAAAATAATTTTTTCAGTATGGGAGTGGCAGTGATTCTTCCCGCCCAATTTCTGTCCAATATCTCCAAAACTGGATTTTTGTCGTTTTAAAACTGCCAAATGTGACACTGTGCAATGGGAGAATTTTTTTTAAATTATATTTTTGTTTATTTCCAGAATTCTTGCAATTAAAAAATTTATTGCCTTTCAGTTATTATTACGATCGAACACTACTCTTATTTTTAAACTCCGTTTCATTTTATGCTAAGCTTTTTAATGTCCTTTAAATGGTTATTTACTAGAGTTCAATATCTTTTAATTACTCGGAGTTCCGGAAAATTTGATGCATTAGCCGTTTTTGGTACAAACACTAACAATTTTTTGTTACCACTCCATTGTTTTGTTGCTGTAGTGAGAAGAGGCTAGAACATGTCAGAAAAAAGCGGATATACTGTATTTTCTTATGAAAGGTTATTATTAAGTATTTTCCAAAAGCATTAATTTACGAGTATTTCTGTGTTAATGGAAGCATTTTTTATGAATGAAGTGCTTCTTTCCCGTATATGCATATGGCTTTCTAAATCAAAAACTTTCTTCAGAATTTTGATTTCTTTAATACACGATATTTCTCTGTCATATTCCCTCTAGCATCCGTAAGATAGAATTCCTGGCTTAATACGTCTTCAATCTCGATTTTCTTTCAACTTTTCTGATAAAGATTCAAAGCAAATAACATTTTACGACACTTTTTTTTCCTGAGATGAGAGGATTTTCTCTTAAAATACTTTCTATTTTGTCTGAGTCCTACAGCCTGAAGATACTATTTTTTCTTCCAGGTTTCCATTCAGTGACCATGACTTTTTTGTATAATATTATGTCTCAAGAAAGTGTATTTTTCAACTAACTTCCTAGCAATTGTTTTATATGAAATTAAAAATTTAAATTATGTATCCATTTAGTTATTTTTTGTTCAATTTTCATTTTAATAAAAACTAGTTTCGCTATAAACGTGAAACTTTGCATATGGCTTGTGAGCTAAGGAACAGGGCAAGTTTTTCAAGCTTTTCGCTTGAAAAGTAAGCATATGCATATTTCAATAGTATTTCACAAAAATGCTTATTATTAAAATCTTTACATAAATTTGCATGTAATTGGTATAAAAATTAGTTTTATTCACAAAAACGCCATTTCTTAGTGATTTTTTGGAGTTTAATGAAATGATTTCTAAATTTTTTTTGTGAGTATTTTGAGTATATTGAAAAAATTGTAAAGAAAAAAATTCAGATGTGAAATATATGATATATAAGAACGCATAAATTCGTTGGTTTCTCTATGCATAAACATGCTATTTTTGCATATTTCTGTGCATATTATCCAATATTTTCGTGCATTTTCAAGTGTATATTTTAATTTTTTGCCATGTAAAACACCTAGACACATAATACAAATTTTTCATGAAATCTTGCATAGGTCATATAAAATAATTGCAAGGATGGCTGTTGTGCCGCAAAATACAGTTTCTTGGGTCATAATATTATACAAAGAAGTTATGATCACTGAATGGTAACCTGGTAATGGAAGACAAATAATATCTTCAGTCTGTAGGACTCAGGCAAAATAGAAAGGATTTTGAGAAAAATCACCTCATCTCTGGAAGAAAAGTATCATAAAAAATTAATTGCTATGAATCTTTATTAGAAAGGAAGTCTAGCCTGAAGACTTATGAAGTAAGAAAAAAATCCTAATAGAAACGCAAACAAGAATTTGGAGGTAAAAAATAAAATGAAAGTACTTCGGACGAATTTTATCGGAAATTTTATTTCTGTATAGTAGACAATGAAACGTTCGTACAGGGTGACTTTTTTTAACTTCCTAGCCAGGAATTCTATGCGGCAGATGCTAGAGGGACTATGGCAAACAAATTTTGTGTATCAATGAAAACAAAATTACCAAGAAAGTTTTTGATTTGGGAAGTCATATGCATAGGCAGGAAATTGTTGCATTATCACAGAAATATACTTGAATGAGTGCCTTTGGAAAAGAATTCTCCCTTTCCTAATAAAATTCAGTGTATTCGCTGTTCTCTATCCTTATCATTACAACAACAAAACAATGCTGTTGTAGCAAAAAATTGTAAGAGTTTGTACCGAAAGAGGCTAATCCATTAAATTGTCCGAAACTCCGTACAGTTGAAAGATATTGGACTCTAGTAAAAAATAATTTAAAGGACATTAAAAGCTCAGCATAAAATGAAACGGAGTTTAAAAATAAGTGGACTTCTTCGAGCAAAAAAGTGACCGAAAGAAAATAAAACCTAATTTCTTCTTTTATGTTTAGAACTTGAATATAACAGTAATTAATAAAAATATCACTTTAAAAAAATTCGCCTACTGGTTTAGTTTCTATAAGCAGATTTGCTTGCACGGATTTTTTCGTGCGCAGTTCTTATTTTGAAAAAGTAATTGATTTTATGTAAAAGTAGATAAAATAAAGCATTGTTATCCGTTAAAGAAAAATTATTTTAAAAATTGCTATACAACAGAAGTTTCTTACTTTTATATAGAAATTAAAAAAAAAAAATTGCCAACATTTAACAAAATTAACAACGGCCTGACATGTCCTTATGTGGACGCAATGGTCCTAGTGAAATTTCAATATAAGAATAATACTGAAATTTTTTTATGTAAAGATTAATAATGAAAGTAATTTTCGGGAGGGAGTCGTAAATGGGAAATATAGTCAATTTTGCAATAATCCTGCTGACATTTATTGTTACGATTTTTGTTAAACAAAACTCCACCTATTCAAAAAATTTTATTTAAATCTCTTTAACAGTGAGGTTATTTAAAGTAGTGATAAATACAATGAACGTAGAAGGTAGCCAGGGATATATTGGAATTTGTTATATTTAATCAATTCACTTTCGGCATTCCAGCAAGATAATGGCCTCAAAAACAATTCGATGGCGATTAATTACGTTCTCGTTTTATTTGTTATTGATTATTAGGAAATAAAATTCAGTTTTAGAATTTTAAGATTTTTCTTTGGCAGAATGGTAATGTCCGTCCGTCTATACATTAGAGTTAAATGTCGAAAATTATGCATAATTTAGGGAAAGATGATATTTTAGCACAATTAAAAAAAAAAAAAAAATATTTGGACAAAATATAATTTCCAAATACTTGAAGAAAATTACACTTAAGTACCTGTAGTTGATGGTTCCATTTTACATTTTTACTTTAAAAGACTTTTTATTTAAAATAAATGCACTGAAAGTTGATGAAAATTAAATTTTTTACTCTTTTTCAAAAATGTAAAGAAATGTTTAACTTTGACAGCTTCTTATAAGAAAATAATACAACCTACCTTTTAGATTTTAATTGATATTGTACATAATTTTGTCTATTTTTATTCGATAACCAACTTTATAAAAAAAATTTAAATTTCAAAATTCAATTAATCGCCAATTTTGTAATATTTTACTCCAAAGTGTAAGCGCTATCAACTCTTAAGATTAATGTTAATTTAAATTCATTTACTTTTAAATTTCATTTAATATCCTCTTTCCTAATTAAGGTACTTTTTTAAAAGTACTAAAAACTTTTATACCTCAACTTTAATCCCTGCCCTCTCAACTTTATAACGAAAAATTATTTCTATAAAATAATCATCATTAAATAGAGCTTTATATAACTTCTTCCCAATATCATACCCTTACCTCCTTGGTGAACTTGATATCATTAAATTAATAATTATCTCATTCATTTGACAGTTTTTGTTTTCTTTATTGGAAAATAATTTTAACACCTTGTTTAAAGGTGCGTGTTAAAACAAAAAAAAAAAAAAAAAAACAACAAAAATGCCTAAATATTTTCCCAATTTATCTTTTATCTTAAATTTCTTTGTTTCGTGTATTTTTGAGTTGCTGTTGTATTTTCGCTCTCTCTCAGCATCTTCATCCCTTACTTAATTATCATTTTCTTCATCCCTTATAAAACGTATTTTTTGTTTTCTGACTTTTTTTCGCAATTTTCTTTAATATTCATCTTTATCAAAGTTTTTACTATATTTTTATTTATTTCTATACTTTGCTTTCTCTTCTTGTTTTGTCTAAATTTCTCTAGAATGTTGTTGTAAATAATGAAAATAAAAACAAAAAAATTTCTTTGTGTGATTTTTTTTTTTTTGTTTTTACCATTGAGTGTGTTTATTTTTGTGAGTGTATAAATGATGAGTTCTTGTTCTCCTTGTTCTTGTGTTGTTGTTTTTATGTTTTTCTTATTGCAAATCAAGTTATTTTTAGTTTTGTGCATTAAATTTATTTTATTTTGTCTGAATTCTTCTGTATTTTAAACAGGAAAATTGCACATGTTTTTAATTACTGCTGCGTATTTTTCTCATGATTTTTATTGTTATTTATAATTTTCGCATTGTATTTATTGTTGTTTTTTGTTCTCTACAAAATTTAAGATGAAGAAATCAAATTCTTATTTGAATTGATAAAGTAGATTTTTGTTATTTTTTTATTTTATTAATTCATACAACACATGTGATTGATAAGGATTGGGGTGTAAGAAGTGACATGAAAGATGCTAAAGAAAATAATCAAAAAAGGAGTTGCCATATGTTATTAATATTCGTAAATAAATTAAAATTCTTTCTCGCGAAATTACTAAACAAAAATCTTACATTTAACATTTTCACAAAATTTCAATAAATGTTTTTTTTATCTCTCTTCGATATTTGCCAAATTATTGAAATTTGTATTTTATGTTAATATGTTTTATATTTTCTTTATTTTTCAGAATATTTCCATCAATATTAATATAAAAAATATAAAGTTAAAAATTTATTAAAAAAATAATTGTGTGCCAAAATATTCATTAATCTCTAAAGAATAATCAAGTGTAAAAAGTGTTACTTTTAAGTAAAAAATTATTTCTCATTAAAAAAACTTAATTTTCTTTAAAATAAAAAGAAAATATTAAAAAATATAGAAAATATTTTTAAAAACTTAGCTGTAGTTCTCCCAAGCACACACCTTAAGTTGTGTTTTATTAAAAAAAAACTAAGAAAGAATAAAATCTAGCGTTTAAATTATCTTCTTCCTTTTTACAAAGTTTTTAAATAAAAGCCGTCAAACTGTGGGGTTCCGGGGCCTTTTTCCTTCCTCCACAAGGAATGTATTATCCGGTAAGTTGATATAGGGGGAAAATTTATAAATATTATAATTTTTAATTTTTTTTTTGTGTACATTACATTGAGAAAATTTCAAATTCAAGCTACTGTTTTTGCTTTCCTTATAAAATTAAAAATTCTAAAAAATTTAAATCTAAAAAACATAAAAATAAACATTGAAATATAATGACTATTATCAAAAAAATATGTTGTTAGTTTTTCTAAGGCGACAATGTTTTCAAATTTTCTTTTGTCAGTTTTTTGTAAACAATTAATTAATTTTTAAGATGGTAATAACGCTGCTGCTCGTTTTCGCGTGACGCGTACATTGGCCTACATACTATAATTACAATTAATGCGTATGGCGTTGGAATTATTCAGTTGCATGTTTTTTGCAATAAACGTGAGTACAAACTTAATAATAGCGAACAAATTGTTCTTGTCGAAATATTAACTATTTAGAGTCCTTATTTAAAGCTTTTGTTGTCGAAGTAGACTTTTCTCCCTAGTTATCGTCTGTTGTCTTACCTATGAGCCGAAGTCCTGAAGCTAAGTTGCAGCCTTTGAAATTTCGAGTACTTGGTACACGTGCTTCGTCTATTTATTATATGAAACTTTTGTTACATTCCTTTATTTTTGATCTCTACATCGCAGAGATCGCACATCAGTTTTTCCAAAAATAATTTACCTCGGAGACCCATCTACGACATTCTGGATCGAACAAAATAATAAAAAATGATAGTCCGACGGGGCAATATCTCAGATATACGGTATATTGGTATATACGGATTTATATTGGTATATATTTTATATTCTGGTTCTTTGTGTTCGGCCCACGTCCTTCTTGATCGTTTCACCCTGTTTTAGCAGCTCAAAATATATCGCATATTTCTAATCCCATTAAATACAGAAAATTAGCTGATTTTTTTTTTTTGGATTGGGATTATCTAGTGGATCCATATTAATAATATGGATCCGTAATAATTTGGTGCAAAAAAAAAAAAAAAATGAGCTGAAATGACTTTAAAGACATTAAAAACCTTCTTGTTTTGGTTTTGTCTTCACTTCGTGTGGCGTTTTAGAAATCCAATTGCTTTAAAAACCTGGAAATTGTTGCATGATCGAGTCTTGATCCAGCAAATACTCGACTAACTATACGTTGTCTCAGGGAAATCAACAAAATATAATGTGAATATGAATATGCCTTGCGATCCTGATCAGATGTTATTCGGACATCACTACGTATCTCTGAGTATAGATACCTAATTATCACAACTATTATTACGTTTATACGTATCTCTAACTCGCAATTAAAAATATTTCGATATGAAGATTTTGCCGTATAAACGGTGAGTTAATATTTTATTTGCGAGTTGGTAACTTACGAAAACTAATCGTGATTTGTGAAACTAATTGCAAATAATGTGTAGAGCGTTCCACTTCCGTTTACGTTAATACAATTTTCTATGACAACAGTTGTATTTTTCTCATTTGACACAACAAAAAGGAAAATATATTTCATTATTCAATTTGCGTATAAACGGTGGGTTGATTATTTGCAAATTATTTTTATTTGCAATAATCGTGCGCATAAACGTAACACAGTATAATTATTTTTCCAAAATAATTATTTTTTTCTTATATTACTTAGATTTATATTAAATCCTTGAATAATTGAATTATATTAATAAAAAATATTTAAAAATACTACACAACATTTTTACTCAATTAACCGGGAAAATATATTATCCAGAATGCTTCCGGTCCCGACCATTACGGATAATCGAGGTCTCATTGTATATGATTAATTTACCTCTACAATAATCACAACCGTGTTATGCGATTGTAAAAATTAATAACGAATAATTGACCAATAATCTGCCTGAGTTAAGGATGCCAAACGGGACTGGTTTTTGCAAATTCCGGGATTCGGGATTTTAAAATTTTAAATCCCGGGATTCATTTTTCATATAAAAATACATTTTAAATATAAGGAAAAAATAAATTTTCTATACATATTTAAATTAAAGAAATTGATTCGTATTTTAAAAAGCAAAACATAACGTCCTTATCTATGTAATTGATTTTTAAAGCATTTTTGAAAAATGTCTGTAAATGTTTTTATGTTTTGTCTTGCCTTGAGTTCATTTTTTTTAAATTATATTTATGTCATATATTGAAATCCCGGGATTCGGGATTTTGTAATCCCGAAAAGTCAAGGGATTTTCGGGATCTGGATTTCATGATTGGCATCCCTAGTCTGACTCACCAATAACTCGTTGAAAGATCGTCTTGCTGATAATGTTTCTTCTTTTGAGCAACTGTAAAGTATCAATATTTTAATAAAGTACAAATTATAATAAAAAATGTCGGTAAACTTTTTGTCCCGAGCAAACGAGAACGAATCTTAACGTATTTTAAAACGTTTAATTCGATTTGAAATTCATTTATTAAAATTACTTTTAGTTTTCGATCTTATTTCTTTCGAACAGATTTTAAACTTTTAATCAAGCGGAAGAAATATTTCGAATCTGCTATTCAAAAAAAGGCCAAGTGATACTTTTTATGAACGTTTTACCCTCCAATGAAGCTGCAGCATTAGTTCATTATTTTTCTCAAAACTTCAACAAATACTCTGCTAATCGAAGTTATAGTTACCTAAACCTAAGTAACCAAAGGATCCTAAATATCATTAAAAAATGATTATGTATGTTATGTAGTAGTTTAATAAACCATTATATATAATGTAGTGTGAAAATGTTGCCTCTAATTTTTATATCCACCATCAAAAAGATCGGGGAATATTGATTTCGTCATTCCGCGTGTTACATGTCGAAAAACTCATTTAATACCCCTTAAAGATAACCTAGGGGGACGAAATTTGGCTCAAATATTTATCTTTTATAAAGCCATGTTCAGACTAATCAAATATTTGACCAAAATGACGTAACCACAATATAAAACATTTTCTAACTTCTCCATTTTAATGGGAAAATATTGTTTACTCATCATTATTCATAGCTAACATTTTAGCAAATCTTGTTTGACGCTGTTTTCTCTTACAAAACATTTGCAAGATCAAACAACTTCAAAAAATTTTTTTGTAAAACGCAAATTTGGTCAAATATTTCATAAATGTGAACATAGCTTAAGGTTTGTTTGATAAAGAAAGTGGCAAAAATCATTTAATAAATCATAAAAGTTGTTGGTGTCCATTGTAGCTTCATTTCATACTTTTCTGCTAATATCTCTTAATCAAAAACGTGTACGGCAACGAAATTTTGAAAAGGTAGTTTGTCGATATAAACTCGGAAACAAAAAATGTGCATGGTCTGCCCACTTTACCGTCCACCTCCAATATAACGTAAAATTTGAAAAAGTTGATGGCGTTTGTTATCTGGCTACCGAAGACTTATTTAAGCACCACATTAAAAAGAAAAAATAATAAAATAAAACTTTAAAATTTCCACTGTAATTTTATTGTTTTCTACAAATAAACAAATTTATTAAAGTCACTGCCCGGCCGTCCACTATTATTTAATATAACTATCAATTTGTTACAAAAAATTCTTAGAAAAAAAAAAAAAAAAAATATAAAAAGTCTTAAAAAATTTGAAGCAAAAGTTGCCAAGCAACATTTAAGGTTGGTATCAAGAAAGTGATAGTTGTGAGAAGTTTTCTAATAATATTAAAGATCACGTATTTAAAACTGAGCGATGACAACTATTTAAGAATTCTTTAAGCATAGTATTTTTGATTTTATAATATGTATTTAAGAATTACTGAGTACTGAGATAGAAAAGTGGTAAAATAAATTTGTTAATTTTTTTTTTTTTTTTTATATAGGGAGGAAACATTTTGTTTTATTATGCAAATTTTGAAAATTGTTTAATAATATTAAAATAAAATAAAAAAAATAACTAATATTAAAATAAAATGTCTTTGCGTTTAAAAATTTGCTGGGAAATAATGACAGCTAAAATTCACGTGCTAAATAAAAAAGCAACAACAATGTAAACCTTAAAATAATCACAACAACAAAATCAAACAAAAGATGAAACTATAACACATTGTTTATTTTTTATTGTTGTTGCTGTGATTGTTGTTCTTGTTACTATCATACTCAGGCCAAAAATCATGGTGAATAATAAAGTAGAAAAAAAAAAACAAACAAAAATTTAAATTTAACCAAAAACTAGAAAAAGAATATGTATCTTAAAGGAAAAATAAACTACAAAACTAAAGTTAAGTCAACAATAACTATAAACCAACTATGAAACAATATAAAAAACTAGAATGAAAGCAAAAATAAAAAATCCAAGGAAGACATTTAAGAAAAACACTTTTAAATAAACAAACAATAAGCAACATACTATAGTGGTTACTGTGTTTATTGCTATTGTTTATTTTCAGATCAATTGTAACAACCATACAATAATAATAATAGTTGTATAATATGGGAGTAACAGTAGTTGTTTACAGTATTAAATAGTAAAATAGAGTAGTTGTAAAAAAAAAAAATCAGTAGTAAAAATAAATAAATATTTGTTTTAAGGAGCCCATAATAAATTTGTTGTTAACGCCTCTTGATTGGAAATTGTATTATCTTATAAACATAAATTGTTAGGTAAATATTTAGATTTATGTATGTTTTAAGCTAAAAAAAATAAAGATAAATAACTATATTTTCTTAAGGTAAATATATTATGTTATACCTGACACAAAACGTGCCCACAATAACATGAAATATTTGTTAACACGAGTTAAATAAATATTTAAAGGCACGCACTTTTATTTGAACATATGAATTTTGTTTTATTATATAAAAAAAAAAAAACAACAATTGTTAGCAAATAGTGATAGTATTTGCTTTAAAATAATTTTGCATATCAAGTGAAAACTCCCTCTTTGTTATAAATTAAAAATTGTAATTTTTCTACACGATGTACATATGATATTGGATCTTCCCTTTAATTACAGTAGAATCGAACACTGAAAATACGCAATCATACCATTCTGTTGGTGTGTAACTATAGTTCATAAATTGTTTGGCTTTGGTATCGTTAAACAGAGAAAACAATGGCAATTACTGATTGCAACTTGTTTTTGGTCCTTCGAACCGGATTCCAGCTGACAAAGCAGCAAGCCTATTTAATGCATTGAAGACTAAAGATCCTTATGTTATGTTATTCAAGCAGGGGAATAGCTTGCGTATCGCTAACCTTTTTTCCTGTGAAAACAACCGCTAATTCGTAAAAATTGAATAGTGATGGATTAAACTTGATCATATAAGACCGAATCTGGAACGAGTTCGAATACATTTATACCGTGTCCACAGCGATATGCCACTTTCTTGTATCGGACTTAAAAACAACATTTTTTTTTCATTTTGGCAGAAGAATCAAACAATTCTAAAAGTCTGCAACAGTATTGCATGAGACTTTAACATGAGACCGCACTTAGGTTAGGTCAAGTTTACTCCATCTATCTCTTAGGGATGACCGAGATTTTTCGATTAATTTGAGTTCCAGGTAACCATCCGCGACAATAGTACACTGGACTTTTAAAAGTCTGTCTTGGAACACGATCTGACAGCCTATACCTATCCTATACCAAGGAATATTGTTGTATACACCCTTGACCAAAAATTGCCAACAAATAGAAGGTATATCAGTGTAATAACTCGCCTCACAGAACCGAAGGCTTAACTATGTCACGTTAGGGTAACATGTGATATAACTTGTAGATCATGCGAGGAGTTCTACGAGACAGTGGAACATTACCTATGACAAATTCCTGCCTTTGAGCATTTAAAATTGGATAAAGTACCGCATCAGGAAAATCTCAGGGATATTTACTTAAAATCTCTGACAAACTATGTACGTACGTATGTATGTACATTAGGACGGCTGGAGTGAAAATAAGATATCGACGTTCCAAGATCTAATTACAATAACATTTAGTAACCGTATCTCAAAATTTAAAATTAATTTATTTCGTTGTTTGTTAATATAACTATGAGGGGTTACATATCATTAAAAAACTTAAAAAATACGCATATTTTTATGCTAAACTCACTTAATTCCATCTTGCGTAGAAGAAGTAATTGTATATGAAAGAAAATATGTTTCGAAAATTTAAAACAAAATTCACACAAATTCGAAATTTAAAAACCATGTCGGTCTTACTGTTAGGTGATTATCTTGGTCTCATTTTTTGGAACATTTATTAGTAAAAAAAATCAAATAACTCAAAAATGACACTTTTTAAACCCACCATTGAAAAGTTGGGTGTATATTAAGTTTGTCATTCCGTGTGTAACATATCGAAAAACGAATTTAAGACTCCTAATGTATATATTTTCTGAGTCTTGGTAAGTTTCTGAATCGATCTAAATATGTCCCTCTGTTTTTCTGTTGAAAGCAGTATAAGGCTCAGGCGAACAACCTAGGAGGAACAAATTTCAAATATTTATTTATCTGATATAAGGTTTGTTTGGTATTAGGTTAGGTTATATTGGCAGCCGCCTTAAGTTTAGCTCACTTGGGTCCAAAGTAATGTCCAGTTATGTTACCGTAAAAGCTCTCGCTGCTTCAAGGCCTAATCTTTCCGACCATCTGATTCTTCGAACCATTTCGTGGTCCCAACAAAGGAGCTGATCTTGAATGGTTCAATTCTAGAGAGACAAGATTTGTTTTTTAATATTCTTAGACCGTTGCCGTTGGTCCTCAAAGGACGGGCAGTGACAGAGAAGATGCTCCGTGGTCTCTTTTTCTTCCTCGTCTTTGCAACTCCTACAAAATTCTTTGTAGTGGAGTCCTAGCCTCATAGCGTGTGTGACACCAATAAGTTTCCTTAGATGGGTACTTGACTTTTAGCAAAGTTTATACATCTTTGCCATTTTCTAAACAAAATTAGGCTTAAAATCGAGCTAGGAACATTATTTTAACGACAATTCCATTAGTTAGTTTTTGTTACAGTTTATTAAAGGGTTTAATTGGGATGACTTTATGGCATTCATTCATTAAGCATCCTATACGTTATAAGTTGTCAGTAGTATAGGCAACACGCGATTTGACAAAACATTAACATAAAAAGTAAAGAGAAAAAGTAGGAAGTGAGTCCGACAAATCCTTACTTATTCATACAATTTTGTATGTAGCATTCTAGAGGCTACAGATAATATTCTCTGTTATGTATGAGAACTTATCTTATGATCGGATTTATAACATGAAGTCGAATGTTTCATTAGGAATAATAGTAGACAAGTTATAAAGTTCTTTTTTATAAAGTTCTTTTTTCAAGCAACAAACAAAGTTTTGTTTAAATTGGATTACGATATTGCAGCTAAAAAAAAGAAATTAATACTATTTGAACTCACTTTTGAATCACCCCTAAGGGTTTGAGAAGAAGTGATCATCAGTCACTACTTTAAAAATTATAAAATTATTTTTAAATAAATTTTAATAAATTTAAATTTTATAATGATTTACGAAACTTTTTTGATTAAATATTTTGTTATACAATTTCTAATATCTCTATTTTCTGTCGTAAATGCGACATTGTTTTATGGTTCATATCTTTTAAATAAAAATAATAATATTGCTTAAAATTGTTTCGATAACCACAAAAATCTTTTACGATTGTCAGTATTTAAATATCCAATAGATTAACCAATTAGTCGAACATCAATTTCTAGCTACATTTAGAATCCGTTTTCAAATCTGCTAATTATAAGATTCATATACTATTTGGGTCTCAGTTGTTCAACTAATGAGAGTAATGATAATTATAGTTTTTAGTCCGGACTTCCGAGAAGTCGAAAAATTTTTCCCGCTCTCCCAGGAAATCAAAAAGTCCCTACTGTCCTGCACGCGCAAGTTTATCCGCTTCACAGTTGCCATTAATGTCCTTATGTCCTGGAACCCATGTGAGGGTAACCAACGAATGTCTCGCAATCTCCTCCAGAGACAACCGGAGTACACACCTGACAGGGATCTTATGGCCGCTTTGGTGTCAGTAAAAATGCAAATATCCTTATTTGATATTCCGTTATACTGCACCCATAAAGCCATCATTTTGGCTTAGATAATGCTTCAGCAGTCGAGTAGCCAGTCTTAGATCCAATTGTACAGAAAAGGTGGCAATTACGACTCTATCTTCTGCTTTCGAAACATCTGTAAATATTTGAATTACTTCTTCGGTTATGTGCGGACTATTCCGTCAAGCCGAATATAATAATCTCATTTATTTATTTTTTTTAGGATAATGTCAAGACGAAAGTTTTGAGAAACGTTATCTTAAAATAAAGTAAATTTTCATTTGAACTAAGAACATTAATACTTTACATTTTGAGGACACTCTAATGTATATATATCGAGAAAAAGAAGTTTTTAACCAGACTAAACGGATAAAGTTAATGGGATAGGAGAATCCTTTCTGATAGTGTACAACATACCAATACTGATAAAACATGTTAATGGAACTTACAAGTAATTGTAATTAATGATATTTAATTACATTTTAAAACAGATTATTTCAAAAAATTTTTAAGAAAAATTATTGACCGACAGGGGTAGTTTTTTTTAAATACTCTGTTTGTGGCATTAAACCTTTAATATTTTAAAGTTAAATGTTTTTTAATATTAATTAAACCATGTCTACAATAATATATTTATGTCCCCTTATTTTTTTTAACATAACCTTGGCTTAATTAAAATAAAATGCAAATTAAAAAATAAACCCAAAATCACATTAATTTTTGTCCTTTTTCGTTACATCAACTAATGACAATTAATTGCTTATTTATTAATAAACAATAACTTACTGGTTTTATATAATTTTTTTATTTAATGTTTAATTGAAGTTTTTATGAGACATCTCAAGTGCGTTTTAATAACGAATATTTTTTTGTATTGTTTGTTTTGTTAAATAATCCCAAAGTAAAAAAAAAAAATATTATTTATGAATTTTTTACAGATTGAAATCTTGCATTTTCTGTCAATATTTTAAACTCGTACGTGCTAAAGGAAATAAAACAAGTTTTATTAAAAATAAAAAAAATCAAATATTTATTTTGTTTATAAAAATTTTTGAATTAAAATAAAACAAATTGTTGAATTATAAGCGGGAGTTTGAATTATTTGCATTGGCTTTATTGCTTAAAAAATAATTTATGAAAAAATAAAGTAGATTTTAAAAATTCTTAATAACACCTTTTGAAACAAAGAGTGTATACGAATTAATTTTGGTTGGTAGCAAAAATTATTTTATTCTGGAAATTATTTAAAAAAATCATAAATTAGCTTAAAACTACAATTACTTTTTGATTTTGTATAGCGTTTCTAATAAATATTTTTCAATTATAAAACATAACAAAACAATGAAAATAAATTGTGTATGAAGGTCTTAGTTATTTTTTATTTTTTTTTTGTATATATGTAAAATATATGTTGTCATATTATCTTTTAATATGATGTCTTTGTCATATCTATTTACGGGACAGGCCAATAAATAAATAGACAGACGAGTCAAGAAAATCGGTAAATTGTGGTTACAATAAATTAACCGCAAACAACCAGCTTTTGAGGTCGTTGAAAAAAATTTCATGTTTATGAAAATGTAAATAAATATTTTTCTGATTTCTCTCCCGCTGATGATCATGTTTTATTTACAATATTCATAAATAAACTTTAACTTGAAGCTATCAAATGCAGTTGTAAATAGATTTTTCAAATACTAAATATTTTTTCCTATTTTTTAAACAGTTTTATTTTAAATGATGATTTCATTAGCTATACAACATATTTGCTTTTAAACGTTTTTTTTTTCATAATACTATTTTGTTGAGAAAAAAAACCTTTTTAGTTTCATAAAACCATAAAATTAATTAAAAAACGTTTAAATACATTTTAGCTCCCAAGTCTTGTCATGTCTTTATGGTGGCATCATAATACGTACCTTTGTTGTTAGCATTTTTTTTTTGTTTATTTGTTACTCATGCCTTTCCATCAATTTCAATTATTATATGCTTTTTTTTAATTATTAATTTAAACTTTTTAACAAATTTATTTATATACAAAACATAAATCAAGTTTATCAGTAAGTGGAATTTATAATTTATTTAAATAAATGTACATTTAAGTTTTAATTTGTGTTAAAATAAGCGTATGAGTATATTTATATTGAAAATAATGTTCATCATTATTATTATTGAAAAATTATTACTTTTACAACATTATTATTATTACAAGTCATATAAGCTTGTTTAATATTATGCAAAAATTTAATTATTAACTATTGGGTTAGAGAGAAAAGTTGTTTAGTAAATTGTATAAATGACAGTTTTAAAGTCGAGAAAAAAAAATATAGGCTATGCTGTAGTCGAGACTATAGACTAAGCTTTAGTTTCGAATATATGCTATGATATAGCTTCGACTACTTACTATTCTACAGTCTATAGACTATGCTATAGTGTCTAAAGCTATACTATAGTATGGAATATAAACTATGCTATAGTTTCTACTACAGGCTACCGATAGTTTCAACAATAGAAATGCTATAGCATAGGCTATGTTATAATCTTGAAAATATACGTGATAGAGTCTTTACTATAGATTATGCTATAGTTTCAACTATAGATTACGTACGTTACTCTCTTGACTATTGACCATGAAATTGTCTCGACTATAGACAATGCTATAATCTCACCTATGGACTATGATATAGTCTCGACTATAGGCTATGCTATAATTTCGAATACAGGCTATGTTATATAAACTATACTATAGTCAGTTCTATTGACATGCTATACTTAAGTCTATTATCTTGACAATAGACTATGTTTTAGTCTTGACTATAGGCTATGGTATAGTCTCGACTATAGAATTTACTATATTTTCTACTATCAACTTTGCTATAATCTAGATTATTGGCTATGCTCTAGCTTCGACTATAGATTTTGGTATAGCTTGACTATAGAATTTGCTATATTCCCGCCTATAAAATATGCTATATTCGTTACTATAAACTATGTTATAATCTAGGCTATAGGCTATGTTCTAGCTTCAACTATAGATTTTGGTATAGTTTTGACTATGGACTATGCTATAGTCTTGAATATGAACTACACTATTGTTTTGAGAGTAAACTTTGCTAAAGTCTTTAATTTAGACTGCGCTATAGTTTCGTCTTTAAACTGTGATATAGTCTCGCCTATAAAATATACTATAGTTTTGACTATAGACTTTGCTATTGTCTCGCCTATAGACTACACTATAATCTCTACTATAGACTAAAATTAGTCTCGACCATATAATGTATTCTAGATACCCATTTATAGCACTTTATATATTGCTGTGGAATATAGTCTATTCCATAAGCTTGACTGTAGACTGAATTATAGTCTTGTTACAGTCTTCTTTACAGAATTCACTATACACCATCTAAGTCTCAACAGAATGAGCTGCATTTAATCTTACCGTCTATCTAAACACTTTCATTTTAATGCATTTAGCTAACTCATCTTCAATTTTTATTTCATTTTCGTATTTTCTTTAATTCATAATTTATTTAATTACCTCTACTTCTATTTCTACTTTCAAATAGTGAAAGTACTCAAACTATTACCGCTACCGGTATTAAACTTTACCATTAATGCATTGCTAAGCAAAATTTTTCTTAAGAAATTTCTTTTAAAGTTACAATTTCTTACTAAAAAAACAAAACTTTGACTTCCACTTTTTATTTGGTCCGTTTGGTTGGTTGAAGGGATGATGCTTGGCTTTGGTGGTAGTTTAAGGTTAATTAATACTGTCTATTGCATAAATTTCCTTATTTAATTCACTTAAAGTTTTCTTTTCAATTTAGAAAGGTTTGTTTTTTTTTATTTAATATTTATTTTAAGAGTTTGTTTATGTTAATTTTATTTATTATTTTAAATACTAAATAGTTGTGTGTTGTCATTGTTGCGTAAAATAAAATAAAAAACCATTAGACTATGTTGGTTTAATGGTTGTTAATTATACACTTTAAATAAAATAAAACAATAGTTTTTAATATAAGGCTGGGTAGTTAGTTAAATTATTAGTTAAGGTGTTAGTTTGGGTTTAAAAGAAAAAAAAAAAAAAGTTTTGTTCATGTAGTTGACTTTGGATTGGTGTATATTTTCGACTGTACATTATGCTATAGCTTGATTATAGACTGTACTGTAGACTCGACTATAGACTTTTCTATAGTTTTGACTATAGCCTGTTCTAAAGTCTTAACTATAGTCTGTTTTATAGTCTTGACTATAGTCCTAACTATAGTTTGTTTTATAGTAATGACTATAATAGTCTGTTCTATAGTACTGACTATAGTCTATTTATAGTCCTGACTATCGTCTATTATATAGTCCTGACTATAGTCTATTCTATAGTCCTGACTATAATCTGTTCTATAGTCCTGAGTATAGTCTTGACTATTGTTTGTTTATAGTCCCATCTATAGTCTGTTCATTAGTCTGTTATATAGTACTGACTATAGCCTGTTCTATAGTACTGACTATAGTCTGTCCTATAGCACTGACTATAGCCCTAACTATAGTCTTGACTAAAGTTTGTCTATTGTACTGATTATAGTGTTGACTATAGGTTGTTCTATATTTCTGACGATAGTCTGTTCTATAGTACTGACTATAGTCTATTCTATAGTCCTGATTATAGTCTATTCTATAGTCCTAACTATAGTCTAGTCTCTAGTCCTGACTATAGTATTGTCTGTAGTTTGTTCTATAGTCCTAAGTATAGTCCTGACTATAGTCCCTTCTATGGTCCAGACTATATTCTCTTCTATAGTCCTGACTATAGTCTCTTCTATAGTTCTGACTATAGTCTTGAATATAGTCTCCACAATAGTCCTCACTATAGTCTGTTCTATAATCCTGACTATAGTCTGTTCTATAATCCTGTATATAGTCTGTTCTATAGTCTTGATTATAGTCTGTTTTATACTGCAGTCTTGACTGGAATACTACATTCCATAATCTTGACTGTAGTGGGATCTATAGTCGTACTGTTTACCGTACTATAGTTTTGACTATAGAGTGTTCTATAGTTCCGTCTATAAACTGCTCAGCTGCCGCAACTGTAGACAGTTCTATAGTTTCAATTATATACGTTTCCATAGACCCGTAGGCAGCTGTATAGTTTCGACTGTGGAAAGTTATATAGTCAGTTGGACTTAATTTCTTGATTAGTGTAAACACATTCTCATTACACAATATAGTCATCTATATTTACTTTTGGTTCAATTTATATAATTTTATTTAAAAATGTTTTATATTATTAAAACATAAACATAAGAGTCTTAGCAATAAACTAGCAAAATATAGTAAAAATATAATTATTAATAATAATTATAGTAAAGACAAAAGAAAGCCAAACAAAGTGGAGGCGTTAAGGAATTTTTAATTTTAATGTTTTTATAACTCTCTATCACTCATACGTATACTAAACATAATATTATTTTTTGTATTTTTTTTTTTATTCTTTTGACTCAAATAAAAATAATAAACAACAAAGAATATGAAAAAAAAACGCAAGAAATAAAAATAAACATAAAATTGCACCACTTGATATTTTTATGCACATTAGAGCACATCACTGAAATAATAAAAAATAAACAAGTAGATATAAAAATAAATTTTACAACAGTTTTTAAAATTTATACTTTATGATTTTTATGACAGACAGACAAATTTTCTATACAAATTTATTAAAGTACACTTGGCGGATTTTTTATTTAGTTATAAATTTTCATGTGTTCCACTAGTTTTTCTCTTAACAATCATTGCAATGATTAAAAAGCTAGAGCAGAAAAAAAACTAGCTCTATAAAATACATTTTAGTCTGCTTAAAGTCTACTACTATTTACAAACATATTAGCAAAAAAAAAAAAAAAAAAAATTAAATGTTAATTCATACCAAGATATCTGGTATTTGTTTTTGTTTTTACTAAACCAGTTATGATGTCAATTTTTACAAAACAAAAACATCATGATGCACTACTTAAATAAGAAAAATACCAAAAAAAAAAAAAAAATGCATAAAAAACAATAACAAAATAAATATTTATGTAGAGAAAAAGCCACAATTTAAATGAGCTAAAGTAAAAAACTGGTTTACGAGTCTAGTAAGTAAGAGATACCTTAGAAGTGAGTAATTTTATGATTAAGCTTATATCAATAACTTTTAAGTTTAAAAAATAATAACAATAACAATAAAATCAACACGAAATAAATGATCCAGCATTCATGTTCACGTTTTTAATTTTTTTTGTTGCTTTAGTGTTTCGTGTATACATTTGTTTTTGTTGTTTTTGCGCCTTCTCCCATCATGGCTTAAAAGTGACATAAAGAAAAATAAAAATATAAAACTAAATATTTAATAATCTGATCGAAAAAAAATATGAGAACTTGTTAGGTAACTTTTTGTTGTTGTTTTTGCTTTTGTTGTTCACATTTTTTGGTAGATATTTAGTGAAGTGTTTGGAACAATTGTGGTGAAACAAATAGCAGGCCATATGACTCATTTGAGTTTCAAGAAAAATAAGAATATATATTTTTTTTTTGTTTTGGAAAATTAGAAAGTGTATTTCAATGTTTAGCTTCTATTATTTCTACAAATCTTAAGAGTAAAATCATTAAAAGTTTTACAGCTTTTATAGAGAAATTATTTTTTTTTCTGTAGTCTCGACTATAGAATAGTCTCGACTATAGACTGTTCTATAGTCTGAAATATAGATTGTTCCATAGTTCTAGTCGTGACTAAAGGCTGTCCTATAGTTTGGACTACAGACTATAGAATTCTGAACTAAAGACTGTTCTATAGTCTCGATTAGAGACTGTTCTATAGTCTCGACTACAGATTGTTTTATAGTCTCGACTAAAGAATGTTCTGTACTCTATACTATAAAATGTAGTCTTTACTACTGATTGTTCTATAGTTTGTACTATAGATTGTTCTATAGTCTGGGCTATAGATTGTTCTATAGTCTGAACTATAGATTGTTCTATAGTTTCGACTGTAGATTGTTCTATACTTTCGACTGTAGATGGTTCTATAGTCTCAACTGAAGGTTGTTCTATACTCTGGACTATAAAATGTTCTATAGTATGGGCTATAGATTGTTCTATAGTCTGGACTATAGATTGCTCTATAGTTTCGACTATAGATTGTTCTACAGTCTGGACTATAAATTGTTCTATAGTCTGGAATATAGATTGTTTTGTAGTCTGGATTATAGATTGTTCTACAGTCTGGACTATAGATTGTTCTACAGTCTGGACTATAGATTGTTCTATAGTCTGGACTATAGATTGTTTTGTAGTCTGAATTATAGATTGTTCTGTAGTCTGGACTATAGATTGTTCTATAGTCTCGACTATAGACTGTTCTATAGTCTCAACTATAGACTGTTCTATAGTCTCGTTTAAAGTCTGTCTATAGTTTTGTAGTCTGAATTATAGATTGTTCTGTAGTCTGGACTATAGACTGTTCTATAGTCTCGACTATATATTGTTCTATAGTCTCAATTATAGACTGTTCTATAGTTTCAACTATAGACTGTTCTATAGTCTGGACAATAGATTGTTCTATAGTTTGTACTATAGATTGTTCTATAGTCTGGACTATAGATTGTTCTATAGTCTGGACTATAGATTGTTCTATAGTCTGGACTATAGATTATTCTATAGTCTGGACTATATATTGTTCTATAGTGTGGACTATAGATTGTTTTATATTCTGGACTATAGACTGTTCTATAGTCTCGATTAGAGACTGTTCTATAGCCTCGAATAAAGACCGTTCTATAGTCTGGACTATAGACTGTTCTATAGTCTGGACTATAGATTGTTTTATAATCTGGGCTATAGATTGTTCTGTAGTCTGGACTATAGATTGCTCTATAGTTTCGACTATAGATTGTTCTACAGTCTGGACTATAAATTGTTCTATAGTCTGGAATATAGATTGTTTTGTTGTCTGGATTATAGATTGTTCTACAGTCTGGACTATAGATTGTTCTACAGTCTGGACTATAGATTGTTCTATAGTCTGAACTATAAATTGTTCTATAGTCTGGACTATAGATTGTTTTGTAGTCTGGATTATAGATTGTTCTATAGTCTCGACTATAGACTGTTCTATAGTCTCAACTATAGACTATTCTATAGTCTCGTTTAAAGTCTGTCTATAGTCTCGAATATAGAATGTTCTATAGTCTCTACTATAGACTGTTCTATAGTCTCAACTATAGACTGTTCTATAGTCTCAACTATAGACTGTTCTATAGTCTGGACTATAGATTGTTCTATAATCTGGACAATAGATTGTTCTATAGTTTGTACTATAGATTGTTCTATAGTCTGGACTATAGATTGTTCTATAGTCTGGACTATAGATTGTTCTATAGTCTGGACTATTGATTATTCTATAGTCTGGACTATATATTGTTCTATAGTGTGGACTATAGATTGTTTTATATTCTGGACTATAGACTGTTCTATAGTCTCGATTAGAGACTGTTCTATAGCCTCGAATAAAGACCGTTCTATAGTCTGGACTATAGACTGTTCTATAGTCTGGACTATAGATTGTTCTATAATCTGGGCTATAGATTGTCTGTAGTCTGAACTATAGATTGCTCTATAGTCTGGACTATAGATTGTTCTAAAGTCTGGACTATAAAATGTTCTATGGTCTGGACTATAGATTGTTCTGTAGTCTGAACTATAGGTTGCTCTATAGTCTGGACTATAGATTGTTCTATAGTCTGGACTATAGGATGTTCTATAGTCTGGACTATAGAATGTTCTACAATATGGACTATAAATTGTTCTACAGTCTGGACTATAGATTGTCTGAAATATAGATTGTTCTATAGTTCTAGTCGTGACTAAAGACTGTCCTATAGTTTGGACTACAGACTATAAAATTCTGAACTAAAGACTGCTCTATAGTCTCGATTAAAGACTGTTCTATATTCTCGACTATAGATTGTTCTATTGTCTTGACTAAAAAATGTTCTGTACTCTAGACTATAAAATGTAGTCTGGACTATAGATTGCTCTATAGTTTCGTCTATAGATTGTTTTATAGTCTCGAGTAAAGACTGTTCTATACTCTGGACTATAAAGTTTTTGATAGCATGAACCATAGATTGTTCTATGGTCTGGACTAATAATTGTTCTATAGTCTCTACTATAGACAGTTCTATAGTCTCAACTATAGACTGTTCTATAGTCTCAACTATAGACTGTTCTATAGTCTGGACTATAGATTGTTCTATAGTCTGGACTATAGACTGTTCTATAGTCTGGACTATATATTGTTCTATACAAAACTTTAGATTGTTTTGTAGTCTCGACTGTGGACTGTACTATAGTCTAAATTATATTATTGTTTTATGGTCTGCACTGTGGACTGTACTTGATTATATTATTTTTAGTTTTACTTTAAACTAATAGTAAATTTTTGTATTTTTTTCTATTTCCAGGTATGTACAAAATATTGTTTTTGAAGTAAAGAATTTGTAAGTAAATTTAATATCATTTTGCAACAAGGTCGCAGTTACTAAGAATCATTTTATAATGTTTGTCTTAAAATATAGGAAAATTTCACTAATTGTTGACTTTAGTTATTATTGTCTTAAATTGGCTGTTAGCAAATTTTTAATTTAAAATTAGTTAAATATTTCTTTATTTAAAAAATAATTACATGTGTGTAATATAAAACATTTGAATTATGTAAAGAATTAGGTAAATCTCTATGTGTCAGATTCTCTTTACATCTTATTTAGTTATTTTTATTCTTTATATTCTTTAAATTGTATTTCACTTCGATTATAACCTGAGAAGTACTTCATTTTACTTAAAACGAAGTTGAGTTTAAAATTATTTCCAACAAATGTTTTTTTTTTTTATAATACAGCAAATTAGATAAACAATATTCCAGTCTGAGGTATATAGTTTATCTAATTTGCTGTTTTTTCAACCACATCTGTAAACGTGCAAAAAAAAAAAAAAAAAAAAATGTCTAACATAAACAGAGACATTAAGAATTTAATTTAAATAAAATGTGGTTTATTTAAATTTTTTAACGGCAATAAGACACTTTTAATACAAAGTTCATTAACTTGACCGCTAAATAAGGTTTTTATTTTATAAAAATCAAGTTTTTTATTTTCTCACAAATCTAAAAAAGGCCGACCAATTTTTGACACTTTTTCATTTTTACATATTTATTTATACGTGTTTGTTGTTATTCAAGTGTCATATTTCAAAAAAAATTAGATGTCATTTAATGTAATTATATAGACAGTTAGTTGTACCGAAAGTGTTTATTTTTTTCCCAGTTTCTGTTGGAATTAATAATTATTTGTTTTTGCTGTTTTTTTTTTTTGCTAACGTTAATTAATAATGGTCGTTTCACGCTTCTAACAAACAGCCACAACCACCACAAAAAAACACACCGGCAACATATGACACAAATTATTTTTTAGTTGTTGCTAAAGTGGCAACAAAACAAACGAAAGCAGCGCACGCGAAACACACACCATATAAAACTAACAACAATAACTATAATAAAACACAACAAGTTCACTAAACTTTAGAAAATTGTTAGACGCGTTGACACTCGTTAAAATTATTAATAAATACATATTTCAAATAATAAATTTTAAAAATTATTAATACGTAGGAAGTTATAAAATGTCATCTTTTACTTTTGTAACTAATCACAATTATTTATTCAATAATAAAGAATTGCATTTAGTATATTTATAAAAAAACAACAAATCAATTTAAAATACAGTTTAACGATAACAATAACAATAAAAATGTAAAAATAAAAAAACTCCTCTTTATAATTTTATATAATTAAGTTGTTATTTTTTTTAAATTTGAATTTTAAATAATAAAAAAGAGAAATATCACCTGGTGTGTGTTTAAAAATAAAATAGTAGGAAGTTTTATTGTTTTTATATTAATTTTTTTTTAATAAATTCTGTGTTAATTTATCTGACATATATTTTCATTTTATATTAATTTGTGTTTATATTTTTTTCCCATATTTTTAATAATTTTATTCAGTTTTGTTTTTCATGCTTTCTCAGTAGGATATCTAAATTAGTAATAATTATTATTATGAGATTAAAACGAATAATTTGAATGGATAAAAAAAAGATTTTTAAAATATGATTATATTCTAACCTTAATATCTTTAACATCTTCATAAAATCTTAGGTAAGTTTTTGAAAAACTTGCAGTTATGCATTTTAAAGGCTCCTATATAAGTTAAGATTTTTAAAAATAAAAATCTTTGAAGAACTAACGACACGGAATTATTCGATTATTCGGATACTCTAGTTTACACTTTGACCAGCTCATTACCAATCATTTGGTTTAAACATAATAAAAAAGAGAACGGACTCATAAATAAATAGTTGTTTGTTTTAATTAAAAATTAAAAATAAATATTTTTTCTCTTTAACGATAAATAAGTGGCGTATTTAACACTTA
Source organism: Protophormia terraenovae (assembly GCA_951394005.1). Taxonomy (NCBI): domain Eukaryota; kingdom Metazoa; phylum Arthropoda; class Insecta; order Diptera; family Calliphoridae; genus Protophormia; species Protophormia terraenovae. The sequence goes on from OX596075.1 coordinate 86,726,866, forward strand.
ATTTCAGATAATTTATGTTGGGGTTTAATTATGTTCATGAAAATAGTAACCCGCACTGCAACAGAGTAACAAGTAATAAATGAAACAAATATCAGCATAAAAAATCATATTTTGAAATCCGTGTTCCAAATTCATTTTCAGGGAAACATGTTATTTTTTTTTATAAAGAAAATGTTGACACTTTTTGTTAAGCAAATACTGAAAATTTTCTATAAGGAAAATATTGAAAATTTTCTTTAGAGAAAGCATCGAAAATTTTTTGTAATGAAAACCTCGAAAATTTTCTATAAAAAACCATAACAAATTTTCTGTAAAGAAAACATCGAAAATTTTCTATAAAGAAAACATTAAACATTTTCTTTAAAGAAAGTATCGAAAATTTTCTTTAAAGAAAACATCGAAAATTTGCTATAAAGAAAACATCGAAAATTTTCTATAAAGAAAATATCAAAAAACTATAAAGAAATTATCGAAAATTGTTTATAAAGAAAATATCGAAATTTTTCTATATAGAAAATATCGAAAATTTCCTACAAAAAAAAAAAAAAAAAACATAGAAAATTTTCTATAAAGAAAAAATCAAAAATTTCCTATAAAGAAAACATCGAAAATTTTCTATAAAGAAAACATCGAAAATTTCGTATAAAGGAAATATCGAAAATTCCAACATCAAAAATTTTCTATAAAGAAAGCATCAAAAAATTGCTATAAAGAAAGCATTAAAAATTGTCTATAAAGAAAACATCAAACATTTTCTATAAAGAAAATATCGAAAATTTGTCCATAAAGAAAGCATCGAAAATTTCCTATAAAGAAAACATAGACATTTTTCTATAAAGAAAACATCGACATTTTTCTATAAAGAAAACATCGACATTTTTCTATAAAGAAAACATCGAAAATTTCATATAAAGAAAACATCGAAAATTTCATATAAAGAAAACATCGAAAATTTTCCATAGAGACATCGAAATGTATCCATAAAAAAAAACATCCAAAATTTTCTATAAAGATAATATTGAAAATTGTCTATAAAGAATATATCGAAGATTTTCTATATAAAAAACGTTAAAAAATAAAAATGTTGAATATTTTTAAATAAAATAAATATTGAATTTATTGACATGAAACAGAAAATTTTAGTCATTAAAATTCATAAAATTCTAAATTTAAATAAAACTTTTTTAATATCCTGCTCTTTTTTCAAACAAAATAACAAAACTGTGGCAACTTATTAAAGTAATTATTTACGAGAGAACAAAAAACAAATAACACCTCTAGCACTTACAACATCAGCATCAACAACAAAATACCATTTAAATATTTTAAAAACTCAAGCTCTAACTGTTAGTTTGAAACTCTCTGCTTATATCCTTAGAGATTTTTTTGTTGCTATTCTAATATATTTTAGTTATTTTATTCTATATATATTTTTACTTTTTATTTTGTTGCCTCACAAATCTCTCAGGTATTATTATTTGTTAAGCTCCGTCAATGCTGCTGGCTGGTCCTCTCATTTTTTTAATTTGTGTGTTTTTACGGTTGCTATTACCGCTGCTATTACTACTCTCACTACATAACAATAACAAAAACAGCATCATCATGAAATCATGTCATGTGTAAAATACAACAAATACAAGGTGGTACACAAAGGACCCACATGGAATATTTCCCTCTAAATGATACAACAACAGCAGCAGCATCTACAATATATACAAACTTACATACATATGTAGATATATATGTATGTCCGTATGTAAATAGATGTGGAGACAAATAATTTTCACTGGAAAGTTTTTAATAATTTTGTTTTTGCTTTTATTTTTTTCATTGCGAGCAGGGACAACAACGAATATTTAAATATGTATATTTAGCTGAGAAAAAAAATCAATAATATATTTTTAAAGTATGAGTTGAAAAGTGAATTTTATGAAAATGCTTATACCACCCACGCGCATAAACGCACTCATATCACATCTGTCTTCTAATAGGGGTTTAATATCAGTGCTTAATGGGGTGGCAGCAGGCAGTCGAAGCACAAAAATAAATCCTCAAGTGGTTTTTAATAATCATTTTCCATTTATAATGGCGCGATGATGATGCTGACGAAAATTATGAAATGAAAATCTTTTCGATTTTTTGCTTTTTTGTTTATTGTTTAGCGTTTTTGACGTCTAGAGATTTGCAGAAATAAAAATTTGTTTGGCTTCAATTGACATTTGGAGAGATGTTAAGTTATTACATTTTTAAATTATAAAACTAAGGCTTTCATTTGAAAACGCCGAAACTTCTTTGTGGAAAGTATCAATATTATTTATACAGAAAACTAAATTTTTTATAAAAATATCTATAATTTTCTATAAAGCAAATATAATATCAAAAGTTTTCTATAAAGAAAATATCGAAAATTTTCATAAAGAAGATATAAAACATAATAATAAAAAAAAAAAAAAAGAATATCGAAAATTTTCTATAAAGAAAATATTAAAAATTTTAAAAAAAATATCGAAAATTTTCTATAAAGAAAATATCGAAAATTTTCTATAAAGAAAATATCGAAAATTTTCTATAAAGAAAATATCGAAAATTTTCTATAAAGAAAATATCGAAAATTTTCTATAAAGAAAATATCGAAAATTTTCTATAAAGAAAATATCGAAGGTTTTGTATTAAAAAGAGAAAAATATCGAAAATGTTCTATAAAGAAAATATGAAAAATTTTCTATAAAGATAATATCGAAAAATGTGTATAAACAAAATATTGAAAATTTTCTATAAAGAAAATATAATATTGAAAATTTTCTATAAAGAAAATATTGAAAAATGTCTATAAAGAAAATATTGAAAATTTTCTGTAAAGAAAATATCGAAAATTTTCTATAAAAAAAAAACCGAAAATTTTCTATAAAGAAAATATCGAAGATTTTCTATAAAGAAACTATCGAAAATTGTCTAAAAAAAAAAAAAAATATCGAAGATTTTCTATAAAGAAAATAACGAAATTTTTCTATAAAGAAAATATTGAAAATTTTCTATAAAGAAAATACTGAAAATTTTCTATAAAGAGAATATAATATCGAAAATTTTCCATAAAGAAAATATAATATTGAAAATTTTCTATAAAAGAAAAAAATATATATCGAAAATTTTCTCTAAAGAAAATATTGAAAATTTTCTATAAAGAAAATATTGAAATATTTCTACAAAGAAAATATTTAAAAATGTCTATAAAGAAAATATTGAAAATTTTCTATAAAGAAAATACTGAAAATTTTCTATAAAGAGAATATAATATCGAAAATTTTCCATAAAGAAAATATAATATTGAAAATTTTCTATAAAAGAAAAAAATATATATCGAAAATTTTCTATAAAGAAAATATCGAAAAATGTGTATAAACAAAATATTGAAATATTTCTATAAAGAAAATATTTAAAAATGTCTATAAAGAAAATATTGAAAATTTTCTATAAAGAAAATATCGAAAATTTTCAACAAAAAAACACCGAAAATTTTTTATAAAGAAAATTCTCTATAAAGGAAATATCGAATATTTTCTATAAAGAAACTATCAAAAAATGGTTTAAAAAGAAAATATCGAAGATTTTCTATAAAGAAAATAACGAAAATTTTCTATAAAGAAACTTGAGAACATTTTCTATAAAGAAGATATAGATAATTTTCTTTAAAGAAAATACTAATCATTTTCTATAAAACAAATATGGAAAATATATTTTAAAGAAAAATTTAAAATTTTCTTAAAAAAAACATTGAAAAATTAAAAAAAAAAAATTATTTTTAAAGAAAACATCGAAACTCATTTGAAAACGCCGAAACTTCTTTGTGAAATGTATCAATATAATTTATACATAAAAATAAATTTTCTATAAAAAAAATATTGAAAATGTTCTATAAAAAACAATATCAAAAATTTTCTATAAAGAAAATATCGAAAATTTTCTATTAAGAAACGTTTATTTGAAGAAATCATCGAAAACTTTATTTAAAAATTTCGAAATTTTTCTTTAAAGAAATCGTAAAAAATGTTCTAAATTATTTTGTATATAAAAATTTGTCGATGATTTTTTAAAAATGTTTAATTAAATTCATTTTATATTAAACAAAAAACATCAACAATTTTCTTTAAACCCAGGAAAAATTTTATTAGTTCTACAACTAGTTCCAGTACACATGAAAATAGCCTGTACTTGTTCTACTTTGGCGTTACCACTAATAATTTTTGTTTGAAATTGTCACCTCCAGAACTAGTTCTGTGGAAGAGTTAGCGAGCCAGTGCCCATTCAATGGAACGGTTCTAGAACTAGTTCTTAAATCAATGACTTTTGTTCGAAATCGTCACATTTAGAACTAGTTCTATAGAAACGCTAGGGAACGGTTTCAGAACGTGTTTTTTATTTTTTATTCTAATGGGCTTCTTGCTAAAGCCCACTTTTAAAATCAATTTAATTTTGTAAATACTCTTTTTTTAATTTTTGAAATATTTTATACAAGTTTTTTAAACAGTTCTAGGAAGTCATTCGAGAACCAGTAATTTGTTCTCAGATGTGATTTAGAAGTCATACAGAATTAGTTCTTAAGCACTAGTTCTCTATAACATTCCTTAAAACGAATTTAGAATCACAATTAGTTTATATTCCATTAGTGTCAGAATTGGTTGTGATACCACTAGTTCTGAGAATGTTATTAAATAATATGAAGTGGTTATGATTACAGCAGTTCTAGAACTAATTATTTTAGCACATGTTCTAAAAATGTTCCTGTGAAAAAACATTTTTGAATATTTTTTTATTAAATAAAAAATCCAAATTTTTTATGAAACATTTGCTCTTTGCTGCAAGAGAAATTATCAAATTTTTTACGATTTCTACGAATAACTAACAAAGTTTATTTTTATTATTTGACTTTTAGTCAACTTTTATTTGACAAACTACAGTTGATTAATGACTGAAGATTAGTCAGCCATAAAAATTAGCATAAAACATTTAATTCTTTTTTGTTAATTTATTATCTTAACGCTATTAATAGCTTTTTAATAGGCACTGAAAATTTTGATTTCAAATTCCCAATAAGTAACTAAATCTTTTGTAATAATAAACTGGCCTAAGGCTATTTTGTGTGTTCTTAATTAATTCATAAACAAAATCGATTGGAATCAAATGATGTGAAAGCTTACAAAATAGCATTTGTTTGTCATTAGAAATATAAAACTATATTTAGTAAAAAATAGCAAATTATTATTAATAGAAAAGTAACAATATTTTTTTAAAATGCTAGTAATAATATAAATTCTAGGGGATTTTGAAATAACTAAAATTTAACTTTCCATTGCGTTTCCTTCACTCTAAGTTGTCGACATCAAAACTCCTGGTTTTAATCTCTTAAAATCTTTAAAGAATTATTTAAATATTTAGTTAAATCATGTATATGAATTTTTGTTTAATAGTTATTTTACACGTGTCGTTGCCATTAAGTAAAAACTTTTTAAATATTTTATTTTACATTTGTTGTTGAATTTATTTTGTTCATATTTTCTAAACAAATACAACAACTTGACTTGAAATCCTTGCCTTTTGTTTTTGTTGACATAACCATTTTTGTATCCTAGTACACATATTTGTATGTGAGTAGAAAAAAAAAAAAAATAAATACTAACGACAGCAATAAAGTCAGCAAATAAAAAAAAAAAAAATATTATTACACAGTTTCCAAAAGAAACTATTTTAAATGATATACAATAGTATATAGATATACAAACGCTTTTATGGAAGTGTTTCATTCTGTTTCTATAGTATTTATTCATAAATGTTTGGCTTTTAAGTCTCAAAGTTCCTCTATGTTCATAAATATGAAATGTTGTATTTTCTTTTCTTTTTGAAAATGGTGTATTTTATGGAATTCTTTCGCAACGACTACAAATATTTAATTGTTTTAGCCAAATGAGTCTAAACTTGCAACAGCAGCTAAAACAACAACTTAACTTTACTGCCACTGCTATTTGGTATCATTATTTTGTTAAACGTGTATGCGTGAATTTTAATTTTTTTTTTTAACGACAAATTCAAATCTATTGAGACCGAGGAAAAATCCAATTTTATGACATTTTTTTACACTTTACATCATGGTTTCCCTAGTGATTTGAATTGGATTTATTTTAATTTCTAAAATTCATAATGGTATAAATGTTATCATGTTAGTTCCTAATAACAAAAGATGAGAATTTAAATTAAAAAAAAGTTTAAAAAAGTAAACATTTGAAAAAATGTTCATTACTAAATGAAACAGTCATTTTTATTTTGGCATTAATTGTTATTTTACTCCAAAAAAAGTTATTTAGTAAACTATAACAATTTAAACCAAATTTACTTTTTATGTCTTGCAATTTTTATTTTTAATATAAAAGTAATTTTATCCTTAGAAAAAGATATTTTTCCTTTTTTACAGAACTTACTTTTTCTCTTCACAAATCTATTTGCCACACATACATATTCTACATACTTTAAATATGCTTATCATTAACTCTGCCAACAACAAAGTACATAATTGTTTTATATTTTTTTTATTACAACATTTAAACTAAATGTCCTCGTGTGTAGGATAATAAAAGTTTAACAGAAATGTTTTTGTTTAAAACAATTACACAAAAAATACTGTAATACTATATTGAAGTAGTTTGTTATTAAATATTTAGCAAATTCATTAAATATTTAATTGGTTTAAAAAACAAAAATCACAAAAAGTGTTATAATCTAAATAGAGTTAAAAATTTGATTTCAACATTGTTTACTGACATTATTTATTTATGAGAGATTATGTTAAGGTAATACTTTTTGGAACAAAATTCGTTTGTAGGTGAAGAAATTAACTTAAAATCGAAATAAATTAAAATAAATACATATTAGGAAATCAATTAATAGGTGAGAGTCGAATAAATTTAAAATAATATTCATTTTAAACGCCATCATTTTAAGAAGTAGTACCATTATCAAATAAGACTCGGGTCATAATTTCACATTAAATATTTTACAACTGCCTTATGTATATGCTAAATCGTATCGCATTGACTAACACACAGAGTTCGTACCTCTCTAGTAATGGTAGCCTAAAGCTTTAAATAATGGTCTTTGTGGTATTTAAAGTAAAAATTCCCTTTTGTTTAAAGAGACTCCCAGTGCACTTACTACAGCCCAGTTGTATTGCAATTCCAAAGCATTTTACTTTGAGGTCTCGCACCTTGAAGTAAAGTTCTTTCTACATTCTTTAATTCAACTAAATCGGACTAAACGAACGTACTTCGATACGAATAAAAGTTCAGTCATTCAATATTTATTTGCTAGAGTTTGGTAAGCACAATTTGACTTTCTTTCGCTGGATGAGTTCGTGAAATCTCATCAAACGAATTGTCAAGATATCTCTCTCGGTGAGTATACTGCATACTGACCCTAATTTTAAATCATTTGCACTTCATGTTGTAATGACTGCATTTATGAAACCACTTTTGTTTTTATAAATTTTATAATCATGAGTTTTTCAGTTTTTTTTGGAGATGTAATTTTTTTCTGTTCGCCATCTTATCCCCCACTGCCTGAGAGCAATTTATCAATATATCAAAATTGCATTCAGCGAAAATGATTCCATATTGACGAAAACTTTTCTAGTGAATAGTAGTTCATGCTTATTTCTAAATCATCTTCAGGTATGTTAACAAATAGATTATCTGTTGGTCATTTCGAGAACTGTAGAATAATTCGAATGACATACAGTGTCATTCTCAAGTTACGATCTAGGCTGAGAAAGTTGCATACAAGTGAGCTCTATCTTCACCACTTTTGAACGGATTAGTTTCAACTTAGCATTTCTTTTCGTGAAGAACAGCTTTCATCATCTGAATTTCGTCGACAATGCACTAGCGTAGAAAGCTTTTAGGAACCTGCTTTGATCATCCTGTAAGAGAGGTTCAGGAAATTCGCTTCACACTTTTCCCTGAACTGACACTGAATTCGTGACAAAATACCTGTAACCTTGTTTGCCATTCGCTAGGTTCACGACTGTTTCGCATATTTCGACTTTTAAGGTTTTAGGGGTTCTTCTCGAGGTTCTATTTTTTGATGACTTTCTTCTAAACTTTATATTCCACATTATCATTTATCTTGTAGATACATAGATAGATAGATAGATAGATAGATAGATAGATAGATAGATAGATAGATAGATATATAGATAGATAATTAGATAGATAGTTAGATAGGTAGATAGGTAGATAGATAGATAGATAGATAGATAGATAGATAGATAGATAGATAGATAGATAGATAGATAGATAGATAGATAGATAGATAGATAGATAGATAGATAGATATATAGATAGATAGATAGATAGATAGATAGATAGATAGATAGATAGATAGATAGATAGATAGATAGATAGATCGATAGATAGGGCCTGTAATGTAGGAATGACGAGAATCCGACCATACAGAAGGAAACCTTCAGTTTACTAGTGAAACGATAAGCTAAGAAAAATATGTCTAACTGCACGCAGAGCAACCACGAAAAATCACAGCGATCTATCTGTTAGATTGGAGTTCAAGAGGTTTCGAAAAACACTGAGGAAGGCTATCAAAAGCAGCAAAAGAAGATGCTGGGTAGAACTCTGCAAAGAAGTTGATTTAGATCCTTGGGGTAAGCCGTACCAGATCGTGGGAAAAAATTATGTGTAGGAAAACCAATACCTGGTATTAAGGAACCAGTGTAGGCGTAGACAATATTGAAACATTGTTCCCCTTAGACAAAAATGAAAAGCGCAGTGAGCCACTACAACAAAAAAAAATGGGTTATTACTAGGGTGATCGACTCGGTTTTCCAACCGGTTTTTTCAGTCAATGTGCTGTCGGTTTTTTCAAAATGTTCAATTTTCGAATGTCGAATAGACCGGTTTTTTTAAACACAAAAAACCGGTTTTTAAAATACCTTTTTATTTCAAAAACTATGCACTAAATTTTGATATTTGATTTGAAATTTATAATTATTTTTTTAGTCTTCATAAAGTATGATTTCTAATGTCTTAAAAATATAGTTTAATATTAAATAAATAAATAATAATTATAATGAATGAAATTTGTTTTATCTATTGTAACACCTGTAATATTTTTGCAACCTAATTTAAATGTTTTAGTTTTTTTTATTCAACGAAGAAATTGTTCTTCAAAGATTTTGGTTTAAAAAAGTTTCACCTGCAGAATCGTTTCAATAAAATTTATTCTGGCTTTTTCCATATTAACCCATGGTTTCTGTTTATGCTAAGTAAATGTTAATATCATTTTTGATGATTATTTTATAACCTGTATTATGAGTTTTTGCTGATATTTGTAACATCCAAAGATATTGGTCTAAGACCCACCTTCATTTGTACCAATCGGCTTTAAGTCGATTTAACGATGTCCGTCTGTCCGTCCATATAAAACTTGTAATCAAAATACAGGTCGCAATTTTGATTTCTTATGGTCCAAGGACGAAACGTGTTGAAATTGGTTATGATCGATTTATTATTACACCTATATCGGTTTATTATTACACCCATAAAAATAACCTCCCAGAAAAGGAATTTAACGATCATAAATCCCTTAAATGTAGCAGTAATTTTTGCACATCTAAGTTCCTTATACGTTTAAATTTCTGTGCCGAATTTCATGAAGATCGGTCCATAATTGACCATAGTACTGGTCCACAATTCCACAGATCTAAAAAAAGACCCCTCCTCGAATTTTGATGCACACAATGGTGTAAGGTATTTTCGGTCTTGACCGACTATATCTTTCTTTCTCGTTCTTAATGGGTTAATAGTAATTTCGAAAAATAAAAAAGATTTATTGATTTTTCTTTAAGAAATGTAGTCTTTTGATAGAAATATTAACTTCTGCAAAAAAACCGGTTAACCGGTTTTTTCTGAATTTAAAAAAGTGCAACCGGTTTTTTCAAATTACCAACTATTCGAACTATTCGAAAACCGGTTTCTCCAAAAAGTCGAATAATCGATCACCCTAGTTATTACCCATTGAGTATAGAAGAGTTGAAAATAGCAATCGAAAAATGGCCCCGATGGTATACGAAATGCGGTTCTAAAGTTAGTAAGCGAAGCATGGCCTGACAAGTTATGTTTGGAAAGAGGAAAATTTCCAGAGAAATGGAAAACACAGAAACTCGATCTACTACGGAAGGATGCAAAACCTTTGAACGAACCAAGTTCGTAATGACCGCTATGTATGCTATACTCCCTCGGAAAACTATTTGAGTGCCTAGAATTAAGCAGGCTAACTAAGCGTATCGATGAGCTTGGTGGCTTGTCGCGGAACCAGTATGGTTTCCACAAGGGTAGATCCATCGTTGTTGCTGTCAACGAGGTGGTAAAAATTGCTATGGAAGCCAAAGCCACAAAAGGGTTTTGTGCAATTATAACATTAGATGTAAGAAATGTTTTTAATCAGCCAAACGGAGAGTGATACTGGAAGCATTAAAACATAAAGGTATCCATGATTACATGTATACGATAATTTCGGATTATTTGGATAACAGAATCCTGCTATATAAAACAGATGATGGCTTGAAGATGTATAAAATAAAAGCTGTTGTGCCACAGGGGTCTGTACAAGGACCATTCTTGTGGAACGTCATGTACGGTGGCCTTTTAAACATGAAACTCCAAGATGGTGCCAAACCGATCATATTGCGCTTGTTGTTACGCAGTCCACTGCTGAGAACATGATAATAGCTGCAAATGAAAGTCTAAGCAGATGTTAGCATCGGCATAGACAGAAGCTACTTGTAACATCGAGGAGGAATTTTACTACATGGAGAATTAATCTGCAGGGAAATAACATAGTTTTTAAACGAAATCTGTGCTTTGGACGGCATATTTGTAACATAAGGGACAAGGCTTTAAAAACAGTATCCCTGGCAAGAATGATGAATAACTGTGGAGGATCAAAGCCATATATTAGAAAACTAATAAACAGTGTAGTCCATTTACAACTTTTATATGCAGCCCCGACTTTTGCCACAGCGATGGACAAGCAACGTAAAATACGGGAACTATAGAAGCCACAAAAAATTAGTGCATTAAGAACTATTTCTGCGTATCGTACCGTACCAATCTCAGCAGCTTTACTGCTTACTAGACTCCCACCTATAATAGAAAGTGAGGAAATATACAAGGAGCTTAAAACAATTCGGGAGAGTGAAATAAATCCTACGGAAAAAAGAGAAAAGCAAGCTGAAATATAAAAGAACGCTAAATCAAGAATGCTGAACAAGTAGCAGGAAAGATGGTCACACAATACAACAGGCTTATCACATTATTCCAAACATACGAGAGTGGATCGAAAGACCTCATGGAAATGTGGTTTATTACCTGACTCAGTTCATGACAAACCACGGAAGCTTTAACCAGTATTTATACCGATTAAACTTAAGAAGCAATGCAAGTTATGACACATGCGGAGCAACTGAGGAAACGGCAAACCATGTACTCTTTGAATGTCCAAAGTGGAAAAATTGATTAAGATTATGCTGGGTTCAAAGGAAGCGTGGAAAATCTTTGAAAGATTAACACAGTCATTAAGGAAAGATGATCGATAGTTTCGAACCTCCCACGATAGGAGGACGTAGGAATGAAACCGAATTACAGATGAGAACAACATAAGCCACCCACCTTGATGAAATACTGACGCAGTCCCGGGGTGGATTGGCGAAGTCGTAGGGCTTCGTTAGTTACTATCTCTAAGTCAAAAAAAAAAAAAAAAAATAGATAGATAGATAGATAGATAGATAGATAGATAGATAGATAGATAAGCCATTTATATAAGTTTATAACACAATTAACAAATTAAAGTATGTTTGAGAATTATTTTTCTCCCTTATAATCTTGACTATCGTATGCATGAGCATGTGGTCGCTCAAAAAAGATTTCTTGAGTGATGTCACGCTTCAAGATATTTTTTCTTAAAAGTTTGTAATATAACACGAATCCTAAGTGTATTAACAAAAACCCCTTAAAGTCGATGATTCGCTAATAACTTTCTACGAAAAGTCGAGACTATAAAAGAAAGTTCAAGAATCAATAATCATCCAATTTATATACTATAACCTTTATTTTTTTCAAACCCAAATAAAAAAGGTAAAAAAAAAAAAATGAAACATAGTCTTGCTCGAATATCCATTGAAAATGTCCACCTGCACTTAGCAAAGTTTAATGGAAGAGTCTTCAATAGTGACATCTTCTTTATTAATTCTTATACAGAATTGCTTTTGAAGATTATGAAATCTAAATATTTTCCAAGAAATAAAACTCATTATAAAACACCTAAAACTCATCTAATTTAATAAAATTAAAAAAACAAAATTATTTGACAATTGAAAAATTCACAACAGAAATAGAAACATAATCAGAAAATAAAGATGAATTTAATACGAAAAACAATTGGTATTATTTTTAATGATGGACATGACAGCTGGCATTGTTGATGTTATTTTATTTACCAAAAAGGTATTTCATAGAATTTCAAAATTTATTAATTAAAACAATTCAGTTTTTGTTTTTGTTTGAGATAACAATAAAAAATGGCTTTTTATTTGCTCAAACCCAACCGAACTGATAAGAATTTTAATACTCGTCATAGATTTCAATGTGTATACGAAGTGTCAAGATAAGTTTGGTTGGTTCTCGGGTTGGTAGTTGTGTTTTTAATGGTATTTCATATAAATAAATTAATGGCTAAATAATTGTAGAGTAGGTTGAGAATTTGATTGGTTAAATGAACACAATGTGAAAAGTGAACTTATCTCTGCAAGAGAAATTATTAAGATAAAAATAGAATAATATAATTGGGTGGAATTTTGAGAGTTAAGTAAAGACGTGTCATTATAGAGGAAGCAAAAAAAATAAAAATAAAGGAGGTAGAAAATAAAATTAAATTTCAGCTATAAAAATTGTATTTTAATTATTGAGAAATAAAAAACTTTTTTACTAAACACTATTATAGAAATTGTTTTGTTTTAAAATAATCTACAACAAATATAAAATCAACTATCTTTTAATTCTATTTTTCCGTTCACGCATTCCTAAGGCATCTTGTAATTATTTTTCCCCATTAAAATCCTTTTTTAATTATTTTTATTTATTTGTTACAATTCGTTAAAAACATGACATTAGAAAATAAAAATAATTTCATAAAATTAGAATTTCAAACAAATACAAACACAACACACAAAGTTAATCAAATATAATTTATTTATTTATTTATAATGCCAAAAACAAAATGAAAATTAAATTTCTTTTCTCTTCATTCAATTTATTTATTAAATCACTCATAGCAAATAAATTTTATTTCACGTACATTTTCTGAAATGAAAATTGAAAAAAAAAAAAAAAAACTGCCAAAAAATTAAATATTATTCAGCTGACAAGTATTACGTGGCACAGTGATGTTTCATAATGAAATAAATTAATAAATAATTTAGAAGAACTTGACAATAAAAACTAAGACTAGGAAATAAAAACTTCTGTTTTGAACCAAAATATCGTATTCTGTTCCTCAAAACGTTTCCTATTTAGAATATTATAACTCGAAAACATAACCTCAAATTATTTTCATATTCGTGGCATTTAGATAACATTGTAAATTAAAAAATAAAATAAATAAAATTAGGAATCTAAATAGGCGGACTTTTTATAACTTATAAATTTTAGTCTAAGAATCTTCTTCAAAGGTGTTAGGGATAAATCTATATACGATTGTCATTCCGTTTGTACTTTTAAAAATATTCAACTCATAAAGTATACGTTTGTATACTTTTTTGGTCCTAATAGATAGGGCCGTCAAAATTACGTTGTCCTTCCGTCTGTCTGTCAGCCTAAAGCCCAAATTACAATAGCGCGTAGTCAGCAGCAGTGTGTGCTGCCATAATCAGCTGATCATTTAGAATGAACTGTTTGTTATGGTGTTGATTACATTTGGTCAGCAGCAGTTTGCAGTGCTGTTTCATTTAGCCCTGCGCTGCATTCAGATTGAAAAAGAGACAAAGAGAGTGAGCAAATAAATGAGAGGCTAAAATACACAAGTAGAATAAAGCTAGAAGGTGGTTGTAAATTGTGGCTGCCTACGCTGAATTGCAATTATAACGGCAGCAACATGTTGTACTGACAGTGATCAGCTGATAATTTTTGCTGATACTGTTGCTGACTACGCGTAAATGTAATTTGGGCTTAAATTTGACAGCTTTACGACATTTTTGAGTGTTAGACCACTATTCCGCGATCTAGGTGAAATAATATAATCTAATCTGATAATCTATTGAAAAAGTTCTAGTCCTCCCCAGATTTATTTATTTTTTTTGCGCAATACGGATGGACGGACGTTATTAAACTGGCTCTGAAATTTATTCTGAGTTAAGGTGGCCTGTAAATCGGCCCGTAATTTTTACAATATTTACCTGTGAGCCTCAAAAAGGGGAGGGTCCACAATAAAATCCCCTTAGTCGAATTTCTAACATAATTTTGAAATTTTAGAAAATTAATTTAAAAAATAAATTTTTAAAAGAATTTAAAATTTTTTAAGGAATTTGGTGGTCATTATGGGCAAATATGGAATTTCTCCTGTAGGCAAGTATATAGACTCCTCAATAAAACCATATTGGACGAATTTCTGAATAGCATTGCTCATGTATCCTATTGAATGATAGTTCAACGGGTACATATAGTAAAGGTAGGTTAAGGGGTTTTGGAATTTGAAAAAAATTATTATTTTTTTATTACAAATTGTAAGAGAAAATAGAACTTTATAAAATTTTACATGTAAGTCACTATACAGAAATGGTAGTCGGGAATCCTCTTGGTTGAATTTCTGAAAGCACCCTATAGGAAAGAGAACCGGTTCAAAACTTCAAAAATTTTTTTTTATTATAAATCGTAAGAGTTCTTGAGGAAATAGAACTTTATAAAATTGCACATGTATATCACTATACAGGAATTGGTCGAATTTCTGAAAGAACCCTATAGGAAAGAGAATCGGTTCAAAACTAGTAACGACTGACAGGCATCCATGGTTAGTGACCGGTTACAGTTCCAGAACTTTATATGGGAGAAACCTGTCACTTTAGCATAGGATTGTCATTGAAGGTGTCTAATTATCTGCTTGGAACAGGTCACAGGACTGGTCCATGAGGGCATGTGTAGTGTCGACTAATGTAATAAAAATTAAAAAAAAAATATGAATATTTTTCAAACAAGTTTGCAATCGTAAATTGCCTTGTTGTCTCTGTTTGGCGGTACCAAAGCAGAGTTTGTGGACTATAAGCAGAATGGAATACATATTTTCTGTGCCGCTACACACTTCATCAGCATTCGCGGTGTCTTATCAATTTCGGTTTCGTTGAAACTTAAATATGTCGCCCGCCTTGCACTGGATGCAATTTTGAGGGACTCATTTAGTAGCGCCAGGCGTTTGGGGCTATTAAAAAATAAGTTGAACTTAACGTCGTAAACGCTGTTAAAGATGTAGTTACATAGTGTCGTAAGCCGACATCCGGCTCGAAGGACATTAAACAAGTTTGCAATCGTAAATTGCCTTGTTGTCTCTGTTCGGCGGTGCCAAAGCAGAGTTTGTGGACTATAATTAGACACCAGCTGAATGGAATATTTATTTTCTGTGCCGCTACACACTCAGCATTCGTGATGTCTTATCCATTTTGGTTTCGTTGAAGCCTAAAAATTTTTTATATTTTTTTTTATTAAGTCATATTTATTTTAATATTACAATTTTTCGTTAATGTCGATGGCGGCACCCCGAATCCAATTCACGTTCTTTCAGCGCTAACCACAGTCACAGATTATAATTGGACGAGAGTTGCTAATTGTACACTTAACAAGCATGTCAGGAATTTACTGATATTAACAGTATATTTTTTTCTGAAAAAGTACTAATAAAAAAGTACTAATTTAAAACTTTTGCTTACCTGGAAGATGTAAAGTGCTGGCGTTATATGTATATTTTTATTTTTAATTTAGACATTTATTTTCTCTATTAATTCCACTGTATTTTTCTATATATAATTACTGATGTTTGTGATGCTTATACATTGTATATAGTAAATACTTTAAAAATATTCTGTTGGAAAATACCATGAGTATTAGTAATAGAAATTGTATATGAATTCATTATTTATTTAATAAGTTTGTATTTTATTTTTCATGCCTATAATATAAACAAATTTCAGAATTTTATAAAAATAAAATCAAAAATATATAGAGATATTTTAGCGCATATTTTAATACGTTGCAGTAAGGCAAATTAAATTTTGCAAGATAAATGTTTAAAGATTTTTAAAGGTATATTCAACGAATAGATTTAAATTTAATTATTATTTTTTATGAATGCCTTCCCTTTTAATTATTTATTCTCTATTAATATACCTATCTCCGGTTATGCTAAATTAAATAATTCCACTTCTATTTAAATAATTGAAATAAATTTATTTTTTTTATTAGCAAATTTTTTTATATGAATTTTTGGATAATAAAAAAAGTAATTTATTTGTTAAAATAAAAAAAAAAAAAAAAAAACACAACACAACACAACAATTGCAATTATTGTAAAAACGCAATGTGTCGTACCTGCTTTTTAATAGATATTATTTTCTGTAGCCGAAAAAAAATTTATTTATTAAATATATAATATTTTTAATACCCATAATGTTTTGCACTTTTGGATGATGACAAAATTGTTTTATGTTTTTTTTTGCTTATTATTTTAATTACAATAATTTTTTTAATATCAACGCGCGATACAGATAACACATTTGAAATTGTCCATTAAAAAATAATTTATATTAATACTTTATTATTTTTTGGGAAAATAAAACAATTTTGTACAATTATGTCCATATTTTATAACTAAACTATATTTTTTAAGGTTAAATAGTCAAAATTAAAATTTTTTTTTAATAAAGTTGACATCATGAGTTACAGTTTTATAACAGTTTCCTTATTAAATGGAATAATTTAAATTATAACAATTATATTATTATTTTTTTTTTCTTATTTCATAAATCAGTGCCAGTTTTTCTTTTTGCGATTTTAAGCTAAAAAGTAATTATTTTTAATTCTTGTAATCAGATTGGCAAAGAAAAATTATTATCAAATATTTTTCAATTTTTTTTTTGCTTTCACAGGAAATGATTTGATTTTATTGATTTGATTTAAATTATATTTTCTAATAATTTGCGTCATTGCAAATTATTTTTGAAAAAAAATGTTTAATACAATATTATTTGTAGAAATTTGATTAAATTTCATTAATTAAACATGCAATTTTCAAGTGCTGAATAAGAAAATAAATATAATTAAGATATTTTAGTAAAATTAAAAAATATATAAAAGGAAATTTTGAGATTGAAAAAAAAAAAAAAAAAAAAAAAATATAATCTAATAAATTATTCTTATAAAGTATTATATTTAAATTGTTGCAGTATTTTTTACTAATTACACAGGGCAACGCTGCATCTGTGACTGGGATATCTCAGGCAAATTATATACACATGATCGTGTTCGAAACTTATAAATAACTATTTTAGAATTGATCCTAGATCTCGATATAAATCGCTACATAAAAAATTCATGGGTGCTCCGTTAGACTGGTTGAGTAGTGATTCCCAGAGACTCCCAGATTCCCAGAGACTCTAGTCTGTTACACTTGAGTGAAATAATGGTTTTTGTTAAACTGTGGGGATAACATGACGTTTAAATATAATTTATAATTGTATTGCAACTAAATAAATAAATAAATAAATAAATAAATAAATAAATAAATAAATAAATAAATAAATAAATAAATAAATAAATAAATAAATAAATAAATAAATAAATAAATAAATAAATAAATAAATAAATAAATAAATAAATAAATAAATAAATAAATAAATAAATAAATAAATAAATAAATAAATAAATAAATAAATAAATAAATAAATAAATAAATAAATAAATAAATAAATAAATAAATAAATAAATAAATAAATAAATAAATAAATAAATAAATAAATAAATAAATAAATAAATAAATAAATAAATAAATAAATAAATAAATAAATAAATAAATAAATAAATAAATAAATAAATAAATAAATAAATAAATAAATAAATAAATAAATAAATAAATAAATAAATAAATAAATAAATAAATAAATAAATAAATAAATAAATAAATAAATAAATAAATAAATAAATAAATAAATAAATAAATAAATAAATAAATAAATAAATAAATAAATAAATAAATAAATAAATAAATAAATAAATAAATAAATAAATAAATAAATAAATAAATAAATAAATAAATAAATAAATAAATAAATAAATAAATAAATAAATAAATAAATAAATAAATAAATAAATAAATAAATAAATAAATAAATAAATAAATAAATAAATAAATAAATAAATAAATAAATAAATAAATAAATAAATAAATAAATAAATAAATAAATAAATAAATAAATAAATAAATAAATAAATAAATAAATAAATAAATAAATAAATAAATAAATAAATAAAGAAATAAATAAAGAAATAAATAAAGAAATAAAGAAATAAAGAAATAAATAAAGAAATAAAGAAATAAATAAATAAAGAAATAAAGAAATAAAGAAATAAAGAAATAAAGAAATAAAGAAATAAAGAAATAAAGAAATAAAGAAATAAAGAAATAAAGAAATAAAGAAATAAAGAAATAAAGAAATAAAGAAATAAAGAAATAAATAAATAAATAAATAAATAAATAAATAAATAAAAAATTAAATTAATGCCTTAGAAATGTTCTGAGTATAACTTGGAGGTAATTCGAATTATAATTTTTTGATATTTTATTTGACTAAATCCGGCAAATTATTTTCGGTAAGTTTTCCAATCTTTAAAGTACTCATTAATTTTATATATAATTGTTTAACTCCCAAATTAGATCCAATTAAACAAATTTATTTATATGCTGACAACTCTGAGATTCAAACTGTGAGCTAACTTGACATTCGTGAAAAACAAAAACTTTAGAATCAACTTCCGCCAATAAACTTTTACTTTTTGTATGAAACCTACATAAAAGTATATATGAGAAGGCGCAGAACAAAACGAACTTTTTTCATAATTTCAAAATCAAATTTTGAATTGCTGGCTAATTAGGAATTATTTTTTTCGCTCCCTTATAAAGCAGTTTGATTGTCAAACAAACTTACACTTCATTATACCCTACACCACCATAGGTGGGGAGGGTATTATGCGTTTGTGCTGATGTTTGTAACACCCAAAAATATTGGTCTAAGACTCACCTTAATTTATACCAATCGGCTTAGAATCACTTTCTGAGTCGATTTAACGATGTCCGTCCGTCTGTCCGTCCGTCTGTCCGTCCATGTAAACCTTGTAATCAAACTACAGGTCGCAATTTTGAACCAAAATTTATGAAATTTGGTACACAGGTTTCCTTTTGTCCAGGGACGAAGCCTATTGAAATTGGTTATGATCGGTCCATTATTTCACCTAGCCCCCATACAAATGTCCTCGCGGAAAAGGGTTTAACGATCATAAATCCCTTAAATATAGCAATATTTTAATGAAATTTGGCGCATATAAGTTTCACATAAGTCTTCATAAGTGTACCGATTTTTAAAAAGATCGGTCTATAATAAACCATAGCTCCCATATAAACCCCTTTCAGAAAACCACTTTAACGGGCATAAATCCCATTAAAATGTTAGTATTCGACACAAATAAGTTTTATATGAACATAAATGATAGTGCCAAATTTTACAAAGATCGGTCCATAATTTACCATATCTCCCTTATAAGGCCCTCATTCGGGAAACATCCAAAAGTGAATAAATTCATATAAATGTCAGCATCAACGTAATATTCTTTATTCGTATGTTTTATTTTACACTTATGAGTATCGGTCCACATTTGACTCCAAGTCTAATAAAAGAACCCTCCCCGAATTATAATGTAGGTATCATATGGTCGGGCTTGACCGACTATATCTTTTTCTCTCGCTTTTATAATATATATATAAGTATATAAGGATTGTTGTCGATAGTGGACGTGACGAACAATGAGAACATATTTTTACATAGAGCCAATGACGTCCTGTACATGTAAATCGCATAATTATTAACGTAATAAATTGAGAAAATTACTTTTTTAAAAGGTAGGCGTAAAATGTGGGTGTGACATATTATGAATTCCATATGTAGCTCATATTACCAATAAGATACTCTATCTCCATAGCAAATTTTGTAAGTTTGTATGTAATGACGACTCAAATGTAGACTTATAGTCAAAAGTGGGGCGTAGTGAACAATAGGGACATATTTTACATAGAATGACGTTCTACATATGTGCCAAATTTCTTGCAAATCGCTTCAGAAGCAACGTGATAAATTGGGAAAATTATTTTTTTAAAAAGTTGGCATAAAAATGCGTGTGGCATTTGATGAAGTCCTATCATAGTTGATATCATTACTAATAAGATACGTTGTCTCCGCACCAAGTTTTTTTTTTTATTTATTGGCTTGGTAGTTTGGGCACAATGATGTCTCAAATAAACGCTTATATTCTTGTGGGCATTAAATGTAGGCGTGACATCCAATTTCAATTTAAATGACAGTATGAATAAGTCGGTGGTTTCGGGTTTAATTGACGGCAGATATTCTTGTTCGTTTACTTCACTGTTCGGTTAATTAGATTATAATATACGTATATATATAGATATATATATAATTTATGTCTATTTCAACTAAAATAAATATTTAAGAATTTTTGTCTAACATAAATATTTTTTCCTTTATTTCCAGGTACGTACAAACACTCACATGTTAGATATAACTTAGAGTGTAAGTAAAATAATTATCTAAATAGCATTAAATTGAAAATTGCAATTACTTTTTGTTTTGGTTTTTAAATTTCAAAATCTTTAAGCAGTTGGAAGTAAAATTTCCCTTTCTACTTTAGCAATAAATTAACTAAAAATATTTCTTAAAAACCGAAAATTTTCTAAAGGGAAACAGACAGAAATGTCTGTCTTGTCTTTCAGTCAATTTTATTTTTTAATTAAAACATTCTCCTATTTTTTTGAAATGTATGCACAAAAAAAAAAAAAAAAATAAAAAAAAAAAAATGGCGTAATAAAATGTCAAGGTTAAATAAATATTTTAAGCACAAACAAAAGCGAAAACTTGGTACAAAAATAAATAAATTCCAAACTGAAAAGTTTAAATTTTGTTAATCCAATCAACATTTTTGTACAATTAAAAACGGAAATAATAATTAATTTTTCGTTACGTTTCTTGTGATTTGTACAATAACGTTTCGCTGTCTATCTATCTGTTCGTCTGTATGTCTGTCAATTTATCTATTTTTGCTCAAGTTTAACAAGGGGATTTGTTGCTTCTTCATCTCTTTAGAAGGAAAAATTATTTAAACAAATGGTAACAAATGGTAAAAAAAATTAAAATTAAAATACAAAACAGAAACATGATTTCATATTTCACACACAAAATATTGTGCGTATTTCATAATAATAAAAGAAGCCAGAATTAAGATGGTAAGATAAGAAGCAGAAACACATTAACAAACGAAGAAAATCATAAAAAAAATACACGATTTATAAAAAAAAGAAGATGCGTAAAATTTCAAGAGAATGAACTCTAGATAGACAGCCAGCAACAAGAGTTTGGGCAAGACTTTAAAAAATCAAATAAATCTACAACGTTTTAGCTTCAAGGTTTAAAATGTTTCTTAAACAATTTAGATGATTTATTAATATTTTTTATGTTATTTCTTGGTTTATAAAATCTGTGAATTGTTAGGTTTTTGTAGCGGGGGATTTAAGCTAGTTTATGGCGAAAATTTAAACTATAGTTAATTAAGGTTTTAAAGAAATTTATTAAAATAAAATAAATAAATTGTAGTTATTTGTATCTTAAGATGAAGTTTTGTTTGAAAAAGTTTGTTTTAGTTGAAGCTTCAACATGATGTGCCTAAACCTGCATCCGGTTCGAAAGACCATAAATATTTTTATACCCACCATCAAAAAGCTGGTGGGTATAAAAATATATCCATCCGTCTGTCCATCTGTCTATTTGTTGAAAGCAGGATAGGGCTTGAACGAAGCAACGTAGGGGGATGAAATTTGGTTCAAACATTTATCTTATATAAGGTCTGTTTGGTATTGAAAATGGGCAAAATCGGTTAATAAACAAAAAAAGTAATGGGCTAAATTCTAGAAACGCAGCGTGTAGCTTCATCTGCTGATATCTCTTAAACAATAGCATGTACGCACGCAAAGAAAAAATATGGTTCCAGTGACCATTAACTAAGAGCAACATACTATGATTGTAATATATGATTCCAGGTTACAATAAGTATATTTGTACGTAATCATTACTATGATTCCAATTTATAATTTATTAGTAAGGCTCATAACCTTATTAATAACTTTTAGTAAGTTTTATAACCTTTTCTTAAGTATTGCTTTCAATCTCATCATGTTTTTATCATTTAATAATTCCATGTTATCAAATATATAAACTAATTTCATCATATACATAATTCCATTTTATCATATATATAATTCCATTCTATCATATACATTTTATCATATATATAATCCCATGTTTTTATATTTATATTAATTTGTACCACGATATGCGGTACATTCATCATACTGAATAAAAACAAAACTTGTCAATTTATATTTGTTCATATATAAACTAAATGAGAATTAATATGCTAACAAGCTACTGGACTGATACACAAAAATGTGTATGCAAAAGGCATTCAAAGTTAATGGCTTAATGGTTGTAGAATTAACCAAATTTGTAAAATTTGGTTAATTCTACAAACTAAATTGTTGTAGAATTGACTAAATGAGTGGATTTATCATAAATATGATTTCAAATAAACATATTTAAATACATATTATAAGTCAGTGAATCATATTAAAATTTTCATTGTTGATAATCATTAAATGATTAAACAGAATCATAAACGTTGCTATCATGAACACAGTATATTTAAATCAATGAAAAACGGCTATATAATCATTGAATAGTTGTAGTGATCATGCTGTAACCATGTTTTTTCTCTGCGTGCGGCAACGAAATTTTGTACAGATAGTTTGATGGTCGATATAAACTTGAAAAATAAAAATGAGCGTGGTCCGACCACTTTACCGCCCACCTCCCATATAAGGTGAAACGTCAACGAAATTTTGTACAAATAGTTCAAGAACCAATTTAAACTCGGAAACAAAAAATGGATGTGGTCCGTCCACATCCCATATAACGTAAAATTTTAAAAATTTGATGATGGGTATATAGATTCGGCCAATCCGAATATAACATTTTCGCTTGTTAAATCTGTTTTTGTATCAATATTAATGGTGCCTTTTCTACTTAGTTTGTTTTGAAACTAAACATTGCGTTCGCCTAGCATTGATGCAATTTTCAGAAGTTCAATTTGTCAAACCATTATCCAAACATAATTACCCCACTAATGTGTAATTGGTCTTGTCAGCACCTTTATCAGCATTCGTGCCAGTTCTACAAATACTTTTCACCATCTTTGGTTATTGAACTCTTTCAATATTTTTTTTTAAAGTCAAAAAACTTTTTTAAAGAAAATTTCTTATAAATTAACTAAACTTAATATCTCTATCACACATCACATGATATCCAACATTTAACACCAGTCAGGGGGTAAACACAATAGAACAAAAACAATTTTTAATTAAAAAATTGTTTCTTTTTTTAATTCTAAACCTTTATAAAAAATTAAATTGTTTTAAGTAAACAAATTATTTCAATTTGCTTAATTTTTTTGCTGGACTATTGCGTGTTTATAAATATGAATATTTTATTTAACATAAAAGATATAATATAAATTTAATTATATAATAACGATGATATTTATTATTTTATTTTTTGTTAAGACTATAATATTATTTATAATTAAACATTTAATAAAAGTCTAAAAAGAAATCTAAAACGCTCTGGGCATTTTAAATTAAAGCTAGGCAAATAGTAGCCATAGTTTTTATTTACAAAAGAACCAAAACTATTGAAAAAAAAAAAAAATAAATTATTAATAACATAAACTAAAAAAATCACAAACATAAATTTAATTTCAAATAATATTTATGTATTTTTTGTTTTGCTTTATTTATATATAGTTTTGCCTTATGACAAATATTAAAATTAATTAGTTTAACACAAACTCTAGTAATATCAAATTTCTTATTATGAACTGAAATATTTTTAGTAATTAAAAAAAAAAATATATATATATCTTATACAAAAGAGGGGACTTTTAAAAACTCTACACTTTAAATTTTGGGGTATGAAATAGAGAATATACTTGAATTTTACATGGGCTCATAAAAAATAGATTATGTTGGTTTTAAATATGATTTCTTGGACATAAGCTCTTTGTCTGGCTCCGATATAGGCTTAACGAGAGTTAAAATTTTTGCGACTTTTGGGGCAGTAGTGCGGTATATAATTAGGGTTCATCAAATCGATTTTCGAATAATCGAACAATCGACTTTTTGGTATGTGTGTGAAGATAAATATGCCGAGTTAAATATGATTTGACGTAACGACTTACGTTGAAACATATTTAACTTTTGAGTTAAATATGTTTATTTTTAAGTAAGCCGCATCGTCAAAAACATATTTAACTTATATTCACATATGTCATTACAAGGTTTTTTATTATTATTATTATTATTTTTTTTTTTTTCGAAATTTACACTTAATGGTTTCTGGTGGTCTCTGGGGGATTTTGGTCATATTTGGTCACATCCTTGCTTGTCGCTCATGTGGACCATATGGAAAATGTAGACAAGGATCCCCTCTATTAAACCACATAACTCCCGTTCCTCAATTGTATTTGTGCGATTTTTAAAAAATTGTTGAAAAAAATGTTTGCTGGCATGTCTAAAAAAATATCAGCATTCTGTCAATAGTTCATACGTGATACGTACTAACCTTCATAGTGATTATGATGCATTTATTAAAAGAAATACAACTTATGGAAATAATAGAAATTCATTTATTAAAGATACTATGAAGTATTCTAACATAAATTCAAATTTTAATATCAATAATAAACCCAGTTGCATTTTAAACCAACGATATTGTTAAAAACTGTGTTCTGGATTAAAATGCTTTTTAGGTCCGTCGTTTTTCCACTTTAACTTCATTATTGTTGGTAGCAATGGCTGCATTCTGGCTCAAAGCAGTCTTGGCATCGGCCTGCAAGCACGGAATTTGCTCTTTCAGAAGACATAACTCCATGAGAATTTCTAAAATAGTAAAACGAATTAAATGAATGTTTTATTTATTTTTTTCGAAAAGACTTATTTTCTAGCTATCAAAGTCATTCAGACTTACACCTATTTTTAAAGTCATTCAGACTTACACCTATTTTCATATGATAGTAATCTGAAAAAAAAGTGTTGACACGTCATGTAGTCATCCCATATAAATGTCATCACCTAATGACTTTTACAATATAAGTCACTTATGAAACTGTCTTCAAGACAGAATTTCCAACTAGGATAGATTGTATTTTAATTAATCAATATATTTGATTGCATTGTATTTATTTTATATTTTTTAAGTTTTTATAAGACAAATAACAAAATATAGTCAAGAGTCGAAAATAGTCGGAAAAAGTCAAAAAGTCTACTATTCCAAAATTAAAAAAAGTCGAGAATTTAATAAATCGACTATTTAAGAATTGAACAAGTCGAAAAGTCAACTTTTTGTTCCAACTATAAAACCCTACATATAATGTATAAATTGTGTGACTTTTAAACTAATTCACAGGTCAAAACTACAAAAAATGTGTCTAACAAATGTTTCCATAAATACTTCGACTATGTCATGTATTTTGTAGCGCATTTTCGTTAGATTGACATTTCATTCCTATCAAAGTCAGTTCAGGATTAAAAAAGAAATTTAACAAATTTGAAATTATCATCATTAACTGTAACGTTTTGAATGAGTGAAGATTCCGCAATAAAAAAAGTGACACCAAAGATTCTAAATGTGACCACAAGCGTTGTCGATTTTGCAACATATTTTAACCTTAGTGTGAATAACAAAACTGATTCTACACTGTTATGGTGTTAAGTTGATACCAATGTGGTATTACACTTTCGTTGTTGATTTGAAAGACTTTTTAAAATTCCACTTTTCTAGAATAAAGCTAAATAAAATCTAACTTTTATCATATAACATCTTCTAAAATCTATTTTTACTAAAATATAGTTTAATTTTAAAATGTAATTACCCAGCAAAAACATTTTGGTTTTCGGTAATTGCGACTACTTATTTAAGTAGTTTCTTGGTAATGAGGTGTCATTATTATTTGCCTATTCTATATTACCTAATTAAGTAACAAATAGTACAATTGTACAGTAATATTGCAACCACGTGTATCAATTGGCTAGAGCTGGATTACCAACCAGAAGATTGTTGGTTCAACCCCATTCTAATGCTCTTTTTTTTATTTTTTAACAAAATGTTTAAAAAGATATTTTATTCTAAAAAAGTTTTTGTCACTTAGAAAATTAAGTGCAAGATGGTGTACTGAGTAATACAAAAGTCGCTAAAAACGAATGTTTAATTTGTGCCCAAGTTCAAATCTCAGTGACGGCAAAATATTTTTGTTGTTTTTTATTTTCGCTTAGGCACATATTTTTAGTGCCTTTAGAGTTATAAATAACAGCATGCATTTGTGGAAAACTCGAACAAAAATAAGTAGTTATTCAGGCAAAATATAAGTAAGGAGTGCGTTCGAAAAAATCTTAACACACGTTTTGCCTTATAATTTTTTCGGAAGTAATATTGAAAATTTTTTTGATCTAGTCATTTTTGAAAAATGTGTCAGTTATTATTTTTAATGACAGTTATGTTGATTTGTTGTGAGTTTATGAAAATAAGTGACAAAGAAGATGTACGTCCTATAAATTATAAAAAATTAAAAAAAAAAAAATCCAATTTTGTCCTACAAAAAATTGGCCTAAAAATTAAATGTCTGCTGTCAAACTTTTTCCAAGGTTATTAAACAATGTCAGGAGAATTCGACCATTGATAGGAAACCTGGTTCGGGAAGAAAAAAAGGTCCACATGATATTGGGAAGGCCAGAATATTGGAAGCATATTGAAAAGAGCTCCAAACAAATCTGGTAGAAAAGCAGCCCGGTTAGCTCAGTGCTCTGACTATTTGGTGCGAAAAGTTAAAGCTAATGCGGAGTTGAAAACATAAAATTCCAGACACGAATGTTGGGCAATTAAAATTAAATTTTACACAAAAATGCTCATGTTGTATAATGGATGACGAAACGTAGAGAGCACAATATGTCCATACATTTTTGGCCCGATTTGGCATCATGTCACTACGGTAAGCTCTGCAGTGGTACCAAAACAATAACATAGTTTTTGTACCAAGAGAGGTCAATTCTCAAAACTGTCCGGAGCTAAGTCCAGTGGATAGATATTGGGCTCTTGTGAGAATTGAAAGAGAATTGAAGAGCACAAAAAAGGTGTTTAGAATATGGAAGATTTTAAAAGTAGATCAAATCTCTAATGGAAGAGTTATCAAAAAACGTCCTCAAGTCCATAAGTACCTACTCCTTAAATCTTGTATAGGCCCAAATTTGTTAGATATCGTAATAAAATTTGCCACCTATATTTAGTTAGAAAGTCGAAAACCTATAAAAATTTTTTGTCGGCCTTTAACAGACCATCGCCTTAATGTAATAGACCCATCTGAGAGTAAAAATAACGTGATATTACCATGAAAATATTATGAAAACAAATTTAAAAAATTCATAGAAAATAGTAAAAAAATAAAATAAAATAATAATATTGTTAAATAGAGTAGAGTGTCCTTCCGTGGGGCAATACATATAAATTCGCTTAGACGGCGTTCACACACAGCTATTTTTCTTGCTGCAATTCCGAGCTCGTGGGCGAGAGAGGTAAAGAGAATCTGAAAGCTTTGTATTCCCTTCTCCTCTCTTTTCTAAAAACAAAAAATTGCAGGAAGAAAAATTGCTGTGCGTGAATCTCGACTTAGAAAATGTCAGCGCATTATATACAGAAATATAAGATCTTTGAAATCGGACTTGATTTGTAGAACTTATGATTTTTTAAAACTTTTACATACTTGAGGTGGTCAACTTTAGGGTGACTACAAAATTATTTTTCTGAAAGCCTAAGTTCTCCTGTAAAACTTTCGTATATATTTAGATCCGATCCGAGTATGCTCTTAATTAGTATTTTCTATGATAATATGACAAAATATGGAACTAAGCCTACAAATCGATTTCAAGATTCTTAAAATTATAAACTAACTTTAATGTTTATTGCATTCCCAGTTTCTCCACTAAATACTCTCTGATCTATATAATTACATATAAACTAAAACACTCCTAAGTTTGTTACATGTTCTCGCTTTCCTCCTTCTTGGAAAATATTAAAATATTTGATATTCTTGACTTAAAAATATATTTTTTTAATAATACAACTTAAATCCCATTTTAATCTTTTTTTTTTTAATTTTAATTACTTACTTGAATGCAAATCACCCTTAAATTAAAACAATCGATCAAACGAATTTAAAAGCTTTTAAATTTGAAATTTAAATTAATTTTATAAAGCTATTAGTAGTTTATAGCATAAGATAATATCTTAAATTGTATAAAGCTATAAATTTTATTTAAAACTACTTAATAAACATAAGTAAATTTTCAAGAAAAAAATAGTAAATGATTTTTTTCTTTTCAAACTCACTAAACTGAAAGGAGTGTTATATATTGCTTGAATACCCCTATTCAGAATCATGTACTTAATATGTATAAAGTATGCAGTAGGTATACTTATATATGAGCATAACTGCAGAGTTAATTAAATACGTGCATACAGGCGAATACATAGTTACTACTTTTATGCAGTAATAAGTTAAAGGGTTTGCACGAAAATAAATTGTATATTAAAAATAGGCAGAAGAAATCGTAACCTTATTCACTTATGCCTTTTTCTTTGTTATAGATTATTTAGAAATTATTTAAAAATACTGATTTATGACACATAAAAGTTTTTTTGTTTGACCGATAGCCAATTTTTTTGGTTCTTGAAGGATCTTGAAAGTATAACTATTATCCTGAATTTTATTCTTGCACAATCTTTTTATTTTTTGTTAAACTTTTCACAAGAATTTTCTTCATTATTCGTTATAATTTTTGAATTATTATTTTAAGCATGTTTCAGTCAGTTCGTCATACTCATCACAGCAACTTTACTATTGTCATATTGTCATTATTAACGACTACTAGCGGCTGCTTTACAATTAATTTATGCTCAACTACTCGTTGGTACATATGAGCATATAAATTCAGTTATGGACTCTATTATCAGTTTAAAAAGGTATTTTATACTTCCGGTGCGTAGGAAAAAGAACTATGATGATAGTTTGAATGTGCAGCTCATTTATGTGCTTGAGCGAATATACACTCGAGAATAAACAATGATCATTTTATTAAAGAACTACATACATATAAGTTTTTTCTGACGTATGCAAGATGGCTGTAAATTAAAAGTCTATCAAGAACACCATAGAAAGCCCTACGATTTAAGCTAATCTGGCATTATGAAAAAATCTTCTATTTAAGCTTATTAGGGCTATATAAAGACTTCCGATTAAAGCTAATTTAGGTTAATTTTGAATTAAAAAAAAAATCTCTAAAAGTCACCTCTATATCTATTAAGCTTTTTGAGAATTCCCATCTTTTTAGCATTAATCTATTTTACCAATTACTGATAACCAGGGAAACCAAAAATATGCAAAATCATATTTTTTTCTCGGTTTAAAATTAACAAAATAGTAAGTTATTTATCGATTAGAGACAGTTTTAATAATTTTGACATCGATTTGTTACAGCATATGTTTGCATGTCTTGGTCTTAATAGCATATTTTTGCATATTTTGGGTTTAGCTGAATATTTTGTCATATTTTCATTAAAAAAATTCAAGTTTTAGATTATATTTTTACAATTTAAACGGTACATTTTTGCATATTTTATACTTAGGAGCATTATTATGCATACACACCTGCTCAAAATAATAGATACACCTAAGGTCGCTTTATGTAATTAATAAAAAAATCTACATTTTCGTTTATTAAAGAATAAAAAATCAGTTCATACATATTTTAGACGTTAATTTCATAATGACATTACTAGTAAGCAATTTTGATGCTCATAATAATAGATACACTTAAAAGAAAAATCATAAATTAAAAAATAGTTCTGTTTTTATCAAAAATTATTAGGAAATGTTTAGAAAAGACTAATATCCCGTACATCCATTCTTATTTAGGCCAACTTTCTGCATTCGTCTGTACATGCTAGACATCAACATCTGACATGTTTCCAATGAAGTACTGTACCATATATTTTATTTTTTATACTATATTTCATCTCAATGTTTGACAAATTCTTTAGAAAGTATCTTATTCAAATCATTTGACAAGTTGTCTAAATAATTTAGATCCGTTGATGGATCTGGGCGGGTTAAAATATGGACATTATTCTGCGAGAACCCAGAACTTTGTTTCGGGCCATTGTCCTACGGAAATACCCGAAGTAAGTGGAATTTCTCTACGGCATAACAATTTCCAATATATCCCTGTACCCATTGGCATTAATTGTAATTATCAATGCGATAAATAGGACTAACACAATTCCATTACAGGAATTCCCAAACTTTTAACCTCATTCTTAAAGAGTATTCTTTGTGAATTTAACGTAGATTTTTTTCCTTTAGGCCGGTGGACATTTCATTGATTGTCGATTCCAGTCAAATTAATTTTCGTTTGAACAGAAAATAATATGTGCTTTCATTTTTTGCCGTGTTCACATTAGGGCTAAAGTAAATGTATTTTAATACGTTTTAACAGTATCTTAAAATTTTGTATACGCACTGATGGAACTTTTTTAAAAATTTTTCTTATCGGAAATTTGTTTTACACAAAACGAAGCCAAACTGTTTGCGGACCTACTTGATTAAAAATTGTTGAGGAAATAGCCTTCAAAAAATTATGTGGTTCTTTTTTGCCAATACAATAATATTCTTTTCCATTGCTGGGGTTCTTTTATGAGGCTTATTACGAGGTATTTATTTAGTACAATGTTTGTTTCTTCCCATTTTCTGCACCAAAATACAATTTTTTTTTATTATATTTTCAAATTAAGTGCAACTGTTCTTATCATATTACATAAAAACATTCAAAAAAGTACCATAGAATTGGACTTAATATACAAAAAATACAAATTAACTACCCAGCAAAAAAATAACATCCAAAGAAGTCAATAAGATCCTGAACTTATGATCCAGAAGTAGTGCAAATTCGGATCATTTCCAATGAGTTTAACATAGGCTTGACATTGGGGGATGTTCTCTTTTTTGACGCCTATTCACTTAATAGGAAGTCATGTTAGCGATGTCATGAAAAATGTATTTTTATGGTGTTTTAAATCAGTGCAGGAATGTAATTTAAATTGCTTCTGTGGAGTTATTTCCTTCGAATAGAAACAAATGTCATTTTTATTCAAAATTGATATATTTTTTTATGGTCAACAAGGTTAACATCAATGTTTCATCAATGTTTCGCAACAGTAAACTTCATTTGAATCGCTTTTTAATATAATTGGCGGATGCTGTCTAAATAACTTTTTAGGAAGAAGAAAATATACACTATTTGATACTTTGGAAGTAATGAAAAAGTACTTTCTCAAAAATGACTTCCATCTATTTTTACTGGGTACCTGTATCTATTTTTTGAACAACAATTTTTAGCATTTAAATTGAAAACGTGTATGTAAATCAATTTGCATGCTTATGCTTGCCATATTTTTCATTGCAGTGGTATTGCCAGATAAAATTGATTACCAAGAAAAATAATCCGAAGTATTTCTGAAGAATTTTCCAAAGTTATCGTCACTTTAATACATATCATCCTATAAGGTGTATCTATTGTTTTGAGCATATGTGTACATTCAAATAAAGAGCATACTTTTGCATATTTTAAAGTTAAGAGAAAAATTTAGTTTATTTGCCATTCTATGGAATAATAAAAAAAAAAAAAAATAATAAAATTCTTTATTGACATTTTTTTCAAATTCAATTCTCTAGCAATTTTCATCTTATAAATTATAGAAATTTGAAATTTTCTGATAAAATGTATTATCATTGAATATTTTTAGATATAAAAATATAGTTTGCCCTGCTGCTAGCTATTAAAAAGTATAATTTTTCCAAAAATCATTATATTCGTTCATCAAATAAAATCTTTACGTAATTTAAATTATTTATGCTAGTTCCCAGTATAAGTAAATAACGTTATTAAGTAAACATTTTTAATCATTTATTTATTCCCACCCATTTTGGACTTTGTCAAAAATTCTTAATCGTATGACACATACAGTATTTCGTATGAACATTAAAAATATTTTAATTAATATTTTTCCCATTTATAATTAATATTTGCTGTGTTTAATGAAAATCCATTTGTAAATAATAATCGTATAAAATTAAATGCAAACGAATGCCAAATACCTAGCAACAAATAAAAATTAATTTAATACGTAATATAAAGAGTAAAGATTATATTTTGAAATATAGCTACGTTTAAAATTAATAATAAATAAAATTTAAAGCAATTTTCTGTAACTAAATGATTGAAAAATTATAAAAAAAAATGTATCTTATACCTGTATTCTATATATGTATATTATAATTTGACTTCTCAGAAGTTATGTGGTAACTTGTGTTTTCTACTTTAATTATGAAAACTCGTAAAGATACTTCTAATATATAATTTTATTTATAAATTTTTCTTCTTTCTCAAAAACTAAAAACTATAAGTCATTAAAATTTTAAATTTTTAGTTTTAAGTACATATCAATTTTAATGAGGTTTTGTGTGAAATTATTAAATTTTAATTTAAATACAACTAAATATAAATTATGAATTATTGAAGACAAAGAAATATGAGTACTTGAAGTTATTTTTAAATAATTATCAATTATTATTAATATAGGTCATTTACATATATGTTTATATGGCAAGGAGAGAATAGTATATGTTTTGTTAGTATATTTTGCGTATGATTATTCCTTTAAGGTATGCAGATGAATTTTTGAATTTTATTAAAAATTCAAATTGTACAGGATTGATTAATGTAATTTATTTTCAGCTGGTAGCAGTATAATGGATGTTTTATTAAACAAAAGTTGCCATCAGAAGGCAGTCGTTGAGAAAAATGACCTAACCTAAAAAATTAAAGAAGTACCATTAGAAAAACAAAAAAGTACCACAAAGTCCCCTCCTATGGATTCTCATTCAGTTAGCACCACATGTCCTTAATTTCATGTTTCTAGGTTCACAATTATAGAAAATTCAAAAAGTACCATTGGAAAAACAAAAAAGTACCACAAAGACCCCTCTTGGACCATGCATGTTTAATTTCATGTTTCTAGGTTAAATATTACAGAAAATGAAAAAAGTACCATTAGAAGAAGAAAAAAGTACCACAAAGTTCATCCTCATGAATTCTTACCCACAGGATGTTTCTATGTTTAATGTAAAATGGAAAATTCATTATTAAGTTTGAATAAAATGTAAGTTCCCGCCTTTACCCTCTTTTTGGTACTTTTTTTACCCATAGAATTATCAGAAATTGTATTCCAATGAGTTTCTAAATTATAGTGAGATCCCATATTAAAATACGCATATGGTTATGTCAATAAATATAAAAAAATTTTTTTATGAAAAATGTACCAAAAATAGGTACGATTTTTACCCCTTAAACGTTCAAATTTCGAAAAAGTACCAAATTTATATTTCTAGTTTTTTGATAAGTTATGAATACGGCATAAATTTTATTTGTATGTTGATTGGTTTCAAAGATACATATGGTGACAAAAAAGTACCAAAATACAGTTTTTACCCGTTTTCTCCCTAAAAGGGCCGATTTTCAAAAAAGTACCAGACACCTGTCCGATTATTTTTTAAATAAATAACGACAACTATTCAACTTTTTGTATATAGAGTTACCGATTCTCTCTAGCTTCAGCCGTTTGGGCTGTGGGATGATGAATCAGTCAGTCACGTTACTCTTTTATATATATAGATATATATAGGTAAAGTAAAAAAAGTTCCCATTAAAAATAAGTGCCGTCAGAAAAGATGGCTTTCATTTGGAAGTAATTTTTTAGGAAGTACTTTTTCACTACTTCCAAAGTATAAAATATTGTATGTTTTTTTCTTCTTAACAAATTGTTTAAACAGCATTCGCAGATGTTATTAAAAAGCGATTTAAATGAAGTTTACTGTTGAAATACATTGATGAACGGTTTTTGTTATCGCAAATATTTACCTTGTTGACCATACAAAAAATTATATTTATTTTTAATTAAAAATTACTTTAAAAACGACATTTGTTTCTATTCGAAGGAAATTACTCCATTAAATTACATTCCTTGTACTGATTTAAAACAACACTATTAAAGTACATTTTTCATGACATTGGGAACATGACTTCCTACGAAGTGAATAGGCGTTAAAAAAGGGAACATCCTCCAATGACAAGCCTATGTTAAATTCATTGGAAATGATCCGAATTTGCACTAATTCTGGATCAAAAGTTCAGTATCTTATTGACTTCTTAGGATGTTCTTTTTTTGCTGGGCGTAGTCTAATTCTTCTAGCCCGATTTTATATAAGAATGGTGATTGATGTCGATCACTTTACTTACTTGCTGAAGGCTGAAGTTGTCTGCAGTTAGGGCGTTAATTGGTCACATCAGAGTTGATTTTGTTTGTTCACTAGTGTGAACAGATTATATGCACTTAATTTTTTTGCGCAGTACTTCAATCGACTTGCAGATCCTTTGATCATATTTTATTGAACATGCTGTTTAATATTATTATATTAAATAAGATAAAATTATTTAAACATTTATGAAAATGTAGAGGCATATGCGACCAAAAATTACAGTCCATCGCTTTGTTTTTAGATCGCTCGTCTGAGTCAGAGGTAAATTTTGCAAAAAAAAAAAAAAAAAAACATTCGGACGGAAGTAATTAAATCATTACATAGCTTAAAATTGACCCGTAGTAAATTATATATTGCTTGGTATTGTATCGTCTAAGAAGATTATATAATGCTGACTCAATTTGTTTTTGAGATATACGAAAAAAATCTTTTAAATAATGTACTTTAATGGAAAAACTTCCATTTCCCCGTTCTACTGTAGTAGGTGCTTTCTTCTTTTTGTTAATTCGTCCGCTTTCTCATTACCTAGAATATTCTTATGGCACCCAGCAAAAATTAATGTTATGCTTCTCACTATGCGTTAAAAGCTCTTTGTAACCTAATATTATCTGTCTTTAGTTTTTAAACCATAAAAAGTCCTAAATTTCAGTTCATTGCAAAAAACACCACAACCACACAGTGGGGTCAAACGCAAATTTTTTGGTAATAAATCTGTATCTCCTAAACTACTGGTTGGATTAAATTGAAATGTATGGAAGAGTTGCAGAGGAGGACCTAAGCTTTCAGAAAAATTATCTTGCAGTCAACCTGTGATAACACAAGAAAATCTACAGGGTGTCAAAATTGACTACCTCGAGTATGTAAAAGTTTAAAAAAATCGTAACTTATAAAAATGAAGTCCGATTTTAAAGATTTTTATATTTCTGTAAAGTGCTTGGCAAGATAAAGAAAAAATAAGCTTACTCACCTAAGTTATCTCTTACAGTTAAAAAGATATTTTGACTTGAATTTTGAATTTTTGATTTTTTGCCTCGACTTTCTTTCGTTTTTCGGGAATAAGTCCTGGGATATATGAGGTAAAATTTTTTTAAAAATATTTTGTAATTTGCTATATATTTTAAAATAACATGCTGAAAGAATTTTTGGATTATCTCAATGCGTCTAGACGTGAAAAATATTCAAAGTCAGCACTCTGAAATTGGTATGAAAAACGGCTACTTTTTACAAAAATATAGTACAATTCTTTCACTTTTTTCTCAAAGTTCCGTTAAAGAAAAAATTTTGTTCTTTATATATTTCAAAAGACAAGGCTTCATAAATGGTTAATGTAGAAATTTTGAACTGATTTAGGCTTGCACCCTACATCAGGCATTGGTCGAAAATGCTGAATTTTGGAAAAAGTTAAATTTTTGTCGATTAATAAAAAAAATTTCACGGAAGTTTTTTTAAATTTTTTGACGATATTTCATCCAGAAATAGATTTAGAACAATTTGACACTAAACTGCTTCCCGCCCGGCCAAAATCGAATGCAGGAGAGCAGATTTCATGAAAAAAGTAAATTTTTTAAACGACTTTTTGTAATTGCATAAAAAAACATATTATCATAATATTTTCGCCATTATTTCTTAAGTAGTGTATAAAATATATATTGATCTTTCAGTCCTGAAAAAATTATTAGAAAAGCTTTACAAATCAATTTTTGCCAATTTTTCAAAATTAAAAAATATAAAAAAGATATAAAAACCAAAAAAAATAATGTTTTGTAAAACAAAACTCCGCCTATTTTCCAAAAACTAATAAAATATTACAAGAATATAAAAATAGACTTATTTATCAATTCATTGATGTATAATATGTATATATAGATCATTTTAAAAGCATTATATCAAATCTGACAACTTAGGTCAACTTTCACAAAATTCATTGTTTTGCAATATTTCCATATGTGCGTATACGTAACATACAATTGTATTGGCGTGTTTTGGTTGTTGAACGAGATAATATTCGTAATAATCGCTTATATTTATTAAATATTGTTTATTTTTGAAAAATTGCCAAAAATTTATTTGTAAAGCTTTTTTAATGATTTTTTTAGGAGTGAAAGATCGATATATATTTTATACACTACATAAGAAATAATGGCGAAAATATTATGTTAATATGCTTTTTTATGCAATTAAAAAAAGTCATTTCAAAAATTTACTTTTTTCATGAAATCTGCTCCCTGCATTCGTTTTTGGCCGGGCGGGAAGCAGTTTAGTGTCAAATCGTTCTAAATCCATTTTTTGATGAACTATCGTCGATAAATTTAAAAAAGCTCGCGTGACATTTTTTTTATTAATCGACAAAAATTTAAATTTTTCCAAAATTCACCATTTTCGACCAATGCCTGATGTAGGGTGCAAGCCTAAATCAGTTCAAAATTTCTACATTAACCATTTATGAAGCCTTGTCTTTTGAAATATATAAAGAACAAAATTTTTTCTTTAACGGAACTTTGAGAAAAAAGTGAAAGAATTGTACTATATTTTTGTAAAAAGTAGCCGTTTTTCATACCAATTTCAGAGTGCTGACTTTGAATATTTTTCACGTCTAGACGCATTGAGATAATCCAAAAATTCTTTCAGCATGTTATTTTAAAATATATAGCAAATTACAAAATATTTTTAAAAAAATTTTACCTCATATATCCCAGGACTTATTCCCGAAAAACGAAAGAAAGTCGAGGCAAAAAATCAAAAATTCAAAATTCAAGTCAAAATATCTTTTTAACTTTAAGAGATAACTTAGGTGAGTAAGCTTATTTTTTCTTTATCTTGCCAAGCACTTTACAGAAATATAAAAATCTTTAAAATCGGACTTCATTTGTATAAGTTACGATTTTTTTAAACTTTTACATACTCGAGGTAGTCAATTTTGACACCCTGTAGATTTTCTTGTGTTATCACAGGGTGACTGCAAGATAGTTTTTCTCAAAGCTTAGGTCCTCCTCTGCAACTCTTCCATACATTTTAATTTAATCTAGCCAGTAGTTTAGGAGATACAGATTTATTACCAAAAAATTTGCGTTTGACCCCACTGTGAACCAGTTCATCAGTAATTTTAGAACAATCAGTGTAAAAATTTAATTCTGAAGACTTGACATTTTGTTTTAACTAATCATCCAGTGATGGAAAATTGGTATTTAATTATTTTTCAATACATTGTAGGGTTTTAAATAATCTGTTATACAGCCTCCAGTTACATCTCTTATTATCTCCGAGTGACGCATCTTTTCAATGAATCAGTTTGCTTTAGTACAGGGGTTCTCACAAGACCTCGCTTCGCGACCCCCTTATGACATTGCAATGGAAGCGCGACCCACTACAATTTTGACTAATTTAAAAATCAGAAAAAATGTAAGATAAAGTAATTTTAAAAAATAATATTAATAATTTCGACATTGTTTTCCTTGAATATTAAGAGACTTTTTCGTATAATTAATCTAATATTATTGTCTGCGTCCACAAAAGATCGAATCTCTGTTTTGAGGGACAAAAGAGTGAAAAAATATATTTTTACATAAAAATGTATGTTGAAGAGAAATTGTTTAATATTTTTAGGGCTTAGGAGCCAACAAGCGGATAAGCTTTCCTATATTTCAACTACAAAATGCTTTTAAATCTGTTGATTCAAAATTAAATTCAACGAATTTCAACTCTTTTTGAAATTAATCTGGAACTTTCTTAATACTTATGTACATTGAAAGGACTTTTTGTTTTTAAATTACAAAGTTG
Source organism: Protophormia terraenovae (assembly GCA_951394005.1). Taxonomy (NCBI): domain Eukaryota; kingdom Metazoa; phylum Arthropoda; class Insecta; order Diptera; family Calliphoridae; genus Protophormia; species Protophormia terraenovae. The sequence continues at coordinate 86,765,607 of OX596075.1, forward strand.
TTTAAATAAATTTTCTTTATATATCCGGGAAATTTATCGATAAATTAAAAGATTTGTATACTGAAAACGATGTTATTAAAAGTTCTTGGCATATTACTGTGTGTGTGTGTGACATATTTTTATATTTTTATAAAATAAAAGTAGAATTTCATGTGAAAAAAAACTATAGTTTCATCAAATTTAAGTGAAGTACATATTTATCTTTTTAATTAATTGTTTACCCTGCCATATCATAAAGTTTTCTTCATACTGTGGACAGTAGTGTTCCGTAGACAAAAATTTTGTAGGAAGACCCCTCAAACGATGCGTAAAAATTAGCTTAATATGGGAAAAATATTAAAAACATTTTTAAAATTGATCTTCAGTTCTCTACCAGCGATTGAAAGTCACGGATCTAGAACATTTCGTCCAAAAATAGCATTGAGTTGTGTCTTGAAATGGGTATCAAACAATTTGTAATTTTTAGCCAATTAAAAAAAAAAAAATAATTATTTAAAAATTTTTGGTCCATAAACCGTAATTTTAGTACAACATACAAAAAAATCTATATTTTTCTTAACAAATTTTATTTTGTTTCCTTTATGGCTAAAATATTAAAAAAATGCATTGTAGTAATAAGTACTGTTGATAATATATGATTTTCTTAAAAAGTCTTCTAGCGAAACAAAATTCCATGGAATAAAATTTTAAAATATTTTTTCCATAACCAGCATAAGATTATGAATTTTTTTATACCCACTTCGATTAAATTTAGGCTAAACTTTTTTGACCAAAATGTATGGGACCCATGACCCAAACAAATTTTTACACATCGTTTAAGAGGTCTTCCTACATATAAATTTCGAAAAAGGCTTTCATCATTGTTTCATGATCATTGTTGTCTTTATCAAACATAATATTTTCAATCAAATGTTCCTTCATTAGTAGTTTCTAAAAAGAACTCATTTTAGGAAAAAAAAACTTTACGCTTGTATTTAATTTGGATATATTTTGTAAAAGGATGTATTTCCATTTTTAATGAATCTATTAAATAAATAAAAAATTAAATAATAATAAATATTTAAATTTTTATAGTTTCATGCTTTTATTGGAATTTCCATTTGAACTTCTAAATAATATTCATATTAAAAAATTGTCTGTTTAAGAATATTTTTCAAAAACTCTTCGCGACCCCTCACGAATGTCCTTACGGACCCCTTGTGGGTCGCGGACCCCCATTTGAGAACCGTTGCTTTAGTATGTTAAGGGTTATCCTTACTGATTACGTAACATATAAATCCAAAGGTATAAATTATTCAATAAAACCTCTAAGGCTGCTGTCGGCGTGGCTTTTATCGCCCCGTGAGACCCAACAGTGCACAGTGGGGCAGAACCGAAATTTTTTGGAAATAAATCTGTAACTTCTGATCGGCTATATCTTTAAGATATCTTTAAAAACAAAGATTTTTTTAAAATATTTATAGTTTCTCAAAAAAACATTTTTTTACAGAAATATTATTTCAATTTCAAAAATCAGAAAATGTATAAACTCGATTTTTTTCATCTAATATACATTACTTAACTGACATAATTCTTTGTTATACAGAAAAAGATTGAAATCAATATCTTTTATAGAACCGAAACTATGCCACTTTAAAGTTTATTAAGTCAAGTTAAGAATAAGTGTATAAAAATGCAGTTGTCAAGTGGTCAAATTGACAATTCATCAAAATAGTTGAATTACTATTATTTTTGTTTAATTATTCAAATGTCTGAAAGCAAAAAAGTAACATAAATATCCAGAATTAAATCAAAATGTCCATTTGTATATTCAGCATCAAGTCTAACTATTAGTATTTGGTGGAGGATTTTTTTTTTGTCGACCAGTGTTATTTGTGGGTAATTTATAGATCTGTGGCTGGGTCACTAAATATGGTCTAATAAGGAGTGAGATCCAAAAATTCTTAACATACATTTTGCCTCATAACTTTTTTCGGAATCAGTATTAAACATTTTTTTTGATCTAGTTATCATGGAAAAATACTTCAGTTATTATTTTTAATAACAACCATGTTAATTTGTCCTTATTTTCTTCAAAATAAGTGACGGAAAAGATTTACGTCCTACAAGTTATTAAAAAATTTTAAAAAATCCAAATAGGTCTTACAAATAATTGGCCACAGAATTAAATGTCGTCCGTAAAACCGTTTCTAATGTTATTAAACAGTATCAGGAGAATTTGACTATTGATGTGAAATCTAGTTCGGTAAGAAAAAAGGACCACATGATATAGGGAAGGCCAGAAAATTGAAGGCATATTGAAAGGAACTCCAAACACATCTGGTAGAAAAGCAGCTCAGTTTTCTCAGTGCTTCGACTATTTGGTGCGAAAATTTAAAGTTAATGGAAAAGTTGGTAACATATAAAGTTCAAAAAATTCCAAACTGGAATTCTGCAAAAAAAAAATTACAAGCCAAAAATAGGACTCGGAATTTAAAACCAAATTTCATACAAAAATACTCAAGCTGTATAATTGACGAAGAAACGTAGGTGCTGGCAGAATCTTCGCAGCTTGTGTCTCAAACATTTTTATTGCTAATGCTGGAAGCAATGTTGGAGATAAGTTTAAGATCCAACAGCAGCAAAAATTTCTTACAAAATTCATGGTATGACAAGCTTTTTGCAGTTGTGGCAAAACAGGAAAGTCATTCGATACATTCGGATCTATAAATACCAAAATATGCATAAAGGAATATTTGCAAAAAAGACTTCTCCTTTTCTTAAGAAAGCACAACGTGTCCACATATTTTTGAACCCATTTGGTATCATGTCACTACGGTAAGAAAGCTCTGGAGTGGTACCAAATCAATAACATAGTTTTAGTACCAAGAGAGGTCAATTTTCAAAATTGTCCATAGCTTAGACCAATGAAGAGATATTGAGCTCTTGTGAAAAGTGAATTCAAGAGCACAAAAAAGGTGTCCCAAAATACCGAAGATTTTAACAGAAGATGTGCACACTGTTCCAAAAAAGTGACTGAAGCAACTATCAAATCTCCAAAGAAAGGGTTTTCAAAGATGGTTCACAATTTTATAATTAGTGGTTAGAACCATAAACGTTATATATTTCTGTGATCTGTGCTAAATTATCAAATGATTAAAAAAATAATGAAAACCCTAAGATCAACCGTTTCCAAGTTATTGAATATTATGTATGTTAAGAATTTTTCGATCTCACTCCTTATAAACATAAATATAAACATGTAATACAGAAAATGTTTTTTGAAATTTATTAAAGACCTATAAGGATAGAACTGTTTTTATTAATTAACAAAACTTCAAAAGTTTCCGTTACATAAGGGGTTAATAGAATAATATAAAGTAATATAGTTGATATAGGCTTGATGTTAAAGTTTCTTGTTGTTATTTACATCATAACCTAAATATTGGTATATTTGTTTGACTATGTACTTTTAACCATATTTATAACTTTGTTTAATACCAAACATACAATCACCACAATATCATACAGAATACAACTTATAACTGAAATATAATTTTCCTTTAAATAACAACAACAACTTGCTCTCACATACATAAGTATAAATGTGTGTGTGTGTGTGTTTGAACAATTATTTATAAAGGCTCCATTTCCATTTCATTCATCCATATTTCAAAAACTTATTCATTCATGTTTTGTTTGTTGTAGGTTTGTGGGTTTTTGTTGCTGACTGTTTTGAACCACTTTCACTCTTAAAGTTTTTATGTTGTTGTAGTTGTTGTTTCTTCCGATGCAGTAGTCAATGTAGTTGATGATGCTGATCTTGTGTTTGTTATTGTTGTTGCTATTGCTCCTCTTAAGTATGTTTCCTTATTGTACGATATATGTACATAAGTAGAAGAGTATATTGAGTTCAACTTGGAAATCATGTTTCCAAACACCACATATGTATGTGTATGTGTAAGTGTGTATTAGGTAAGTGGTGTACCTCCAGGTACTTAAAGCATAAGGGAACAAAAATGTTTAAGTTTTCTACGTCTCTCCTTAAAACAAATATAAATTGTAGGTTTACATGTTAAAGAGATTTCAAAAAGATCGATAATTTTTTTTATTTTTGTACTTTTTTAATAAATTTGTATTCTTTATTTTCTGAATTAATGTTTAATCAAGTTTTGCGTACCACCCTAATGCCAGTACTTATACGTATATGTAGTTTTATGTTACAACATTTAACTAACAGGTTTCTGTTTCTTTTTTTAATTCATTCATTTAGTTTTTTTTACCTGTGTTTTAAGCACACATTTTCAAACCAATAAATATTTTTGCAGCCTTGTCTTTTAGAAAAATTTAACCCAGTTTTCTTTATAAGTAAAGACAAACAGTATAACACAAATAAATAGCACTTTTTAAAGTTCAATTCTTGTATAAATGTTCTTTTCATTTAAGAAACTTGAATCGCAATTTGAAATGTGTTTAGTAAATGATTTGAACGTAAGCAAAATAAGGGCGAAATGATTTTAAAAACTGCAATTGATTTTTTTATAAAAATATTCCTTAGTAATGTTTTGTATGCCATAGAGTATACCCATCATAGATCATTTTAAGAAACCGATTTGGCGATTTGATTCTGTCTTCCTATTGTCTGTCTTGTAAAAAATGGAACAATAAAAAAGTGTTTAAAGAAACTTTACATTACAAACTTCAAATTAAATTTATGAACTTAATATTACATAACACCATGTGCTCTTTAGCCAACCACCTCTGCTTTAATGTGTGTATTTTAAGATATTTCTAGCTCCGTTTTATTTACAAGTTTTCCTTGCCTAGGTAAACTTGTAAATCAATAATAGTTGTGTTGCATAAAACTAAATTAAAAGGATGTGTGTGTATAAAAATCTCTCCTCCACCCATTTCTTTTCCATTTCCATGTTAAGCTAAAACTTTAATTTCTTTTAATTACTTTTTATGAAAGTTAATCCATAGAATTTCATAACTGATAAATAATTTAATTTTCTTTTCTTTTTCTCTTTTGCAGGTAAGTTTTATGTTGTTTTGAAACTTGTAACACATCTATAAATGAGGAACTCACTCGTACAACTCATAACTCGATAGACAAGTAAGTTGAGTTGCAATTTATTATGTTTTTCTCCAATAAAAACAAAAAAAAACTAAAGAAATATTTAAACGAATTAGGAAATTGTAAGTTTTTAAATATAGCAGAAAACCTATTTAAAAAAAATTTAATTTTATTTAAAAGGATAATTCTTATAAATTTCATTGGTTACTGCTTCTAATCTTTTATGTTTTATTAATGAAATATTTCTATTTTAATACCTTATCTTATATTTTTTCCTGATCATCTTTTTAAATTTTATTGCAATGTAAAAAATTTCAAAAATACTGTTGTTAGTCTTGCAACAAAGATAAATAGATACCCAGGTGTTTCAAATTGTTTAATGTACCTCCATAAATTTTGTGCAAAACTTCCTTTTAACTTTGGTTATTAAATGCATGCCACAAATACTCAAGCCACATAAACTATCAAAATAAATTTTAAAAATTACGATAAAAATAAATAAAAAAAGTAAAGAAAAAGAATGAAAAATATATAATTTTTTTTATAAAACAGTGAAAGTTCTCTGTAAAGTCGCAGGAACAATTTTCTAAGAAAAATTTCTCTGTGAAATCGCAGGAACAATTTTCTATAGAAAATTTTCTCTGTGAAACCGCAGAAACGATTTCTATAGAAAGTTTCCCCTGTGAAACCGCAGGAACAATTCTGTATAAAAAATTGTCTCTGTAAAAACCGCTGGAACAATTTTCTATAGAAACAATTTCAGTCTAAGAAAGATACTAATTTTCTGTAGAAAATTTCTCTGCTAAAGAGATAAATTTTCTGTTCTCCGTATGAAGTCAATTTTATATAGAAAATTTTTCTAGAAAGATATCTCTTTTCTGTAGAAAATTACCCTACGAAAGAGATCAATTTTCTATAGAAAAATTCTTTTTGAATCCGGGAACAATTTTCTATAAAAAATTCTCTGTAGAAAATTTTCTTTGTGAAATCACGGAACAATTTTCTATAGAAAATTTCTCTACGAAAGAAATAAATTTTCTATAGAAAAATTCATTTTAACCCGAGAAAAATTGTCTAAAATTTTCTCTGTGAAACTGAGATACATTTTCTATAGAAAATTTTCTCGGTGAAACTGAGATACATTTTCTATAGAAAATTTTCTCGGTGAAACTGAGATACATTTTCTATAGAAAATTTTCTCGGTGAAACTGAGATACATTTTCTATAGAAAATTTTCTCGGTGAAACTGAGATACATTTTCTATAGAAAATTTTCTCGGTGAAACTAAGATACATTTTCTATAGAAAATTTTCTCGGTGAAACTGAGATACATTTTCTATAGAAAATTTTCTCGGTGAAACTGAGATACATTTTCTATGGAAAATTTTCTCTGTGAAAATGAGATACATTTTCTATAGAAAATTTTCTCTGTGAAACTGAGTTACATTTTCTATAGAAAATTTTCTCTGTGAAACTGAGATACATTTTCTATAGAAAATTTTCTCTGTGAAACTGAGATACATTTTCTGTAGAAAATTTTCTCGGTGAAACTGAGATACATTTTCTATAGAAAATTTTCTCTGTGAAACTGAGATACATTTTCTATAGAAAATTTTCTCTGTGAAACTGAGATACATTTTCTATAGAAAATTTTCTCTGTGAAACTGAGATACATTTTCTATAGAAAATTTTCTCTGTGAAACTGAGATACATTTTCTATAGAAAATTTTCTCTGTGAAACTGAGTTACATTTTCTATAGAAAATTTTCTCTGTGAAACTGAGTTACATTTTCTATAGAAAATTTTCTCTGTGAAACTGAGTTACATTTTCTATAGAAAATTTTCTCGGTGAAACTGAGATACATTTTCTATAGAAAATTTTCTCTGTGAAACTGAGATACATTTTCTATAGAAAATTTTCTCTGTGAAACTGAGATGAATTTTCTATAGAAAATTTTCTCTGAGAAACTGAGATACATTTTCTATAGAAAATTTTCTCTGTGAAACTGAGATACATTTTCTATAGAAAATTTTCTCTGTGAAACTGAGATACATTTTCTATAGAAAATTTTCTCTGTGAAACTGAGATACATTTTCTATAGAAAATTTTCTCTGTGAAACGGAGATGAATTTTCTATAGAAAATTTTCTCTGTGAAACTGAGATGAATTTTCTATAGAAAATTTTCTCTGTGAAACTGAGATGAATTTTCTATAGAAAATTTTCTCTGTGAAACTGAGATGAATTTTCTATAGAAAATTTTCTCTGTGAAACTGAGATGAATTTTCTATAGAAAATTTTCTCTGTGAAACTGAGATGAATTTTCTATAGAAAATTTTCTCTGTGAAACTGAGATGAATTTTCTATAGAAAATTTTCTCTGTGAAACTGAGATGAATTTTCTATAGAAAATTTTCTCTGTGAAACTGAGATGAATTTTCTATAGAAAATTTTCTCTGTGAAACTGAGATGAATTTTCTATAGAAAATTTTCTCTGTGAAACTGAGATGAATTTTCTATAGAAAATTTTCTCTGTGAAACTGAGATGAATTTTCTATAGAAAATTTTCTCTGTGAAACTGAGATGAATTTTCTATAGAAAATTTTCTCTGTGAAACTGAGATGAATTTTCTATAGAAAATTTTCTCTGTGAAACTGAGATGAATTTTCTATAGAAAATTTTCTCTGTGAAACTGGGATGAGTTTTCTATAGAAAATTTTTTCTGAAAAACTGGGATGAGTTTTCTATAGAAAATTTTTTCTGAAAAACTGAGATCAGTTTTCTATAGAAAATTTTCTCTGTAAAACTGAAACTGAGATAAATTTTCTGTAGAAAAATTTCTCTGTAAAACTGAAACTGAGATAAATTTCCTGTAGAAAATTTTCTCTGTGAAACTGTTTCTATAGAAAATTTTCTTTGTAAAACTGAAACTGAGATGAATTTTTCATAGAAGATTTTCTCTGTGAAACTGAAACTGAGATGAATTTTCTATAGAGAATTTTCTCTGTGAAACTGAAATTGAGATGAATTTTCTACAGAAATACATTTTCAATAGATTTTTTGTGTATTAATTTTATATGGAAACCGGGAACAATTCTCTATAGTATAGAGTCTATACAAAATTTCTCTGCAAATTTTCTAACGAAAATTTTTCCACGTAGAAAATTTCTTTAAGAAAAATATACATTTTCTGTAGAAAATGTCTCTGAGAAAGAGATAAATTTTCTAAAAAAAAATTATCTTGGAAGAGATCAATTTTCTATAGAAAATGTATGTGAGAAAGAGATCAATTTTCTGTACAGAATTTCTCTTTGAAAGAGATCAGTTTTCTGTTTAAAAATTTCCTGTGAAACCGATCAATTTCTATATAAAATTTCTCTGAGAAAAATATCAATTTTCCGTATCAAATTTTACTGTGAAAGAGATAGATTTTCTAGAGAAAATATCTCAGTGAGAGAAATCTGTTTTCTGTAGAAAATTTCTTTATGAAAGAGATAAATTTTCTATAGAAAGTTTCTTTGAGAAAGAGATAAATTTTCTATAGAAAGTTTTTTTAAGAAAGAGATCAATTTTCTATAGAAAATTTTTCTGGAAAAGGTACTTTTTATGTATGAAATTCTTGATTAAAATTTGCATCCTTCACTTCAACTATTTCTGTTTATTTCATTTGCTTTGATTTTTTTCTTCCTCATTTATTTATAATGCACCACTCATGTCTGTCTTATTAAAATAAATTCTTTGTGCAACCAGCTAATTATTGCAACATTTGTAAGTGTACTTAAGTATTTACACAATTCTTTTCATCAGTTAAAAAAAAAAAAAAAAAACGAAAATATTTTATTTCTAAAGGTCAAGGCCTACTTAAATTCTCTTTGTCTCTTACTCTTAAACTTTTTAACGCATAGACAAAGTTACGAGTACAAATTAATTAAAATGTGTCTGTATATTTTATATCATGTGATGATGAAAACGATGATAACTGCATTTTAAATGTTCCCCTTACCTCAATTACTATGTTGCATTCATTTAATACAATTCTTCTTTAGTAGTTTAATGTTGCCAATTAATTAGGTTCTCGTTTTCATTTCAATTTAGTTCATTTTTTTTTTCGTTTATTTATTTATTTATTTATTTATTTATTTATTTATTTATTCATTATACTTGTGAATAGTAAAGAAAAAAATTATCTCTGGCAATTGTCACAACAATTTTTAAATAATAAAACAAAAATAAACGAAATGAAATAAAGTACCAACACTAGACTACACTTAACAAAACATTTTATTTATTAACTAGGAGAATAAAAAAAGTATAAATTAAAATACACTACCTGTAAAAGAAATCTGTATCAAAACCCTTTTTTTTATTTAAGAATGAAAAAAGCTCTTCAAAAACTTTTGTTAATGAGCAAAAACAAAAGACAACAAAAATTTTGCAAATGTAAATTAATTGTACAGTAAAGGGCATAATATTAGGAAAAGGTTTTTATTTTTTTTACAAAAAAGAGATTAGTTTTCTAAAGAAAATTTTCGGTCGCAAAATGGATACTTTCCTCCGGCAGATTACCGCAAAATATTTGCTGTTTTGTCAGACATTGTACTTTAGTTTTTCTTCAATTTTTTTTTTTTATTTTATTTTTCTTTTTGTTAATTTCTACTCTACTATACTTTTGTTTTGTTGTCATCTTCATCTAACAAAAAGTTCATTTATTTTCTACTGCTGCATTTAAATTGTAAAAAACGTTTGCATTGAATCTAAAAAAAGAACTGAAATGCATGAACAAAAAAATACATCTGTATTGTCAAGGTCATGTTTGGGACATTTTGATAAATAGTTTTCTTTTGAGATATTTTACTCTATTTTTTTCTGTTTATTTTTTTACACGTATTTACAATTTGGGTGTTTATCTGGCTTTAAGCATTTTTTATTGATAGATAAACAATTTTTCTTCTTAAGAGAGGTGTTCAACTACAAAAGATAAAAAAAAGACAAATTCTTTTTATATTATAAAAAAAAAAATCTATCTTCTTTTCAACCACAACTTTTCAAATATGTATGTAAGACTTTGTGTATTTTTATGTCATCAATAAAGATGAATGGAAATAAATAAATTCAACTTCCTCATTTCCTATTTGGAAATGTAAAAGCTATTTTTTTTTCTATATGAGATTGAATCAAAAGGAAATAGAATAAATAAATCACAGATGTCAGCCAAGATAAAGACTTTTATAGATGATTTATTTAATCAACACACACTCATAAAGAAGAATAATATTTCAAATGAATAAAAGGATATTCTCTGCAATTTTTTATATATTTTAAGCCTTTAATTTGGCATATTTTCAAAAGGTTTTATCTCTTATGAAATTTGACAAGAAATAATATGTTCAATTGTCACAGGTATTTCAGGAAATGTGTGACTTTTTTTTTAGAAATAAACTTCTCTCTTAATTTAAAAGAATATCTGTAGATATAGAAAAAAAAAATAAGGAATGCATTTTCATATAAATTTATTTTTGACCGAAATATTTCCACTTCTAATGTTGCTCTTTCACAACAAAATTTTCTTTTCGAAGGAATTTTCAATAGACAGCATATATTTTTACACTGAAATTTTCTAATCAAAATTCTTACCTTATTTGAAGACATATATTTAATATGTAAAAAGAAATTCCTATTTTTTATGAAATTTTTTTCTTTTTGAAATTTGTTTCTTTGGTAAAATTTTTTATTGAAAATTCTTTTGAGAAAATTTTCTATAGAGTTTTCTCCTTTTTCACAAAAAATATTTCTATAGAGAACATTTCGTTTTTTCAAATAAATTTTCTATGAGTGATTCCATATCAAAACGGACAAAAATCAGAAATTTCGGATTTGATATCTCCGATTTCAATGAAATTCGCTGCAGACATTAAGTATTGCAAATGTTGCTCAAATCACAATTTTTCTGAGTAAAGAGTCCCCCCGGTCCAAAAATATGGCGTTTCAAAAATCAAACAATGGTTGATTTTTTTCCAAAAGTAATCACACTTTATTGCTCATAACTTCTAAAATATACATTGTACAATTTGTATTTTTATTTCATTTAATAGAAAAACGAATTGAATTTAAAACGGACAGTAAAATATTTATATACTTCAAAAGTTCAAAGGTTAAAATTGATAATATAAATATTAATGCTTAATAACTCAAAAAACGGTATTTTAAAATCCTTAAAAATTACATATATTTGTGCCAAATTTCAAGTTGGAGCCTCTTTTGCTTTAGGAATTATGAAGTGAAATATGTAAAAAGGTATATTTTTTGTGTGTAAAATTTAAAATATTTACAAAAATTATTTTGAAATACTTTTTTCTATGAACACATATTTAAAAAAAAAAAAAAAAAATAAAATTTTATATACAAAATTTTACTTCAGTTTATATTTTGTTACATAACTTCTGAACTAAATGAGTGTCCAACATGAAATTTAGCACAAGCATGAAGAAGAGTTGCATTAATATTATATAATATTTTTTTGCATTTTAAAAATATCGTTTTCGGAGATATAATGGTTTATTTTTTGAAAGTCTTATTTTGACCTTTGAACTTTCGATGTAAATTAACTCACTATATATCATTTTTGAGATAATGTCCATATTTTTAAAATTGCACAAAAAATAACTTTTTATTTTCTATTGCTTAGGAGTTATTAATTATTGGATTTTATTTTTGTCCATAACTCCTAAAATAAATAAGGCTCCGACCTAAAAGTTTAATATCCATGTGGAGAAAAATTATGTCTATAATATATAATTTTTTAAGAATTTTAAAACTACCGGTTTTCGAGATATAATAGTTTGAATTTTTTTATCTCCAACTTTGACCTTTGAACTTTTGAAGTAAAAAATTTTTTATATAACGTTATGAACCAAGTATATTTAAAAAGTTATTAGAAGTTAAATAAGTATTCATTTGTAAAATATTTAATATTTAAAAAGTTATTAGAAGTTAAATAAGTATTCATTTGTAAAATATTTAATATTTTTTCGTTTTTTAAACCGTCATATTTCTGGACCGAAAAGAAACATGCGTCTAAAATTTCATGTTTTCGGAAACACTTCTAATGGTCAATGCTTGTAGTGAATTTCGTTGAAATCGGATATGTCAAATCCGATTGCTGTCCGTTTTGACATGGAATCACTCCTATAGAAAAAACGAGAAACATTTATGGAAAAGTTCTCGGTATTCCCAGTGTTGGTCAGATAAGGAGATTTATTGGGGATTTATTTTTGGAAATGGGGATGAAAAAATTGATTTGGGGATTTGTTGTGAATATTTCTAAAGGCTTAACAAAGTCCAAAAAATTATTAAAATCTCCGAAACAAACAAAATGATTATTGTACGGATTCGCTATGAAGGTGATTTTTGAGTAATTGATGTTCCATTACTGTTATTGTAATAGTAAGCTGTAAGTTGAAGAAAATGTATCAAAAATAATTGAAGCAGTGTAATTTGACTCATCATATTTTCATACCTCTAAAGAAGAAATAAAAACGTAGAATTCGCTCTTTGCATTAACTATAAAAATGTTTAAATATTTTGTTCATAAAATCTTATTATTTTTTTTTTTTTAAGTCTCTATGAAATTTTCATTTCCAATATTGACTATTTCGACTATTTAGAATGAAATGTTTTGATGCACAAATAAAAGGTAATGTAATTTATACTAATATCTAAAATAAAGATATGATTTTAGTGGGGATTTTTGGGATGACAATTCGCTATTTGGGGATATGACTCGAAAAAAATCTGGGAACCCTGGGTATATCTGTGTTATATTATATTACAAAAATATCTTTAAAAAAACTTCTGTACAAAATCTTTCTCTTGTTTATGAATATTTTCTATTAAGTAAATTTAGTGGTTCTTTTAAGAGAAATTTTCTATCGAAACTTTATTTCTTTTTTACAAAAGCAATGATATTAAAAAAATGTTCTTTTTTAAGAGAAAGTTTGTGCTCTTTTTTATAAGAGATTTTCTTTATTTTTTCTCTTTTTTCACAAACATTTTTAAAAAGTGACAAAAATATTATATATTTTTTTTTTTTACTTTTTATAGAAAATTTCTACAGAAAAAATATTTTTTAAAAAATTCTCCATATTTCTATTCTGTTATTTTTTTTTAATAGTTTTTTTTTTTTTTTGTTTTGTTTTTTGATAAGAATTTTGCTATAAAGCAGGGATCGGCGCTCTTAAATTTTACATTCTGTATTTGTGTATGGTCTGTATAACTCTCCTGCTCTTTTATTATGCACGGAAACAATTTTTAAGCTTATAATTTTATAATATCTGTTGTTCTTAAACAATTTATGGTCTGTAATCAAAACTATAATTGAATATGAAAAAAATTACCTTAAAAAAGTATTAAAAATATAAAAAATTAATAATTATTCTCTTCTCCTCATGTAAGAGCATATAGATGTGACAAAATTAAGATATCATATGCACGTGTACACCATTTTGCGTGTCCCTGCTATAAAGTTTTTGTTTAGAAAATTTTCTAAAATAAATAAGTTTAATTCTTAAAAGAGATTTTTTCTATGAGAAATTTTCTGTGGAAAATGTATTATGTTTCACAATAGAAAAAATTAAAAAAAAAAAAAAAAAATTTCGTTTTCTTTTTATTTTTTTTAAGAAATTTTTAGACAAAAAAAAAAAAATCTCTTTTTTAAAGAAGTTTTCCCAAAAAAAAAAAAAAAAAAAAAATCGAGAAATCTATTTTTAGAGAAATTTTGTAAAGCAAATTTTTCTTCTTTAGAGAAATTTTGTAAAGATTTTTCTTTCAAATTATTATCTTAAAAAAATTTGTGTACATTTTCTTTCAATTTTTTTTTACGGACATTTTCTAAAAAAAAATGTTTCCACTTCAAAGAATTTTGCTCTTTTTTAGTTTTTTTTTTTATAGAAATTTTATAATTTTTTAGACATTTTTTTTTTTTTTTTAATAAATTTTCTGAAGAATATTTTTATCTCAAAAAAATTTCTGTACATTTTAAATAAAAAATTTTTTACGTACATTTTCTAAAAGAAATGTTTCCACTTCAAAAAAATTTTCAAAAAAAAAAAAAAAAAAAATCTTTTTTTAAAGAAATTTCTGAAGCTTTTATTTTTTAGGGAAATCTTGCAAAGAAAATTTTTTTCTTAGTATATATATATTTTTTTTAAGAAAATGTTTGTATTGTTTTCTATTTTTTAGAAAAGTTTTATATTTTTTTTATTTTTTAAAGAAATTTTTTTATTTTTATATTTTAAAGGAATTTTCTAAAGAAAAATGTTCTAAAGATAATTTTTCTGAAGGCAGTTTTTTGGTGATATTTCCTTACGATTTTTTTAATGAAATTTTCTAAAAAAATAGAGAATTTTCTAAAGAAAAATTCGATAGATGAAAGAGAACCGGTTAAAAACTTGTCACGTTACAGGTTTTAAGAATTACTGAACGGTTCCAGTTCCGGAACTTTATATAGGAGAAACCTGTCACTTACTTAGAGTTGTCATTGGAGGTGGTTAATTAGCACCTTGGGACAGATCATAGGACAGGTCACAGAACTGGTCCAAGTGGACAAGATTAGAGTCGATAAATATAATAAGAAATTAAACAAAATTTTTACTTTTTAAACTTTCCTTATTTTTAAATTTATGTTTATTAAATTATATTTATTTTTATTTTAAAATTTTTTTAAATTTTTTTTCAACTGGTTCTCAACTGGAACTTTGGTAACGAGTTAGTTATCAATTTGTACTCAACTGAAATTGAGAGACCGGTCCATTACTTCAATTTCTAAAAATTTTCCACACGGTTTTCAATTATTTATTTTAAATTTTTTAAAGAGTAATTTTTTCTCAATAAAAAATCTTTATTTTTTTAAAAAGAATTTTTTTGTAGTAATTTTTGAGAAAAGCTTTATTTATTATTTTTTTTCTCTGAAAAAAATTTTTCTGTTTTCGAAATAAATTGCCAAAAGAAAATTTGTCTCTTTTAGAGAATTCTTTTAATAAATTTTCTTAAGAAAATTCTCTCTTGTGTTGGATTTCTCTAGAAGAATTTTCAAAAGAAAATTAATTTCTTTTGCAAAAATATTTATGAGAATTTTTTATATAGACAATGCTTTTCTTTTTTAATAGAAATTTTCTATTGAGAATATATATTTTCTTTAAAAGAAATTCTCTCTAGAAAATGTATATCTCTTTTAAGAGAAATTTTGTTTAGAAAAGGAAATTTGATGTAGATTTTTTTATTTTTCTTTTTTTTATTTTCTATTCAGAAGTATTCTCCGTTTTTTTTTTTCGTATTCTTAATTTTCTATAGGTATTTTTTATCAGAGACCGGATTTTAATATTAAAAAATCAATCTTTTTATTTTTATTTCAATCGAAAAACAATCTTTAATGTTCAAAAAATAATAAAAATCCATCATGATTTTTTTATTTTCATCAATAGTTTAATTTTTTTCATCATGATCGAATTAAAAAATTAAATATCTTTTATGATCGGATGGAAAAAATTATAAACAAAAACAATTTCATTGAATAAAAAATATATTTTTGAAACAAAACAAAAGTGAATAAAAAAAACAATCAGTTAAAATTTTTTTCGAACTGATATTTATTTTTAAAGATATGTATCGTTAAAGATATTTATTTTTTTCATCATTGATGAATATTTATTTTGAAAATAAAAATCCCTCACATATTTTTTTCAACAAATGAAAAAACATTTTGAACATTAAAGATATTTATTTTGATTGAAAAATAAAAAAATTCGGGTGCTTGTTTTTTATACTTTTTAGAAAAGTATGTATCTCTTTTTTTACACGAATATCCAAAAGAAAATCTATTACTTTTTAAGGGAATTTTCAAAATAATATCTTTCGTACAGAAATTTGAACAAAAAAATCTTTGTCTTTGTAAAGAAATTTTCTAAAAAATCCTTTCAGAAGAATTTTTTCTAAAAAATTAGTATCTGTTGTTTTCTCTATAAAAACTGTGTGCTAAAAATGGAACAATTTATTTTTTCAAAAAATAAGAATAAAATAAAAAATTCTGTAGAAAATTGTTCTCTCTTGTGTAGAAATTTCTTTTATGTTTACATTTTATTCTTTTGATTAGAAATTTTCCTTAGAAAAGTCGTTACGTTTCTTATAGAAAATGTTTATTTTCTTTAGAGAAATTTTCTTTAGAAAACCAGTGCCTCATAAAAAAAAAATTATGATAATAATAATAAATGTCCATAGAAAATTGTACTATTTTGTGCAGAAATTTTCTATAGAAATTGTTTGCCTGTTGAATAGAAATTTTCAACAGAAAAGTCGCCACTTTTGTGTATATATTCCATTAAATAACGCAGAAAAAAAATATTTCAAATAATTTTTTAATAAAATTATTAATTAATTTTATATTGGAATTTAATTATATGATTTATTAATATAATTAATTTTCTAATTGGTTTACAGTTTTGTTTTTTAATAAATTGACAGCTGTTAATAAAATATAAAGAAAAATTGAATATTTGTCTATAATAGTAAAAAATAAAATAAATTTAAGTAAATTTTAAAAAATGTTCAGCTCATTGCATCTATTTAAGGAAAAGAAGTAATAATATCAATTATTCTAGTTATTAATATAATCATTTTTATGATTGGAGAAAAATCAATTAAAAATTAATTAATATTACAAATTTCGTAATTGAAGTCCATTTTTACTTTTTTCAGTGAATTACTTAAATTTTTGGAAATATTTCCAGTTTATTTTTGTTTCTTTTCTATAGAAAATTTTTCGTTTTTCTGGAAATAATTTTTTAAGAGAAATTAAAAATAAAGGGGAAAAAAAAGTTGAAGTTTTTGTCTTATTTTCTTCCTATAGAGAAATTTTTTCTGAAAAAAATTTCTTACCGACAACTTCACATTTTTGAAGTGAAGTATGAAGTTTTTCCCATAAAATAACTAGGTTTATATCTGTAGACAATTTAGCTTCACTTAATTTACTCTTACATCGTCATAGCATTTGTTTTTAAGTGCCAACAAGTTTTAAAACCAAACACTTCTACAATATGTACGAAAAATAAAACTTGCGGTACTAAAAATTTATGTATTCACTTCAAAAACAAAATTTACAAGCTATTTTTTTTTAATAAAGTTTAAAAATAGTAATAAAAAAAGTTTACTTCTCTATAAACATAAAAAGAAGCAAAAATAACAGAATTAAAGTTTTTTTTGTTAAAAAAAAAATAATTTAAAGAAAACTTGTTGACAAACATCGTTTGGCTTTATTTGCTTATAAAAAGTGTAGTGACCAATAACTTGAAAAGACCACAAAAAATTTTAGTTACTTTTTTTTTTTAGAAATTCTATGAAGTTGGTCAAGAATGAGGCTTCTTCTGTGTCCATATGTAAGCAAGTTTTTTTTTTTTTTTTTTTTTTTTTGTGAAAAAGATAATTTATAATTTCCCCGCAATCATTAACTAGAAAAGAAGAGAAAATATATTGTTGTAGGTTTATGATTGGAAAAAGTCACAAAACCTGAGATTATTTTGACACAATTTCCAAAAGTTTTAAGATAAACTTGTTTTTCTATTGTGAGTGTTTTGTTTGTGAATATTTTTTTTAAAGAACTTGATATTTTTTGTAGTTTGGATGTGTGATGCATAAAATGCGTCAAAATTCATCAAATATTATTTTTGAGATTTTTTTTTTTTTTTTTTTTGTTTAGGCTGAGCTCCAGTCGTTTTATTTATTTTTCAAGGAAGAACGAAGAAAAGCTTCAAATTCTTTCAATTAATTTTTGATTTCTGAAGAAAAAAAAAGAGCCAATTTTTATTTCAAAAACATATATTTTTTTTTTAAACCTTCAAATAAATCCATAAATTTTTACTTTATTGACTTGTTGCCTCTTTGTGTTTTATATATAGATATACCAAATATGTTTTTCTCTTTTTCTCTACATACAAATATTATTTTAATTTCAAGGCCATTACCTTTGTTATTGGTTTTCGTACCACCTTTATACCATTATTTGTGGTTTTTATTTGCTATAAAAATGTTTTTTATTTTAGTTCATTTCATTTTTCCTGCATTTATTTTAGGTTATAAACATGATTTAATGTCTGTTATCTTTTGACAGTAGCATTTAAGTTTCAAAATTATTAAAATAATGGCCTTTAAAAGGATTTACTTCAAATAACCAATTGCTATAATAAATTACAATGAAAATAAACACGCAACACTTTTAAATGCTTTTGATGTATGTTTATTAGGGTGGCATATAAAATAAAAGTTATAGATGTTTTCAGCTAAAATAAAAGTTTACTTTATTGTTAGGTATTTATGGTGTTTAAAATTGTTTATTCTCTCGTTAGGCTTTGGCAAGCTGGATCAAAGAATAATAATGTCTTTTTGTTTTTTATTTTTTTTTTAATATTTCTTCTAAGGGATTAGTATGAATACTAAGATTCAAAATCCACCACGCAGTTGTCACATTGGCAATTTACGGTATCGGATTTTTGATACCGTTTGTTTAATAATTTTTATGCAATTTTATAATAATAAACTGTTGTCAATTTGATGCCAATTGGTATCAATTTTCGTTTATGATTTGAATACATACAGGGCAGATTCACTATTTATGCTCAGTAGCGAAATCGGGCAAAATCGGTAACCTTATATCTCCTAAACTAATAGAGATACAAAAAAAGTTATTCATTTAAAAAATAATTGGATAGGTGTCTGGTACTTTTTTGAAAGTCGGCTCTTTTAGGGAGAAAACTGGTAAAACCTGTAATTTGGTACTTTTTTGGCAACTTATCTATCTTTTAAACCAATAAACATACAAATAAAATGAAAATCAAATTAGTACCTTATCGAAAATTGGCCCTCTCAAGAGTAAAGTTGTGAAGTCTTAATGGTATTATTTAAAAAGCTTATAATTAAATGTGAAAAATAAGATTTTTTTTAATAAACTTGGTTGGGTTTTTAAAAATATCGAACACGATTTTCAATAGATTATTTTTATACCCACCATCAAAAATATGGGGGGTATATTGATTTTGTCATTCCGTGTGTAACATGTCGAAGGAATCATTTAAGACCCCACAAAGTATATATTTTCTGGGTCCTGGTTAGATTCTGAGTCGATCTAGCCATGTCCGTCCGTCTGTCTATCTGTTGAAAGCAGGATAGGGCTCGAACGGGACAACGTAGGGGCACAAATATTTTTCTTATATAAGGTTTGTTTGGGATTGAAAATGGGAAAATCGGTTAATAAACAAAAAAGTAATGGGCTACAAACTAGAAACAAAGGGTGTCCGTTTCATACTTTTCTGCTGATATCTCTTAAACAAAAGCATGTACGACAACGAAATTTTGTATACATAGTTTGAGGGTCGATATAAACTCGGAAACCAATAATGGGCGTGGCCCGCCCACTTTACCGCCCGCCTACCATATAACGTAAAATATGAAAAAGTTGATGGTGGGTATATAGATTCGGCCGAGCCGAATAACATTCGCGCTTGTTTAACTTCTTGTTTTCATTTATTAGTGAAATGCGTATTCGTATAACAATAATCTTTAGTCATTATAAGTAGAGCTAATAAAACTTAACTTTGAAAAACATTTTAAAAATCTCACAAGCTCAATTCGTCAATTTGAGACCCCACAAACACATTTATGCTGCATATAGTGATATTCCATGCAATGGACGTATCTAACCACAATGACCAAAATCATACATTGAACTCACTTGTGACCAAAGTTAATTTTATTTTTTGTTATTCTTAGAAACTAAATTCAGTAATTCTAATTACAGTGATTAGTAGCTCTAATTCCCAAGCCTAAACCTAACTTAAGTTCACTTTCCATATAGATATGTTCCATGCAATGGACTCATCATTGACCACATTGACCAAAATTCCTCATAGAGCTGATATGTGAGCAAAGTAAATAAAAAAAGTTAAATATAAATTAAAATCTCACAAACTCTATTAGGTATTCAAATAACTAATAAGCACTGACTCACAAGTATATTTTCCATATAGTGGTATTCCATGTATTTCAGTGGTATTACAGTGGTATTTGGCCATATAGACCAAAATCCCTAGAGCTCATATGTGACCAAAGTAAAATAGTTAAAAATCTAACAAACTTGATTCAGGAATTCCAGTTACATCTATTAGTATCACTAAATCTAAATTTATTCTCTATATAGCGGTTTTCCATGCGATGGTATTATTTGCTAAATTGACCAAAATCTCTCATAAAGCTCTTATGTGTTCAAAGTTAATTTTCAAAAATTTGTTAAAAATCTCACAAACTTAGTTCAGGAGTTCTAATTGCAGTTATTAGTAGCTCAGACTATGCACGTTAAAGTGATTTTCGGAACAGGGGTTTATATGAGAGCTATGGTTAGTCGTCGACCGATCTTCATAAAATTTAGTTCAAAGATTGTTACTTGTGCAAAACTTTATTGCACCGAATTTCATTAAAATGTTCTTATTTTAAAGGTATTTTTGAGTGTTGAAACTCAATTCCGGGGAGACATTTGTATGCGGCTATGTGAAATAATGGATCGATCACAACCAATTGTATCATAAAAGTCCCACGTGCCAAATTTCATTGCATTATCTTCAAAATTGCGACCTATGTTTTGTGCACAAGGTTTACATGGACAGCCAACCAGCATTCCAGCCAGACAGACGGACGGACATGGTTAAATCGATTTAAAAAGTGATTCTGAGTCGATTGGTATACTTTAAGGTGGGTGTTTTCTATGCGTTACAAACATATAATACCACAAACGCATAGTACCCCAACCACCTATGGTGGTGTAGGGTATAAAAAGTATGGTTTAAATATAGATTATATGAAATATTCAATATCAAGATCAGTTTACAATTCCGAAAAAAACCCATTAAGGTGATATTTGCGATATGTTTGCTGCTTTCTTTTCATCTGCCTATTCCGATAAAGAATAACATCTACATTATCCATATCCAATTCCTGATGCATCCCTGATAAATTGTCCAACTTTAGATAAATCCATGGTAATAGCAGCTGTACAGAGTTAAAAAAAATATATAGTTACTGAAATTCTTTCGCATTAAGTTGTTTGTTATCATTCCCCATTTCAGAATGGATTCAGAAAAAGATCTTCCACTACTACAAACCTTTTGGAATTCAATACCTCAGTTATAACAGCATATGTCTCCGGCTTACAGACAGACATAATATATACAGATTTCAGTTAAGCTTTCGATAAAGCAAACCAGGATCTCTTATTGTTCCTTAAATGGATATCTACATATCTTAAAAATAGATACCAATGTGTATTATTTCGAGAATGTAAATCCAAAAACATTTCCGTTTTATCCGGTGTTCCGCAAGGTAGTCATCTCGGCCCATTATTATTCCTAATATTCATAAACGATTTACCATCATGCATTAAGAATTCCAGAATATTAATGTACGCTGATGATGTAAAGCTGTTCCATAGCTTTAACGATTCCTATCAATGTTCCTAACTCCAATCAGATCTTAACAACCTGTATTATAATGAATGTGAATTTAAGAAAATGTAAACACATGATGTCCTACAGAAGAAGTCCAGTACTCTGTAGATACAGAATAAATTAATATCAACTTGATCCAGTCGACGAATTTCTTGATCTCGGTCTGTTGCTTGATTGTAAACTGTTCTTTAATTCCCACGTTTCACACATCTTTATTAAGGCAAAAGTAGTTCTAGGTTTCCTCAAGCGCTGGGGAAAAAAATTTAATGATTCTTACGTTTCCAAGCAATTATTCACATCTCTTGTAAGACCAATCCTGAGGTATGCTTCCGTGGTTTGGAATTCTCAATACGAAATTCATGTAAAGAAAATAGAATCAGTCCAAAAATAATTTATTTTATTGTGTCTTCGTAATCTTCCATGAAATCCTAATATTAATTTACTATCATATAAAAGTCGATTTTTGGTAAAATTTTGAATATTTTGTGAGATTTCCATAATTTAGTGAAATATCAATTTTAAGGCGCTAAATATGAAAAATAGTTTCTCCTCGCTAAAAATTGATTAGTTTGCTATTAATAAAGTGCAACATGTTCACTCTGTACTTATTTTGAGGGTAAAACATGTAACATATTTTTTAAATTTGAGAGCAACACTTTCAAAAAGAACATCTGATCGATTTATAGTATTACATTTTTCAGAATAACATTTTAGCCAGAAAAGAAAACGCTGCTAATCTCGAACATCGATACCTATGTAATCCTCCATAAAAACAATGCCACCCTAATGTTTATGTGTAAATAAATAAAAAATGTTTTACTCTACATAGAATTGATTGGTAGTGTCTTAGAAAAGAGGAAAATTAAAGGCTTTAAATATCTAAAAAAAAAAACAGGAGCGAACATTATGACGGGGTTTCTCAAAGTTTTGCAACGATTCCCTAAATTTACCAAACTTAAAAATTTTTTAAAGTCTCAATAAAGTACTTGTAGCTTACACAATTCTAGTGAAATAAGTGACGAATGAGAGTGCAAAAGGTAGTGAATACTTCTTTCCAGTAGCATTTTCGTGTTAAATATGATTGACAAAAGAAGTCCAAGGGCTAACCGAACGTCAAAATGCCTTGAAATCTTAATAAAAAAATTACTTACAATTTATGTGAAATAACTGGCGAATATTAGTCGAAATGGTGACTTTCTTGCAAAATGTTTTCTTTCCTAAATTATTCAGGCAAAATAAGTCTATGTAAAATAATGGGTACCCAAAGCAAAATATTTTAAAAACTCCAAAAAATAGCTTGAAACCCCTAGTGAAATGACTGGCGAGTGGTAGTGCAAAATGTGACAGCTAACGTTCTGACATGCGAAAAGTCATGATAGAATTATGTTTTGAAATATGTGAAAAAATATATTTTACACAGTTCTAATGAAATAAATAGTGACGAGTAACGCATATGGAGAAAGTTTACCTTATTGTAAACAAATTCCCATGCTAAATTTCCTACTCTATACAGTCTTAGAGGATAATGCATTTAATGGGAAATTAGTGTAGAGCATTTTTAGTTACAATGGTATCCACTAACCATGTGTAAGACCTTTAAACCTCATTATCTCTCTACACAGACTAAATAAAAACATGGATTTATTGGATACAAACACAGGCTGTAGGATACAAACACAGGCTGTAGGAACACACACACCCAATTTGTTTATATCTCTTTTGTCCTTAACAAAAATAATAACAAAAAAAAGAAACTCAACAAAATTTTACATAAACACGCAAGGGAGTAATTTTGTGGAAGACAAACAAAAACTCTAAATAAAGGATGAGTTGTTTTTTTTTAAGCTCTATTTAAATACAATCTGCCCGACAGGCAGACAGACAAATTAGTCCAAATTTACTTACATACACTCATATAGAAAAAAATCGCAACAAAAACACAAAAAACTGAGCAACAAATTGCTTTTCATGTTTTCCAAATATTAGTAAATTATTAGTTGCTAATAAAATTTTGTTCACACGATATAATTCGTTTGTTATTTTATTATTGTTGTTACTAATGCTTTTTTTTTTGTTCGTTTGAAACAAATTTTGTATATAACAACTAGAAAATAAAATGAAGTAGTAAGAGGAAGAATGAAAATTAAAATTGTATTTTTTCCAGGGTGCTGGCTGGCCTATTATATTTAATAAACTGCCAATTTGTTAAATTACCATGTCGTAATACAAATATAAGGGTCATTTTATATGTACACTCATATGTGTTCATAGATTTATTTGTGTATGTTTAGCCCTTCTCCAATAATTTTTGTTTTTTGTTTTTATTTAAATATGTATGGATATTTAACCCATTTCCCCTTAAGGCTTTTTATTAGGGTAAGACTAAAAATATTTCCACTGAATTAATCAAATTAAGGTCATTTTGATTTATTAAGATATTTGGATAAATGTTGTTTATAAAAACAATAGAAGGGTTTTGTTTATCCTTTTTAAGGCGCAAAATATATAAGTAAGGATAATATGAAAAGTTTTGCAGGATTTGCATTAAATGTTTTGAAAGAATTTTTATTTTTGTTAAGATAAATGTTGAGGAAACAAATGAAATAAAACTAGTAGGCTATAATCGGCTGTGGGAAATCTTCAATACGATTCTATTTTAAATTGATTAAGCTGATTTTAAATTAGAATAATAAGAGACAGACTCGGAATTTCATATAACTTCAAAAATATCTGATTTAATTTTTGATCCTTACTTTCCCTAGATGTGAAACTTATTTTGCATTATATTAGATAGATAACGTATAGGTACATATTTAAAATGTTTACAATATTCTTTCAATAATTTATACTTTTTCACTAGCTGGTTTTTAGCGCTGACATTTTATTAAGATGCTTAAATGAATAAATGCCATAAAGTTATCCCAAATAAACTGTTTAATAAATTGTACTCAAACACTTACAAATGGAATTGTCGTTAAGATTTAGTTCCTAGCTGAATTTTTAGTTTAATTTTGTTTAAAAAATTACTAAAATGTATAAATTTTTAAAATTCTCGGGAAAGCGGGAAATGAAAAATTGTAAATTTCCGGGGAATCCCGGGACGAGAAATCCCGGGTTGCATTCCCTAATCACATATAATACATTCGACTACACAGAAAAAAATAAAAATGGGCTTCACTTACGAAATTGTTTATTAAATCAATTAAGTTTTAATTGATAATGTTAATTTGGTTTAAATTAAATCAAATTATCGTAATTAGAATTATGAATATGATTTAAAATTGAAATAAAATAAAAACATTGAAATATAACTCAAAAACCAACCAGTAAAATTAAACTATGATTCCTAACTCCCGTGGGAACAGTTATAATATTGGTGTTGTGGCGGTATTTTTTAGAACAATAAACCTTTTAAATATTTTAGTTTCCAGTTTTTTATACCCTTAACTTTCGAAGGTTAAAAAACTACCAAATTATTTTTATTATTAAATTTTAATACCGAAGAAAGTGACTAATAAAGCTTGTGGATATATGTGGAGTAATAATATAATAAAGAAATAGTACCACAAAGTCCCCTCCTACAGATTCTCGTTCACTAAGGACTTCTTTAATCTTTAATTTCATGATTTTAGATTAAATATTATAGAAAATTCAAAAAGTACCATTAGAAGAATATAAAAATACCCCCTCTTGAATTTTTACCCACATAGGACCCTATATCTTTAATTTCATGTTTCTAGATTTAATATTTTAAAAAATTCAAAAAGCATCATTAGAAGAACGAAAAGTATCACAAATCTTCTTTTCTGGATTCTCATTCACTTAGGACCATATATTTTAATTTCTTGAATTCTTACCCATGTATATTCAATTTCATGTTTCTAGGTTCAATATTGTAGAAAATTCAAAAAGGTCCATTACAAGAACAAAAAAAAAAAAAAAAAAAAAATACCACAAAGTCCCCTCTTGTGACTTCTCACTAACTTAGGACTACATGTACTTATGTTCTTGTTATTACGTTTAATATAATAAAAAATGCAGTATTTATTTTGAATAAAATTTAATTTCCCGATTTTATCCCCTTTATGGTACTTTTTATTCCCCATGGATGTAATAAAGATTGTATTCCTATCAATTTCTACCAAAAACACCAAAACAGGTACGGTTTTTATCCCTAAAACGTTCGAATTTCAAAAAGATACCAAACTTGCATTCGCCAATTTTCGATATGTACTAATTTGATGAACATTTTATTTCTATATTTTCTGTATTAAAAGATATATAGGGTGCCAAAAGAGTACTAAAATACAGTTTTTACCCTTTCTCTCTCTAAAAGATCCGAATTTCAAAAAAGTACCAGACACCTATCCGATTATTTTTTAAATTAATGACAATCACTATTAAAAATTTATTGTATTTCTATTAGTATTACTTAATAAATAAGGTTACCGAATTTACCCGTTTTTACCTTTTCTATCCTCTAAACATTCAAATTTCCAAAAATCCCGTGTTAGTGAATCTATTTGATATGAGACCAATCTACAGTCCTTATTTCATCTTTCTAGATTTAACCGTTTGGGCTGCGCGATGATGAATCACCATATAAGTCAGTCAGTCAGTCAATCACTCAGTAAAGTTACTCTTTTATATACATATATATAGATTTAGATAAGAATGTTAATTACATTAATTAATAATAACATTAAATTTCTAAAAAAATAAATTAATAATTGTATTTAAAAAATATTTATATTTAATAATTTTTTGCAAACTTTTATATACCATGTTATATTTTTATACCCACCACCAAAAAGATGCGGGTATATTGATTTTGTCATTCCGTGTGTAATATTTCGAAAAAATAATTTAAGACCCATAATGAATATATATTCTCTGTGTCCTAGTTTGATTCTGAGTCGATCTAGCAATGTCCTTCCGTCTGTCTGTTGAAAGCAGTATAGGGCTCGAACGGGACCACCTAAGGGGATGAAGTTTGGCCCAAATATTTATCTTATATAGGGTTTGTTTGTTTATAAGATTAAACGTCAACGAAATTTGGTACAAATAGTTCAAGGATCAATGTAAACTCGTAAACAAAAAATGCATTTTTCATTAAGAAACAATGCATATATTGGAAAATTATATACCTCCCTAATTAACCCTTATACTTTTTAGCTACATATTTTTTTTTTTTTTTTTAATTTTTTCATTATTTATTATTTAAATAAACATTTCTTTGTTATTCCGTACTCGCACTATCAATGTAAATCGATTGGTTCTTTTACTGTTTCCAATTTGCTGAAAGTGTGAAAAAGCTTGTCTGTTGTACAATATATATTTTTTTTATTAGTCTGTTCTTCCTTCCTTCCGTTCGCTCCTTCATGTATCTTACTGTCAGTGAGCCGTTTAGTAGCTATTGTGCTTGACCGTTATTGTTTACAGTGCGTTAAATGTATAAATCGTTATCATCATGTAATTGGCTGCTTTATTCTTACTATTCGTACCGCCTTTTCATTTATTTAATTTGGTTCAATAATGTTTTTTTTTATTTCTATTTATTTTTATTATTTGTTATTATTTCCTTTGTTGTAGTTGTTGATTTATAATTTTTGCATGTTTAATTCTACTTTGCAATGAGTGTGGTGTCTCTGTGTTTAAGTATTTTCCGCTCATATTTGTTTTTTTTTTTATTCCTCAAATTGTTTATTATTGTTCATTGTAACAACTACAACTACAATAACAAATACTTGCTAATACTTTCACAGTTTTTCTGTGCGATTGTGTGTACTTATCTGTTTATTAGTATAGGAATTTATTTATTGTTCGCTTGTCTTTTTTATTTTGTTTGCCACTAGTTTTACGTGCTTTTAGTTGATTTTCCTGAATTTTCATTTGTTAAATGTTGTCGTTGTCATAGTCATTATTCGCCATTGTTTGTTTTAGGGGCATATTGGAAAGAGATTTTTAAAAATAAATTTAGTTTTGAATAAAAATAAGTCATTTAAGCCTATTAGTTGCTAAATAAATCAGTGGGAATAATGAAAAACTGCATAACTGAGGATTTGTATGAAAATATAAAGTTTTTCCGTTTCTGAATTCTTGGTAAATAATTTAGTTTGTACTAGAAGTCAGGGGAAATAAAGAAGAACCATAATACAGTTAGACGGTCGGACGGACATTGTTAAATTTTTACAGAAAGTGATTCTAATATATATACCAATATTTTTCAATGCTATAAACATTAGCTGAAACCACTAATAGTCGCGAATGCGAATCTACATCGTCTTAGTAATACATATTGCCGTTTAGTAGACGTATACTTCATGCTTTTAACTATATCCAATTTTGGTTATGAGGCTTATCATCGATCGGACTTGTCATTAAAGATTTTATTTTGGTGGTCTTGGGTTGATCCGCTCTCAACTGCTGAAGAAGTCAGTCTGCGAACATAGAATAACATAAAAATGGTCTTCAATTATAAAATTTGTTTACATTAAATAAATGTTTATCTGATTTTTTCCCAATATCATATAAATGAGAGCTGTATTGAAAGCTTGGCTAAGGAGTGCGTTCGAAAAAATCTTAACATATATAAAGTTCAATAATTTGGAAACAGTTGATCTTAGAGTCTACATGTTTTTATTTAAAAAATATCAGAGGAAAAGAATGAGATGAAGCTACACCGGGCACCCTGTGTTTCTACTATTTGGCCTATAACTTTTTTGTTTGTTAACCGATTTTGCCCATTTTTAATACCAAACTAACCTTATAAAAGATAAATAACCTGATTTCAATAGACAGGCAGACAGACGGACGGACATTGCTAGATCGACACAGAATCTAACCAGGACACAGAAAATATATACTTTGGTATAGTGTGGTCATATCACTTAATCTCATGTTACAAAATTATATCTTAAAACCTAAAATTTTAAATTAAAAATTTCAATAATACATACGTATACAAGATTATGAACCTGAGTAACCAAATGTTATTTTTAAGGCTATAGAAGATGGCAAATTCAAATCTTTTTAATAGGTTTTAGTTTTTGACATATCAACACAAATAACTGTTTGCTATATTTTAGATTTTATAACCAATATTTTCTATAAAGACCCTGTGTTAATTGCAATAATGGACCAGACCCACAGTACCGGTTAAGTACCAATTGACACCTAACTCATCAACAAAGTTCTTGTTGAAAACCAGTTGACACCACCACTCATTCAATATCAGTTGAAAGTCAAATTCTAACAGGCATGTTGAGTGCGCAATTATCAATTCACAAGAAATAAAAATTTGTGGCTGTGTTGTTAGAGTTGAAGATTATAAAACGTAAATAACATCAGAAGAACGTGGTTTCGATTAACGAAAAATTCTAAAATAAAGTAGATATTATTTAATAAAAATAAAGTTTAAAAAGTAAAAATTTTGTTCAAATTTTTACTATATTTATCAACTGGGAAGATGTCCTCTTGGATCAGTTACCTATGACCTGTCCAAGGTGCAAATTAGCTACCTCCTTTCACATAAAGTTCCAGAACTGGAACCGGTCACTAGCCCTGAAAATCTGTCACGCGATTAGTTTTGAACCGGTACCGGTAAACCGGTCAATGAAGTCCATTTTTATTTTTTCCGGTTTAGTCGAATGTATTATTTGGGATATAGTTCACGCAATAGAGTTTCATCATATAATCCTTGATTTTTTTCGATTTCGCGAATCGTTGCTTTCTAAAGAGTGCGATCGAAAAAATCTTAACACACGTTTTGCCTCATAACTTTTTTCCGAAGCAATATTTACAAATTTTTTTATGATCTAGTTATCATGGAAAAATTCATCAGTTATTATTTTTAATAACAACCATGTTGATTGTCGTGATTTTGATCAAAATGAGTGACAAAAAGATGTACGTGTTACAAATTATTAAAAAGTTTCAAAAAAATCCAAATAGGTCCTGCAAATAATTGGCCACAGAATTAAATTTCTGTCGTCAAACTGTTTCCAATGTTATTAAACAGTATCAGGAGAATTTGACCATTGATATGTAACCTGGTGCGGAAAGAAAAGAAGGTCCACATGATATTGGGAAGACCAGAAAATTGAAGGCATATTGAAAGGAACTCCAAACACATCTGGTAGAAAATCAGCTTAGTTTTCTCATTGCTTCCACTATTTGGTGCGAACATTTAAAGCTAATGGGAAAGTTGATAATATATAAAGTTCAAAAAATTCCAAATTGGAATTCTGCAAAAAAAAAAAAAAAAATTACAAGCCAAAAATAGGACTCGGAATTTAAAACCAAATTTCATACAAAAATACTCAAGCTGTATAATTGACGAAGAAACGTAGGTGCTGGCAGAATCTTCGCAGCTTGTGTCTCAAAAATTTTTATTGCTAATGCTCGAAGCAATGTTGGAGATAAGTTTAAGACCCAAAAGCAGCAAAAATTTCTTACAAAATTCATGGTATGACAAGCTTTTTGCAGTTGCGGCAAAACAGGAAAGTCATTTGATACATTCGGATCTATAAATACCAAAATATGCATAAAGGAATATTTGCAAAAAAGACTTCTTCTTTTCTTAAGAAAGCACAACGTGTCCACATATTTTTGGACCCATTTGGTATCATGTCACTACGGTAAGAAAGCTCTGGAGTGGTACCAAATCAATAGCATAGTTTTTGTACCAAGAGGGGTCAATTTTCCAAATTGTCCATAGCATAGACCAGTGGAAAGATATTGAGCTCTTGTGAAAAGTGTATTGAAGAGCACAAAAAAGGTGTCCCAAAATACCGAAGATTTTAAAGGAAGATGTACAGACTGTTCCAAAAAAGTGACTGAAGCAACTATTAAATCTCTAACGGAAGGGTTACCAAAAATGGTACACAAGCTCATAAGTAGTGGCTAGAACTATAAAAGTTATGTTTTTCTGTGATCTGTAATAAATTACCAATTAAATAAAAAAAATAATGAAAACTCTAAGATCAACCGTTTCCAAGTTATTGAATATTATATATATCCTTAGTTACTTTGACTGAGAAAGTTTTAAAAGAAAAATACGAAACAGGAATAAAGAAAATCATATTTGAAAGATATTCCTGCTGAAATCTTGGGTACAGCTTTCCATTATCTGCTTAAATTATTTACGATTATCGAAAACGTAACGAATAAATCCAGCGTGCAGCCATTTTATTGGACGTAGAACATTTTTTAAGTTTGTGTCGTCCACTTGTTGTAATGAAATATAAGGTTTGATAAATATTTCTTTTTTGATTGATGAATTTCTTGATACTGTAAAGTTCTAAGGCGTTCGAAAAAATCTTAACATATATAAAATTCAATAACTTGGAAACGGTTGATCTTAGAGTTTTCATTATTTTTTTTATTCAATTGATATTATATTACAGATCATAGAAAAATTTAACTTTTATAGTTCTAACCACTATTTATGAACTCGTGGACCTTTTTTGGTAACCCTTCCATTAGAGATTTGATCAGGGCTACCAAAATTGAGGAATTTTTGATGCAGAAAAGGATGAAAATTTTGATTTGGGGTTTGGGGAATTTGTTGGGTATATTAAAATTATACTGGGGAATTTTTTGGGGAAATTTTGATATAATTGCATCTTTTGTTAAGTTAATAGAATTGAAAAAATTCTGTGCAATTTTAGCAATAGTTTTAATTGGTATAATCTGGCATCGCTAAATACCTCATTCATTTCATGATATCATTCATATATTTGCACTTTTTAACATTTTTTAAAAGTTTGCTTAAACCAATTGAAGAGACTCTCGCCTCCTACAAGTTAGCAAATTCTTCAGAAAATACTTCTTGGTGTTCTATATGAAAAGTGACCTTATTATCAAATAAAAAAAGATTTAAAACAACAATCAATGCAATTGATTTTGGCTCACAATTTGAGAACGAGCTGCCAAATTGTTAAGTGAAGACATTACAACTTTAAAGCAGAACTGTTTGCAGTATTTTAAAAAATTGATTTTTGAAATGGTGAATCGATTAACTGAAAATTTAAAAATGTTTAAGCTTTATAAGTATTTTTATAAAGAGAAATGTATTAACGCAATAACGTAACCAAAATTCTGTGTGATACAAAATGTGTTGATTAAATTTATAGACCAACATATTCCAATTGATGTTTATAAGACTCAATGGAAAAAACTTCCTTTTACTAAATGGTACGAATACTTTCGTAATGATTTTCCAACTAATTTACTAGAAATTTAGCCAAAAGTATATACTATAAATAACTTGCACAACCAGTTCTTAATATGCTAACGATCCGATGATATTATGCATTTTTGAAATACATATGAATGTATTTATGTATTAATACTCATCCAATAATGATCTCTTTACAAATATTTTTTAAAAACAATAAAATTGAATTGTTTTAAATTAAAAATCGTGTTTTTTTTCTTTTTGGGGAAATTTTTTTAAAAATTTGGGGTTGTCCAAAAAAAGTATCTGGCAGCCCTGGATTTGATAGTTGTTTCAGTTACTTTTTCGGAACAGTTTGCACATCTTCTTTTAAAAACTTTTATATTTTGGGACACCTTTTTTGTGCTCTTCAATTCACTTTTCACAAGAGCCTAATATCTCTCCACTGGTTTTAGCTCCGTACAATTTAGAGAATTGACCTCTCTTGGTACAAAAACTTTGTTATTGTTTTGCTACCACTCCAGAGCTTTCTTACAATAGTGACATGATGCCAAATCAGGCCAAAAATGTGTGGACGCTTTGTTCTCTCTTATGAAAGGAAGAAGCCTTTTTTGCAAACATTCTTCGATGTATATTTGAAGACCCGACTGTAATAAATGACTTTCTTCATCCAGGAATTTTTTAGGAAAATTTGTCTGCTTTTGGGTCCTAAACTTATCTTCAACATTGACTCGAGCATTTGAGCCACAAAAATATTTTTCTCCTAAAGTTTTTATCTGTTTTCATGTACATATGTTTTTTTGTTTTTATATGCTTTTCTAAGCATTTTTTATGCATTTTTAAATAATAGTTAAAAAAAAAGCAAAAAAAAAAAAATTAATAATTTTTTTTTTTTTTTGCTTGGAATTTTATGAGTTTTTTTGCAATAGTAGCTGCATATATTGGTAAACAATATAAAGAATTTTTCATTTTTTTTAGGATTTTATTGTATTGCATATAGAAATATTTATTTCATTTTATATTTTTGTAGACTACTTAAAAATTCAATTTTTACTATACAAATAATTGTATTCAAATAATAAAATGAATGAAAAAAAGAAAATCAAATGCAAATAAAATTGTAAAGAAAAAAAAAAAGAATTTATATATTTATAAATTAATGCAGCAAATTTTTTGCTTCATTAAATTTTATTTGTGCTTATGTATGTAGATGTAAAACAATATTTGCTTTTGAAAATCTATAACAATAAATTAAATTTAATAACTTAAACTAAATAGAAATTCATGCTTCAATTCAAGTAGTTGAATTTTTATTCAATGAAATTTTACAATTTTACAAGAAAAATGAACTCAAATATCTATGAATGAAAACTAACACTTAAATGACTTTATACTTTTTTTAGAATTAACTCAGTTTAATGTAAGATTTATATAAAATTTACATAAAAAAACTCCCTTTTCAATATAAAATTCCTTTATACATATATATTTAAAATTATTTTCTTTTACTTACAGTTTTTTCTAATTCATTTCAAGAATCTCTTGATGGACTTTTTGCATTTTTCCATGTTATTCAATTTATTTATTCTTAATAGAATTTGTTGCATATACATGCATATAAATATTTATTATTTTTATATTACATTTTATACTTTATACATATTTAGTAACATTTCATGATATGTGTGTGGGAGTGTATGAGCTTTTTTTTTAACATCATGTTAGATTCATTCAAGTATCTACTACAAATTACATTCATACAATTTATAAAACTAATTAGCAGAGTGTCACTGGCATACAAATTAATAATGTACAAGTGGCATCAAACGTTTGGAAACCAGCGGGCATAATGTTTGCTTATTTTTTCCTTCATATATTTTAATTTTATTTAAACAAACACATTGGGGGTAAATGGGTGTTATAGAGAGAAAGAACTAAGTTTAAAATAGTTTAAAGTAAATAGAATTTGTTGAGTAAATATATCTTATACTTAAGTAAACTTAAAATAGTTTATGAAACATTGTAAAGAAACTGGTAAGAGAAAAGTAATATGTAGGTAATTATTCTTCAAATGTCGTATTACTTATTTATACTGATGTATCACTGATGTGAGTTAAAGAGAATGCTAAACATAATTTTTTCTTGCAGGAACATACTTTGAAATGAATTGGTTTTTTATTTGCTTTTTTTTCTTCAAAATTAAAGTGGGTTTTTGTCGATATACATGTTAGAAGACTGTTAGAAGTAAACTCCTTTCTAACTGTGACGATAAATGGGAAAAAAATTTAAAATTTTTAGAAATGATGCTAACAGAACTTGTTGAAATTTAGTTAGTTGCCAGGGTGTTTGAGTGGAAACTTAAAAGAGGAAGCTTTTTGTTTGTTATTTCAATTATGTTAAAAAACGAAATATCTTGGGAGGTAATATTTTTACCTTAAATATTTATATTAGATGGTACGAATTCTAGGGAGGCGTTTTGTTATTGTATTCTGTCATATCATTGCAAAGTGGGGTTGAATTGATTTGATTGAGTAGTGAACAATTTAAGGTTTGAAAGAGGCCCCACATACCATTAAGGAGCGGTTCTATCAGAGCTCTGAGAAATTAAATTTCTCATCGTTTATCTTGCTTGCATGTACTATTTATCTCTTATGGTTTTCAGGTTGATTGCTTTTTTAATTTTACCTATCGAAATTTTGCAGAATTTTGCTCCAGTTTCTTCAAAATATATATCAATATTTTTATTTCTATGGAATAAAAAAAAAAAAATTTGTCGATATCTCTTATAAGTTAGACCCCAAAATAGTTGAATTTTTCCGTAATAGTTTTATACATATTTAGCAAGTTTAAATATAATAAAAGAAATAAAAACCATATTAAAATTAATAAAAAAGTTACCAAAAAATTTAAATATTTTATTACTCATCATCATGGTTTTGATAAAAGGACCTGGACAACTTTCAAAATAATCGTCTCATTTACCCACCGTCAAAAAGATGGGAGGTATATTGATTTTGTCATTCCATGTGTAACATGTCGAAGGAATCATTTAAGACCCCATAAAGTATATAAAGACTGCGCACGAAAAATTTCGTGCATGCAAATCTGCTTATAGAAACTAAACCAGTGCCCACTGGTTTATTAAAGTGATATTTTTATTAATGACTATTATGTTCAAGTTCTAAACATAAAATAATAAATTAGTTCCTGTTGGTTTTTAAGGAAATATCTGATACTTTCCAGAATTATTCTAATTAAAGGTTTTGTCGTGTTTCGGTCACTTTTTTGCTCGAACAAGTCGACTTATTTTTAAACTCCGTTTCATTTTATGCTGAGCTTTTAATGTCCTTTAAACTATTTTTGACTAGAGTCCAATATATTTCAATTGCACGGAGTTTCGGACAATTTGATGGATTAGCCTTTATCGGTACAAACTTTTACAATTTCTTTGTTACAACTCCATTGTTTTGTTGTTGTAATGAGAAGAAGCGGGAACAGGCCAGAAAACAGGGAATACACTGAATTTTATTAGGAAAGGGAGAAGTCTTTTCCAAAGGCAAGTGCTTTATTCCTGTGTATGCATATGACTTCCCAAATCAAAAACTTTCTTGGGAATTTTGATTTCTTTGATACACGAAATTTTTCTGCCATAATCCCTCTACCATCTGCGACATAGAATTTCTGGCTAGGAAGTTGAAAAAAGTCACCCTGTACGAACGTCTCATCGTTTGCTATAGAGAAACAAAATTTCTGAAAAAATTCGTCAGAAGAACTTTCATGTTATCTTTTACCCCCAAATTCTTACTTGCGTTTCTATGAGGATTGTTTTCTTACTTTATAGGTCTTTACTCTAGACTTCCTTTCAAGTTTTCTGATAAAAATTCAAAGCAATTAACTTTTTGTGGCACTTTTCTTCCAAAGATGTGGTGAATTTTTCTCAAAATCCTATCTGTTTTGCCTGAGTCCTACAGCCTGAAGATATTATTTATCTTCCACTACCAGGTTACCATCCAGTGATCATGGCTTCTTTGTATAATATTATTACCCAAGAAACTGTATTTTGCGTCACAACAGCCTTTCTTGCAATTATTTTACATGACCAATGCAAGATTTCATGAAAAATTTGAAATATGTGTTTATGTGTTTTTTGTTAAACTTCCATTTTAAGAAAAACCAATTTTGCTATTACCATGAAACTTAGCACATGGCAAGTGAGCATAATAGCAAATACAAGCCAGTTAACAGAATTATTAATTTTTCACTACATCAAAAGTTATTATCCCAAGAGCATGCACGGATTTTTTCGTGCGCAGTCCTTATTTTCTGAGTCCTGGTTAGATTCTGAGTCGACCTAGCTATGTCCGTTTGTCTGTTGAAAGCAGGATAGAGCTCGAAAGGGGCAACGTAGGAGGACGAAATTTGGCTCAAATATTTATCTTATATAAGGTTTGTTTGGTATTGAAAATGGGCAAAGTTGGTTCATAAACAAAAAAGTTATGGACAAAATACTAGAAAAACAGAGTGTCCGTTGTAGTTTTATTTCATACTTTTCTGCTGATATCTCTTAAAAAAAAAAAGCATGTTCGATAACGAAATTTTGTACAGATAGTTCGAGGGTCGATATAAAACCAAAAATGGGCGTGGTCCGCCCATTTTACCGCCCACCTCTAATATTAAGTAAAATTTAAAAACTTGATGGTGGGTATACATATACATTCGCGCTTGTTTGCTTTTTTAATTTTATCTATCGAAATTTTGCTTAAGTTTCTTCAAAATATTTTTCAATATTTTTATCCGTGTTTATAAAATTGTTACCCAATTTCTGAAAGAACAAAATTACATATGGAATAAAAAAAGTTCGTCGATATCTGTTTTGAGTCCAAAAATAAATGATTTTCAAACTGCAAAAATTATGTTTTTTTTTGCCGTAAAAGTGTATATAATCTTTTTTCTTTAAAATAAACTTTTTTTTATTAAAGAACATATAATAATTTTACAATTTTCTGAAAGGCATCTTCACAGTGATGATTTCAAAATTAAAAACAAGCCCAATCTCCTAACAGAACTATGTACAGACACTTTCGATTTTGACCAATTTTATTTTAAAATTTTTTCTTTAACCTATAAGTTTTAAAATTTTCAATTTCTGCAAAACGAATACAGTTTTGAAAACTCTAATGTATTCCAAAAGAGTTTGTCAACGGGTTTTTTTCCAGATATGTATGGAAAAAATGTAAAGATCCATTTTTAGGATTTTTGTTGGTTTTTTGGAAATTGTAGAATTTCTTTTACAAAAATTTAAATTTTTGCTACGCCTTATCATTTCAAATGATAAAATTAACAATCGCCGAAAATTTCGTTAGGATATCTTCACCAACCAGAATTTTATTAGCGATCAAATATTTATAGCTTGTCTAAAGACCAATTTTGAAGACAATATCTATTGCACATATGTAGATTAATCCAACAGTTGGAATATCCCATAGGCGGACAGCGGTCGCCACGCTAATTTTGTCCGTTATCGGGAGATGTCCGCCTATGGGATATGATACGAGGGCGGATCAATAAGTCCGTGACTTTTTGAATGAAACACAGTGTTTTTTGCAAAACAAAAATTTATTTTTCAACATAATCTCCTTTTAACTCATTACACTTAGTCCAACGTTTCTCCAGTTTTTCTATCCCTTCCAAAAAATAGGATTTAGAGGTCCTTAAAATAGGCATTTGTTTGGTCAATAATTTCATCGTTGGAGCTGAATCTCTTTCCACCGAGCCATTTCTTTAGGTTTGGAAATGGGAAGTAGTCACTAGGGACTAAATCCGGAGAATATGGCGGAGGAGGTACCAATTCGTAGCCCAATTCATAGAGTTTTGCCATTGAGACTGCACACGTGTGCACCCGTGCATTATCTTGATGAAAAAGAACTTTTTTCTTAGCCATATGGGGTCGTTTTCTTTTTAAATCGATGTGGATTATCCTGCGTGCCTTTCAAAAAACTGTTGCCATAACCTTATTGGCCGACAAACTTACCTCGGCCTTCTTCGGAGCAGGTTCACCCGGAGAAACCCATTGTTTTGACAGTAGTGGATCCATGTTTCATCCACAGTTACAAAACCCCGCAAAAAATCATTCGGATTGCGGTTAAACAACTCCAAACAATCCTTTGAAATTGTCACACGTTTACGGTTATGGTCAGTTGAGAGCAAATGCGGCACCCATCTTGCAGACAACTTTCTTAAATCCAGCTGATCATTTAAAATCGAAACCACACTGCCATATGAAATGCCTATGGCATCAATAATCTCACGCACTTTTACTCTTCGGTCGACATTTTCGGGTGTGGCCCTCCAGAACGTTCAGCGTCATTTGTACTTGTGCGACCACAACGAAAGTCAGTAAACCACTTTTTTACCATTGAAATCGATAGTGCAGAGTCCCCATAGTATTTATCGAGCTTTTCCTTGGTTTGATTGACGGCAAAACATAATGTTTAATGAGCACTCGAAATTCACTTTTTTCCATTTTTAGAAAAATACACGAGGTTGTAGGTTTTGAACAGCTGTTAAACGCAAAGTAAATGACGACACTTGCTCAAAATTTGACAGAAGTCTATTAACAGGTGGTACTTGATGGGAACAGTGTTGCATTTCATATAACTACGAGAGAAGTTTGAAAAGTCACGGAAATATTTATCCGTCCTCGTACATACAGGCCTGTTCTGGAATCACGGTGATTTCAAATCACAACGATTTTGAAATCACGCAAGTGATTTTCTGCTGTTCTGGAAATCACGTGATTTAAAATTTTTCGAAGTGATTTTAATTTTAAGAAATCATGAGCAACAGCTATTTTTTTATTTTGTTTACAATTAAATAAAATATTTAGCCTTTTGAAATATAAAATATTTAGCCTTTTATTAAAATGCCAGAAGCAACGTTATTGGCAATAATTGCTTTAAAAAAAAAGAAAATAAATAATGAGCGAATTAAATAACGTTATTTGCGGAATTTATTATGGAAACTATTGAAACAGAAGAAAAGTTGTAGGTAAACAGCTGACAGGCAGAGAAAAACTGAAATCACGAAATCTTTTCCAAAGTAAAGAAATATTTAAACGCAGAACTAAAGGCCGTAATTACTGAAAAATCAAATGTTGGTTTTATTTACTGGGTTATAATGTACTGACCCAAACTACATTCATACAAAATATTTCATGTTTATATCTTTAAAAATTATGTATGTGAAGATAAATACGTATTTAACTAGCAGAGACAAAACCCATATTTTTTAATAGAGCTAATTTTGCAGTTGACAGTGAAATGTTAGTTATTTAGCAATTTGGAGTGGTATTTTCTGAAGGATAATACAGGAGAAAGGTAACAGGTCCAAACTATATACCAAATGTAATAGGTCTTTATTGTGCCTCTAAATGTGGTATACCGGGAATAAAAATGGTATTTAAATAATTTCGCTTTTAAAAAAAGTAATTTATGATAACATTTATCATATGGAGAAATTGGAATTTGGTCATTATGGAAAAATGGTTCGTGGTACTCATATCGCATTATATAGTAATTATAGTCC
Organism: Protophormia terraenovae; assembly: GCA_951394005.1. Lineage (NCBI taxonomy): Eukaryota > Metazoa > Arthropoda > Insecta > Diptera > Calliphoridae > Protophormia > Protophormia terraenovae. The sequence goes on from OX596075.1 coordinate 86,804,963, forward strand.
AAGGGAAATAATTTTGGAATTTGAGAAAATTCATTTGAAAATTCAAGTGAAATTTCTTGATGGGATTTGTGGCCACTATTTGCAAATAGGAAGTGGTACACGTTCCACAGTATATGGATATGGTGTTTCAAGGGGTCCTTAATGAACCCAGCAAAAAGCGATGAAGTTCTTCCAAAAACAGAACATTTTCACAACTTCAAAAATGAAACAAAGTGTATATTTTAAACATTTTTGGAAGTCCTAAATAATTACTTGAAGTGAAAATAAATGAATTTTTAGCGGGAAGAAATGGTAATAATTTCTAACAAAATTTAAATTTTATAAATTTTAAAACATTTTTATTATTATTTAATAGGGCAAAAACAGAATTTTTAATAAAAAATTTTATAAACATAGTTTTAAGGGAAGTACTTCAAAAGGAATGAAAAAGAAGTATAAAATAATAACATCCTATCAATGACAACCCTGAGTTAAAAAAAGTACTTCTGCAGCTCTTTTTCACGACTAAGTACTTCCTTCCAATGACAACACAATGTTAAAATCATAGCTTTTTCAGTTCTTTTTTTGCTGGGAATTTATAAAAGTGGGATTTCTGAAATAATTTTGGAAATTTAGAAAAATTTACTTGAAAAATTTTAGAAAATGGTCTAAGTGACCACTGGTCATTATGGAAAAAGAGTTCGTGATACACATATCACACTATATAGGAATTAAAGACAATGGGACTCCTAATGAAACACGCTTAGTGGAATATCTGAAATAATTTTGGAATTTGAGAAAATTGATTTGAAAAAAGTGAAATTTCTTGAGAGGATTTGTGGCCACTATGGGCAAACGGGGAGTTGTACACATTCTACGGTATATGGATATGGTGCTCCAAAGGGTCCTTAATGAATTTATATATGTTGAAGGTTGCATATTCTATTATGCAACAATAAAATTTATGAAAAATATCGTCTGAAGTACTTTCACGCTATTTGTTTTTACCTCCTAATTCTTGCCTGCGTTTCTAATAGGATATTTTTGTACTTTGTACGTCTTCAGGCTAGATTTCCTTTCAACTTTTTTGATTCAGAGCAATTAACGAGCAATTAACTTTTTGTGACACTTTTCTTCTAGAGATGAGGAGATTTTCTCCTCAAATCCCTTCTATTTTGTCGGAGTCTTACTATCTGAAGATACCATTTTTTTCCAGCATCAGGTTTCCTTTCAGTGGTCATGACTTCATTGTTTAATATTATGACCCTAGAAACTGTATTTTGTGACACCCCTGACTTCCTAGTAGTTGTTTTATATGACCGATATGAGTTTTCATTAAAATTTGTATACTATTATATTGTGAGAGATAATATAATCATTCCTAAGATTCAAATCGGTCAAAGAAAAAGAACTTCCGATCGGCTTCAAGTCGGCTTTTAGTTATTACGAACACGAGCTTCCGCCGAATCTTTCGGCTTACTTCGGCTAATATTTCTAGTTGACTGAATAAGCTTAGTCGATATTTTGGTTTTAATATTAGCTTTTGTTTTAGTTATTCTTTATCAAATTTTGAAAGGAACTACAATTTTCGAGAAAAAAAGAAACAAATATAATATAACGCTTTAAAAACAGAATTCTATTTGTTGCATAAATGTTTGGGGTTTCTATCTACATATACATGATAAAATTATCTCTCCTTCTTAACTTTTTTATGATTTATTAAAGAAATCAAGTGTATCACCATTTTAAATCCTTGATTTAACCAGATAACAGGATAAAATGTGTGCGAGAGTGGAACAATGGGAATTGTTGTTCTAGTGTTAAGAAAAAGTGCGTCTGCTTTCGAAGCATTTAGAACAACGGTTCTCAAATGGGGGTCCGCGACCCACAAGGGGTCCGTAAGGACATTCGTGGGGGGTCGCGAAGAGATCGCGAAAAAATATTCTAGTACAATTGTTAATGTAGTTATTATGCATAAGTTTAAATAAAATAATGAATCTATTACAAAATGGAAATACTTACGTAAATTTTTTTCTAAAATGAGTTCTTTTATGAATCAACTATTGAGGAAACCTTGATGAAGACCACAAATAAAGAAAGTGATGATTTTCAATGACACATTGTAAAAAAAATTACTATGTGGCAGGGAAAACAATTAATTATAAATAGATAAATAGTTCACTTAAATTTGATGAAACTATACATTTTTCACATGAATAAAAGTAGGTTTTATTTTTTATAAATAAATTATACCAAGAATTTTTTCATAAATTCATTTAATACCTCTTTCGTATTTTAACCATAGAATAAAATAATATTGAATAAGATTATTAAAATTTGCTCGAATGGTGCGTCCTCTTAATGTTTATTATATACAATTTTTATAGAATGGAGAAGTTTCCGGGCAATATAATGAAAATTTGCTTATGCAACTTTTTAATTTAAAGAAGGACAGTTCTTTTCATGAGAATATTGATAAATTATCAGATTCATTTCAGAATAAGTTAAAATTTAACTCATGTGTTAAATTTAATGTTGATTAAACAGATTAAAAAACATTTTATATGAGTAATGCGGAAGAAAAATCCATGCATATAAATCTGGTTCTGAAAACTAATATTTTTATTTAGGGTATTTATTGTTATTGCTGGAATAAGTCCACTTTTTTCAAACATTTTTTTATTTTTCTGCTGAGCTTTACCTTCAAATTCTTTTTGACTATGGCGCAAAATCCTTCAATTGGGCGGAGTTTTGGACAACTTGATGGTTTAGCTTCTTTCAATACAATCACAACACCCATTCATCATCGCTTGCGGCTACATTGAGGCGTAGCCACAAAAGGTCAGAAAAATGCACACAATATGCACCAATCATAATTCTGCAAAAATTTCGTCTGAAGTATTTTTGCGTCCTTTCAGGAACTTTTTGTACCTTGTACCTTTTCATGCCAGATTTCTTCTTAATTTCTGACAGAGCAATTAACTTTTATTTCCTAAAATTATTTTTTTTTCCTCCCTACAGCCTTTATATATTTTTATGTTCAATTACAATAAATTTAGCACAGGGCTTCTGAGCATATAGAAGAGAATGATGCAAGATACAAAAAGTTTCTTAGTATTCCAGATCTCATGAAGCCAAAACAACGTTGTAACTAATAATATTATAAGTATGTTTTTTTATTTTAATTTTTGCATAACATCTTTTGTGATTTTTAAATTAGTCAAAGTTGTAGTGGGTCGCGGTTCCATTTCAATGTCAACAGTGGGTCGCGAAGCAAGGTCTTGTGAGAACCCCTGATTTAGAATTTAGGAGATAAGATTTATTATTTAAAAAAATCCTTTATAGCAGCCTTGGTATTAATTACGACCGAAATAACGGTACTTTAAAAATAAAATTGCGTAACTACTAGGCTAACAAAATGCCAGGGTGTTCATTGATAAGAAGCGTACTGCGCAAAACTTCCAACCCAGAGCTACTACGACTGATCTTTTTTTTTTAATTTTCTTTTCCGGAGAGGCATCGGCTTCAGCCGGCTAACAGCCGCCGCCGATTATTTTTTTCTCAGCAGCAGCCACCGACAATTTTCTATCGACTTGGACCTCTGGTCACAGTTGCAAATGCAGTCGAAGGGACGACTTTTCCTTCTAAAGTTTTATTATAGACGGTAATTGAGTTGACTATTTTTACTTCAACAAAGTAACTACATATACAAGTTGAACTGTGTTAACACCAGTTTCAATTAAACTTTTGCAGCCAGACAATTTTTAATGCAATTAAAACATTACTCTACAAAAATAAAATATTAAGATTTTAACAAAGTTTCCAGTTGTATCAACTATTTGTGATATTGCTTATAATTTCATTAATAATACATTATATGATATTTTTCTAATATAATTTTTTTTCTCTATTTCTCTTTTTTACTTACAGGTAAGTTTCAAAGCAACAAAAGCGAAAATAAATGATAAGGTTTTCAAAGTGAAGCAAACTAATAACAAAAAATAAGGTAAAGTAATGGATTTTATGCCCATTCCCGGCTTATGTAGGTAAATATATGTTTTTGTAGATGCTTTCAATGGCATCCATGATAACTTTATGTCACACTGGTGTCTTTTGTATTTAAATTTAGAAAAAAAAAGAACACAGAGAAAAATATGTAATAAAATTGAGTAATATCCGGTTATGAAATCTAATATTAATGTCAACTAAATTGAATTTTTTTTCACAGCTTTTTTGTTATGAAACTTTGAAAAAAGAATTTAAAAAAAAAAAAAAAAAAGATTCATAGCGTCGAAGTTTAAATACCCTTCATATTTTGAAATCTGTTTTTAAATAATACAGCTATCAAGATAATTTTTATACCCACCATCAAAAAGATGGGGGGTATATTGATTTTGTCATTCCGTATGTAACATGGCGAAGGAATCGTCTAAGACCCCACAAAGTATATATTTTCTGGGTCCTGTTTCGATTCTTAGTCGATCTAGCTATGTCCGTTCGTCTGTTGAAAGCAGGATAAGGCTCGAACGGAGCAACGTAGGGAGACGAAATTTGGCACAAATATTTGTCTTATATAAGGTTTATTTTGGATTGAAAATGGGCAAAATCGGTTGACAAAGTTATGGGCTAAAAACTAGAAGCACAGGGTGTCCGTTTTATAGTTTTCTGCTGATATTTCTTCAACAAAAGCATTTACGACAACGAAATTTTGTACGTATAGTTCGGGGATCAATATAAACTCGAAAACCAAAAATGGGCGTGGTCCGCCCACCTCCCATATAAGGTGAAAATCAACGAAATTGTGTTTAAATAATTCAAGGACAAATGTAAACTCTGAAACAAAAATGGGCCCACTTTACCGCCCCCTCCCATATAACGTAAAATTTGAAAAAGTTGATGGTAGGAATATAGATTCGGCCAAGCAGAACATAATTCGCGCTTGTTTTTCAATAATCTTAAAAATTTTGTAATGGCTAGAACATTAGGATACACTTATCTTTTAACAAACTAGAAAAAAATGTATCTATTTATTTTAGAATGAGAACTATTTTACAGAAATTAATTTGCTTTTATTTTTAATTTTTATAAAATAAATATTTCACTTGACTTGTTTTTCATTGGTTTGCTGTGATGGTTGACGTTTAAAAAAAATTTATAATTTATTTATTTTTTCTCTTCAGCATCAACTGTGATAGATAATTTACATGTAAAATGCAATCATATGAAAACAACTAGAAAATATAGAGAAAAATTCTTTTGAAAACTACAAAAACTAATTAACGTTTCAAACGTGTCAGCTGCATACACGTACAATTTTACGAAAATTTGTAATAAATAGAAAATATAGTACTTTACTAAAAAATGTACACCCTACCATATGTCGAGATGAAAATATACATGGTTCGTAGGACCTTTAAAGAACAACGAAGGATCAAAATTTTATGAAAATAAATTATTATTATTTTAGATTTTTAAAAACTTTTTTTTTTTTTTTTATAAATATTTAGCCTACAACCTGTATTTCTCTCTAGTCGTTTTTGTTCGCCACTATTTCCATCATCATCATGATTTTTACAAGAATTTATGCTTCACTGCATGTATGCATTGTTTTGATGTCTATTCAATGATGATAATTTTGTTTTTGGCGTTAAAACGCTATTCCGATGCTATAATTGAACGTATGTGTGCGCTGTTATGTGACTAAATACATTAGGTTAGCATTTATTTACAGCAAAATATCATATATAAATCCATAAGTGATGTTTTTATTTTAAATTTTTATATGTAATAATTTTAAAATTATATTTTATTATATGACCTGATTTCAATTTTCCAAACCTCGAGGTTATACTTATTTATCTCAGTGTCACCCTAATAAACTCATGCTATTTTTGACAAGCAATTAACCAAGAAAAACAATCATGTTAGTGTAAGTGAGTATTTGAAATATTTTGATAAATTAATTGAGGAAAATAGTTGGCTAAATAGACAAAAAGTGTTTAAGCAAAAGGAAAATGTTTGATTTTAATTAGGAAAAGAAATAATCGAATGATTTCTTTTTAATAAGAGAATTATACTAGAATTAGTTTTAGACTTAAGTAAATATTGTATTATTTTTTTAAGGCAAGAAGTCATTAATCGATTAATCTTTAAAAATTATTTAAATAATTTATTTGTTTAATATTTTAAAGATTTTATATTACTGCATGTTTCTCTATGTCGAACGAAAAATTCGTTTCGAATAAATGTATGGAAAACAACAAATAAATTTAAAATTTTGTTTTCTATACATTTATTCGAAACGAATTTTTCGTTCGACATAGAGAAACAGGCAGTTAATTTTACAATTTATTTTTATTGATTATTCGAATAATTTTGTTCGATTAATAAAATAAATTTCTTAAGATTATGTTGTTTTTTATTCGAATTACTTAATTTGGTTAATCGTATAACTTTGGTCGTCTGGCGTTGATTTGTTTTTTATACCCACCATCAAAAAGATGGGGGGTATATTTATTTTGTCATTCCGTGTGTAACATGTCGAAGGAATCATCTAAGACCCCTCAAAGTATATATTTTCTGGGTCCTGGTTCGATTCTGAGTCGATTTAGCTATGTCCGTCCGTCTGTTGAAAGCAGGATAGGGCAGAAATATTTGTCTTATATAAGGTTTGTTTGGTATTGAAAATGGGCAAAATCGGTTAATATACAAAAAAGTTGTGGGCTAAAAACTAAAAACACAGGGTGTCCGTTTCATACTTTTCTGCTGATATTTCTTCAACAAAAGCATGTGCGACAACGAAATTTTGTATGTATAGTTCGGGGATCGATATAAACTCGGAAACCAAAGTGGGCGGACTTTACCGCCCACCTCCCATATAAGGTGAAAATCAATGAAATTGTGTTCAAATAGTTCCAGGACCAATGTAAACTGGGAAACAAAAAATGGGCGTGGTCCGCCCACTTTACTGCCCAGTTTACCGCCCCCTCCCATATAACGTAAAATTTTAAAAAGTTGATGGTGGGTATATAGATTCGGCAGGGCGGAATATAATTCGCGCTTGTTTCCTTCTCCAATTGTTTTCCACAAGAGTGCGTTTGCTTTAAGTATTATTTTCGAATAATAGTTTGCAATACTTTTATTTGAATATATGTATATTTTCGCTTACACTAAAATTTGCCTAAATACTTTCTAATAATTTTTCATTCGATTTGTTTTTATTTAGCGAATTTTTGGATTTTTAAGACTTTTAATCGTTCACTATTATTAGATTTTTTTCGAATAAACGAATAATATTTTTATCATCTTTCCGAAGATTTTTTTAATAATTTCTAGTAATAGCTATATATTCATTTTGAAATATTGTATCTTATAAATATAATCCAATTATTCGAATATTTTTTTAACGAATAAATTTCAAAGTTTAAATTTTCAAAATGTTTGGTTAAAAAAAAGAATACATTTTTAATTCATTATTTCGCTTATTTGCTTTATTCAACCTTTCTACTAAAATTATTCGAATAATTTTATTCGATTAGTTTTAAACGTTTTGTTGTAGATCTTAGCTTTGAAATAATTTCAGTCCAATTTACTATTTATATACACTGATCATTCTCAAAATTTTTTTGTCATTTAGCTGAATAAAATTGCAATTTTTATTTCACGCTTTTTATATGTTTATTCGAATAATTTAACTAACATGTATTTAAAATTTTTTATTTAAATAATTATCTTTTTTTGTTAAATAGTTTACTCCGTTTTCAATTATTTTGAAAATCATTTTGAAATATTTAATTGTAATTTTTTATTTTTTTTATTCGATTAATCGAAAATCTCAAGTCATATTGTAGAATATTATCATTTTGTTTAATATTTTAGTGAGTATTGAATTATTTTTTAAAGCGTTTTATCTTTCATAAATATTCGCTAAGTTTAATCCAATTAATCGAATAATTTTAGTCACTTTACGAAAAAATTTAATTTTTCAGATTTGTCTACAATCCGAATTTTGGAATATGTTTTACCAGAATAAATTAAAAAAATTAAAATTTATATTTTGTGTCTTGGGTTTATTCGAATAACTCTTTATTTTAATTCGACTATTTTAATCTTTCGATATTATCCGAATAAATTTATTTGTCCTTCCGAATCATTTTGGGGATATTTCAATAAAATTTTTAATTATTTTATCTGCTTTAAAATTAAATAAATATTTTAAAATTAATCCAAGAGTTCTAGTTTTTTTTTTTTTTGACGCATAATTTTGTTTTCTAATAATTTATGATATTTAATCAAATTATTCGAATTACTTTATGCGATTTTTTTTGTTACTAAAAAAATTATAAGTTTGAAAAAAATCTATACAAATTTATTGTATTTTTTTTTAAATATTACACTGGTCGAAAAAAAAAATCCTCCTCCAAAGACGAATAGTGCTAAACCTGATTCTGCTATCAGTTTTTTTCCAACAGGTCTGGATTTTTTTTTTTTTTATGGGCGTGTCTAATATTTCGCCCATAGTAAGGCCATTACTCTAGTATATTTCCTCATAACTTAAGAACGGTGTGTACGATTGACATAAGTGATACACCAAAAGATGCGGACTAAAAATATCTTCAAATCATCACAACTTAATTTGTTTATGTGCTCAATAGTGTTATTTTGAAATAAATGTTTGAAAAAAAAAAAAATTCTTTATGCAAAATTTTAGAATTTTTTTGCTAAAATTTCTTTTGATAAATGAAAACATCAAAAATGTTTCAGTTTCAAAATTTTTTTTTGCCCACTAGTGTATCTCCACTTAACTGTAGGTATGCATGGGTATCCTAAATTAACCGTGAATTGAATCAAGATTTGTGCATCAATTTTCATGATACGTGGCTTTATTTACTCGTAGTTTTGACATTTTTGAGATAAAGATGATAAACTGAAACATTTTTGATGATTTCACTTCTAAAAAGTAATTTTAGTAAAAAAGAAATCTTGAATTTAGCATGAAAAATTTTTTTCGGACACTCGAAATATTTGATAGCAGAACGACTTAAAGCCAATTTTATTCCACATATTTTGGTGTATCATTTATATAAATCGTGCATACCGTTCTTGTTAGTTATAGTGAAATATACTCGAGTAATCGGCTTATTTAGGACGCAATATTAGACACGCCCATAAAAAAAATTTCGACCTGATGGGAAAAAAACTGAAAGCATATTCGAGAGTAGCATGCGAAATTTCATCTGGTCCTCATATTTTTTTATTATTATTATTTTTTTTTTGTCGACCAGTGTTATTTTTATTCTTTAAACCGAATAACTTTGGAAACAAGTGTTTTCCAATTAGTAAGTGATAAATTAATATTGTAGCAATTCTGTTGAGGACGTATTTTGTTAATTGATTAAGATTCGTGGAACCGATTAATCGAATATTTTTTTCGGTTGTTCGAATGTTTAATTTCATTCGGCTATTCAAATAATTTTGAGAAATGTATTTTTAAGATACTAATTTCTTTCAATTAGCCTAACAATTTTTAACCTATTTTCAAACAGACACAAAATATGAATTGCATATTCTTTGCATTTTTTTTTTGTAATCGAATATTTATTCGTTACGCATTATTAATTTTTTTGATTGTCGAAAAATATTAAATTTTTATAGAAACAAATTATTTGATAATAGACTATTCGGATAAATTTATTTGAATAAAAATATTCGTGTACTTGGTTACATTTTATTCGGATAATTTTAGTCGATTTTATTAATAAAAAATATGTTTTAATATTAAAGCTTAATGTAATCAATTATTCGAATAAATTTAATCGATTATCCGAATAATATTATTCAACTTCGAATAATTTTTTTCAATTATTGAAATCATTTTATACTTTTTTTCTAATTTAAATTTCATAATTTCCAATTATTATTTATAACATTTTATCTAAATATTTCAGTCATTTCATTAGATTTTTTTTCTTTTAAGTTAAAAATTTTAAATATCTTGTTAAGAAATATTTCCTTTTCCCTAACTACCATTTAGCCACTTACCCACTTTATCTAAATCTCACTTTGCGAAAAATTACAATTTTCGCAATCATAATATTTTATCCCGTTAAAGCATGATTTGTCAAACTTTAAATGTTTTTAGTTGCTGTTACACAAAAGTTTATTTTCTTTGCCAGGAAAATAAAGAATAAACACATTTTAAAACGCAATGATTTACTAAATATGGAGCCGATAGTTTGGTGTCTGTGCAGTATTCCGCCTTCGCCTCATCAGTGTGAAAAGTTGCTTAAGCAGAACAAAACAATTTCTCTCCATTAAGAGAGAGAAAAAAAAAAATTAAACGAAACGTTCTCGACTTTGTAACCATACATTATATGTTTTATTTTACTTCGAATATATGTGTGACGGTTTATAAGAGTGTTTGTTTTTGGAAGTTGAGTGTAAACTTTTAGCAGACACTAAAATAAAAAGTAATTGTCAGCCAGTTTAAGAGTTAGTTTTTTCTTTTTCTTTATTTTGTTCCTGTTGTTGCCAGTGTATTTGTAACAAAAATAGATACTAACACTACAACCACTAACACTAAAGCAAAATAAATACAACAACTTATACCATCAAATGGAAAAAAAAGTTTAAAAAACGGTTAAAACAAAAATCCTAAAAACAGTGTTAGAAACAAGTAACGGGAAACGGAAGTGTTGCTTGAAAATTGTGTATGTAACAAATAAATGCTTAGTTTTCGCAAATGCACTTTACATATATAAATATGTTTGCATACATCATGTATGTGTGAGTATCTGTAAGTCAATTTGTTTGTATGCGTGTACAATTTTTGTATTTCTAGCGGAAAAAAGTTTTATTACAAATGTATGTATCTGTTTGTATTGTGTTGGCGCCATAGAAGTGTAAAGCCAAAAGAGTTGTGTTCAGATAAACACCCTCAACTTTTAGATCTAGCAAATTTATTTTAGTTATTTTTTTCATCCGTTTTCTCGCTATTCTCACATTTAGTTAAACTTCTCGCTAACATTTGCACCAAAATAAATTTAAAAAAAATTACATCTATACATACATTTAAGACAAAACGTTAGCACATGTCAAATAGTTACAGGCTAAATAGACTAGACTAGTTGTTTATAACGTGGTTGGTATTGAAAATATCTATAAATAATGAAATAAATATAAAAATAAAGTATTTTTCTTTTTATCATTTATTCGCATAAGACTTCAAAATACTAAATCACCTCCTTATAGCCAAAATTTGTATGATGACTTAGGTATTTGTTACATTTGATCCAAATGTAATATCTAAATTATCGAACATTTATTTAGCATGATGTACGAAAATGGCGATTTGTGGACCAAAAATTTTGCGAAAGTTTTTTAATATATTTTTTCTATAATTGGCTTAAAATTACGAATTTTTTGATACCCATTTCAAAACAAAACTCAATACTACTTTTTGGACGAAATGTTCTAAAATATCTAAAAAATTTTAAAAATTATTTTAATATTTTTCCCATATACAGCTAATTTTTACGTATCGTTTGAGGGGTCTTCCTACAAAATGTTTGTCTACGGGACACTCTATTATACAACCTTATTTGTGTAAGGCGAAGTTAAAATTGTTGAGAAATTTAAAATATAAATTGGTTTTGGGTGAAAAATATAAGTAATTTTACTGTTACAAATATTAAGTAAAAAACACGTCTGAATAAAGAATCGATAATCCGGATAATTCGATAATTCGGATTGGGGTCTGCAATCAATTATCCGGATTATCGAGTTTATACTGTATATTATTTTTTTAAGAATTCTAAAATACCGTTTTTAAAGATATTCAGCTTTGATCATTATAGATTTTGAGCTTTGGACTCTCAAAGTAATTAAATTTGATACATGTCGTTTTAAAGTCAATATATTTTTCTATTAAATGAAATATAAATTAGAATTTTACAATGTATAGTTTAGAAGTTATGAGCAATGAAGTATGTACACTTTTGGAAAAAAATCGATAGTTTTAAAATTTTTAACATGTCACATTTTTGGACCGGAAAGGGTCTTCAGTCTGTAATTTTGCAATAAGACTTGCAATAGGTAATAACTGTAACGAATTTTATTGAAGTCGGAGATATCAAATCCGAAAATGCTAGTTTTTTGTCCGTTTTGATATAAAATTACTCTATTTATTTTTTTTTTTTTTTAGCGCGATGAACTTTTTTAATGATCGTGGAAAAAAAATCATATTCCCTTATACCTTTTCATGCTCTACAAGACTTTACTATAGTATTTTGGTTTTTTAAAAAAAATTGGAAAAACAAATTTAACCCTTATGTTCATTGTGTTTTATAAGATTATTATACCCACCATCAAAAAGATGGGGGGTATATTGATTTTGTCATTCCGTGTGTAACATGTCGAAGGAATCATCTGAGACCCCACAAAGTATATATTTTCTGCGTCCTGGTTAGATTCTGAGTCGATCTAGCTATGTCCGTCTGTTGAAAGCGGGATAGGGCTCGAACGGGACAACGTAGGGGGACGAAATATTTGTCTTATATAAGGTTTGTTTGGGATTGAAAATGGGAAAAATCTGTTAATAAACAAAAAAGTTATGGGCTAAAATCTAAAAGCACAGGGTGTCCGTTTTATACATTTCTGCTGATATTTCTTAAACAAAAGCATGTACGACAACGAAATTTTTTACGTATAGTTCGGGGATCGGTATAAACTCGGAAACCAATAATGTGCTTGGTCCGCCCATTTTATCGCCCACTTCAAATAGTTCGAGGACCAATGTAAACTCGGAAACGAAAAATGGGCGTGGTCCCATTTTTTTTACCGCCCCCTAACATATAACGTAAAATTTAAAAAAGTTGATGGTGGGTATATAGATTCGGCCGGGCCGAATGTAACATTCGCTCTTGTTATTATTTTTTTCTAATTGTATGGCTAAATATAAAAATGTGTTACTTTTTTTAAGAAATGTTTGAATTGTGTAATTGTTTTTTTGTAGCTAAATTATTTGAATGTTTTATTCATTTAACCCATTAAAAATTGTAATAAGAATTTTGGTTTATTCGCATAATTTTATTCTAAAGTCTAAATAATTTTATTCGGTATTTTTAATATTTTTTTAAATATTTATTTACTGTTTTAAATATTTAAAATTCAAATTCTTTCAGTTATTCGAATTATTCGAATACATTACCTGTTTAAGCGAGAATTTAAAGAGAAAAAATAAAGATTTTCCATTTATTCGAATAATTTTATGTAGACTACTGCATAATTTCTGTGTTGTGTGTTAAATCTATAGCAGCATTATTCTTGAGTCATTCTAAAAAAAAAAATGATTATTTTTTTATACAATTTTGTACTAAAAAATCTAAAAAATATATTAGTTTTTTATGTAAGAGTTCAAAGATTTAAAAAATTTTTTCGTATACTTAAATATCCGAATTTTTATTTGCTTATACATACAAATTATTTCAGTAATATCAGTATATCTTTTATTAGTCTTCGAAAGAATCTGGGTCTTTTTAGTTATGTCCGCCTGTCTGTTAAAAGGGCTCAGGGCGCACCACCTAGGAGGCGAAATTTGACTGTAGTATTTTTTATTTCTTTTTTTTATTCGATATTCGCATTATTTTATTCGGTTATCTGAGTAATTTAAATGTTTTTAAATTTCATAATAAGTTAAATTTTGTTATGTTTTTTTAATCTTATTATTCGAATAGATTTATTTGTTTATATGAGACTTATTAACAAAATCTGCACCAATAAGGAGTGAGATCGAAAAAATCTTAACACACATTTTGCCTCATAACTTTTTTCGGAATCAATATTCTAAATTTTTTTTGATCTAGTTATCATGGAAAAATACTTCAGTTATTATTTTTAATAACAACCATGTTAATTTGTCCTTATTTTCATCAATATAAATGACGAAAAAGATTTACGTCCTACAAGTTATTAAAAAATTTCAAAAAATCCAAATAGGTCTTACAAATAATTGGCCACAGAATTAAATGTCGTCCGTAAAACCGTTTCTAATGTTATTAAACAGTATCAGGAGAATTTGACTATTGATGTGAAACCTAGTTCGGTAAGAAAAAAAGGTCCACATGATATTGGGAAGGCCAGAAAATTGAAGGCATATTGAAAGGAACTCCAAACACATCTGGTAGAAAATCAGCTCAGTTTTCTCAGTGCTTCGACTATTTGGTGCGAAAGTTTAAAGCTAATGGTAAAGTTGATAACATATAAAGCTCAAAAAATTCCAAACTGGAATTCTGCAAAAAAAATTACTAGCTAAAAATAGGACTCGGAATTTAAAACCAAATTTCATACAAAAATACTCAAGCTGTATAATTGACGAAGAAACGTAGGTGCTGGCAGAATCTTCGCAGCTTGTGTCTCAAAAATTTTTATTGCTAATGCTCGAAGCAATGTTGGAGATAAGTTTAAGACCAAAAAGCAGCAAAAATTTCTTACAAAATTCATGGTATGACAAGCTTTTTGCAGTTGCGGCAAAACAGGAAAGTCATTTAATACATTGGGATCTATAAATACCAAAATATGCATAAAGGAATATTTGCAAAAAAGACTTCTTCTTTTCTTAAGAAAGCACAACGTGTCCACATATTTTTGGACCCATTTGGTATCATGTCACTACGGTAAGAAAGCTCTGGAGTGGTACCAAATTCAAAATTGTCCATAGCTTAGACCAGTGGAGAGATATTGTGCTCTTGTGAAAAGTGAATTCAAGAGCACAAAAAAGTGTTCCAAAATACCGAAGATTTTAACAGAAGATGTGCACACTGTTCCAAAAAAGTGACTGAAGCAACCATCAAATCTCCAAAGAAAGGGTTTTCAAAAATGGTCCACAATTTTATAATTAGTGGTTAGAACCATAAAAATTATATATTTCTGTGATCTGTGCTAAATTATCAAATCATTAAAAAAATAATGAGTGAATGAAGCTATTGAATATTATGTATGTTAAGAATTTTTCGATCTCACTCCTTATAAGTAATACTATTCAGTTATTCTAATCATTTTGTTTGGTTATCCTAGTATATTTTATATTTTTAAATATCAGAAAAAAATTTACAGCCGTATTCGAAAAAATTATTGTAGGTTTGATAACGAGTTGCTAACTTTTTATTATGGAAATTTACATACAAAAAGTTAGTAACTCGTTATCAAGCATACATTATTTTTTGTGAATGAGGCTGTTAGATTTCAGACCAGTTTTATTTAAAAAATAATTTCATTGAAATTTGAATGCGATACTTTTATTTGTTTATACGAAAAAATATGTAAATAATGAAAAAAATAATTTATCTAATCTAAACGATTATACAAATTATTATTCGGTTATTTCGGCATATTCGGTTAATCTTACCATTTCCAAAAAGACAAAATAAGTCGCAAAAATTTAGTTTACATTTCTTTGTACAGATTTTAAGAAATTTCGATTTTTCGTATTATTTCAATCGGTTATTCGAACAATTTTAATCCGTTATTCGAATATTTTATTTTTATTTTTTAATATTATAAATCTTTTAGGAAAGTGGTTTAATCGATTACACGATTGTATTAATCGTTTATTAAAAAAATTATGTTAAGCAAAATTTTCTTATATTTAAAAAATTTTATAATTTTTTACAATAAATTTATAATTGTTTCCTTAATTGAGTTTTGCATCATTTTCAATTTATCCTCGTTATTGTGGCTTTTAGTTAGCAGTTTTGCTGTTAAAATAGTTCATCTTTTTTCTCTTATTTTTCATTACTTTTATTTCAAAAAAACATTTTCCACTTTAACAAACACATATGTATGAATGCATTTGCAGATACTTATGTACTCATATATACATATGTACGTACATATGCATGCATTTTATATGCAATTCGCTGCTGTTTTATTTCAGGGAAAATAAATAAAAAACTTATGTGTGCCCAAAAATAAAATATAAAAATTGTTCAACGAGAATGTGTATGTTTAAATATAGAAGTTAGTATTTTGTTAGAGACTCGTATATTTCTTTTTCCAGCTATTGTATATAAACTTTGGCTAAAATTGTAGAGCGAGAAAAAAAAAAAAAAATAATTCTTCCGTTTATTTGTGTTAGTATTTTTTTGTGTTTTTTAACTTGCAAAAATAAACTTTAGTTTCTATTTGTTTATATTTTATTTTTTTAGTTTTTTTATTTTCTTCTATATTCAAAAACTTTGTTTTTCTTGTTGCAATATCCGTGAGTTTAGTATTGTGGCGTCTCCTCTTTTTTTCACTAGTTAGTGCGTTATTCATGTATTTAGTTGCCTTGATGCTTAAAACAGAAATATATTTCTTTCTCTTTTTTTTTTTTAAACCTTAGGAAACTGTTTTTTTTTATTTGTTTTATAACTATTTTTCTAGTTGTCAGTTTAGCAAGACAAAGTGTTGAAAAAGTGGATGACAAATAATGAAATTATGTGGAGAATATAAATTAATTATAGAGAAAATGTAACTTTTCAATGTAATAAGTAGTTAGTTGTTTTTGAAAGTTGAATTAAATCCCTTGGCAGGATTTCTTTAATTAAAAATAATTTAAATCTAACAGTTTTAAGAAAATATAATAGATTTATGTTTTTTGTTTGCCAGCAATTGAAAACATATACTGCTTTAAATTTTTTATTTAATCAAACTCCTTTAAAACCCCTTTTCTTTCAACAAACCCTTTAAAAAAGCCCAAATATTTATAATATTAACTAATAAAATTTTTATCTAAATTATTAATGCCATAAACTTTACAAATTGTTTAATATTTAACATAAACTCTTGGAAATTAGTTTTTGCCTTTCATTCATTTGAAATTCAAATGCCAATATCTCTCAAGTTACATTGTATTATATTCCTACATAATTTTATATTACTTATGCAACAAAAGAAAACTTTGTTTTTAAATTTTCTCATTAATTTATTATTATTGTCCTTAAAGCTTAAAGCAAAGTATATAATACAAATATAAAATACAACAGAAAACTTAGCATACCTTAAGGCATTACTGTTAGTAACCAAAAACAAAAGCATACTTTTTAAGCTGTTGAAATTATAATATCAAGTATTGTTAGCAGAAAAGAAATTTTGCTTTTAAAATAATTAATTTAATGCATATTTTTTTATTTATTTTTAAGATGTACTTTAAACAGCAAAAAAATTCTGGTACAAATTACAAATTTTTCTTATCATTAAAACCACCTCTCTTTCCCTTTTAAGTTAAATGTTGGTGTTGAAGGGTTGATAAATAAATAATATTTTTACCCAAAATGCTAATGACTTAATTTATTCATTAAGATACGTTACAGTAAATTCTCCTAAAAGAAAAAAAAAGAAAAATTAAAATTACAATATAATTTTATATTTTATTTAAGAGCGTCTTTAGGTCCATGGGAAAATTATAATAAGTTGGTAAAACAAATGAGCCAAATGTAGTTAAAGAGAAAAAAACTCTGTTGCTTCTTTTTTTCTTCATCATTTTCTTTGCCTTCAAACAACTGTAACCCTTCTTAACTAACCAGCCAAGCAAAAAAAAGTATATTTTAATGCAAAAATAATGAATATTATTTAAAGAGATGAAGGAACAAAGTTACACAAATACAAATATTATGCAAAGTATAAATACAATGAATAAGAATTGTAGGAAAAAAAATCAAACAAAAAAACCCAGCGAATACAATACACACATCTACTAACGGAAAAGGAAATGAGAAGAGTAAAAATGGTGGCTAGAAGGAGTGCAAAGAAAGAGATAGAAAACAAGAGCATTATAAACAAAGCATTGCAAGGATAATGTTGTGCTTAATTTTACAGGGTATTACATTCACACAATTTAGTAAAAAAAAAAATTAATGCTTAAACTAAAAAATATAATTTATAATTGTTGATGCTAAAATAGCTAGGTTTTTATTATTTTATCACCATAATTATACTAATATTGATATTTGCCACCTTAGTCTGGCGATCAAAAGTGACAATATTTTGCTGTTAGAAATAATAAACGAAAAAAAAAAAAAAAAATAAAAAAATACAAAAAAAAAAAAAAAAAAAATTATCAGACATGATAAAATCGATATATGCGCCAAACCTAGAGCCTACACATAAAAAATTACATTTTCAGTTTTTCTTCAGAACGGCAAATTTTCTCTTAAAAGAATTTCAAAGTTCGAAAACTACAAAAACTTTAAAATACAGCATAAAATATGTTTTAAAAATATAAAAAAAGTTTCAATTTAAATGTTGCAGCGCAAAACATTAAGAAAAAATCCTTTATATAAGGACTTTAATTAAATATTAAATACATATAATATTAAAGTGCTAAATTTTTAAAAACAATTTTTCTTAACTTTATGTAGGTTAAGTTAGGTTGAAAAGGGTGGCGTATTTACGCCTCCACCCAGAGACCAAAACGGCCCATTGTGATCCCTTTACAAAAATAGAACAAAAAATAGAAAGCCATCCTATTCCCATTACAAACCCTATGAGATTAATAAGCCCTTTGCTCGTAACCTCATCTAGTTCATGCAGTGCATGGCTTCTAAACCACTTCAGCCTTCGTCGCTGAAGCCCTACGCAATGACAGGGAATGTGCTCCATTGTCTCTAGCATCTCTACATCATCGCACGACATTCAAAAATCTGTCGTGCCAATGTCCCATTTACTCATCATGTTGCCTAATGAGAAATGACCAGTGATCATTCCTACTACTATCACTCATACTATAAAACACTATAAAACAGAACATACATCAGATGAACATGGCTTCGATTCGGGGTGCGCCATTGACATTAACGAAAAATTATAAAATAAAAATAAACATAATTTAATAAAAATAATAATAAAAAATGTTTAAAAAGTAAACAAATACCGAATTTTTATAAAATTTTTATTACATTAATCGTTACTGAACCTGTTCTCTTGGACCAGTCCTGTGACCTATCCTGTGACCTGTTCCTAGGGGCTAATTAGCCACCTCCAATGACAACCTAATGTAAAAGTGACAGGTTCCTCGCATACAAAGTTCCGGAACTGGGACCGGTCACTAGCCCCGAGAACCTGTCACGTGACTAGTTTTGAACCGGTTCTCTCTACTCTAGGGTTTAATTAACATTTAATAACGCTGGTCGACAAAAAAATCCTCCCCCAAAGACGAATAGCTGAACTTGATGCATTTTAATGTGCTAAATACGAATCTGCTTTCAGTTTTTTTCCATCAGGTCTGGATTTTTTTATGGGCGTGTCTAATATTTCACCCATAGTAAGGCCATTACTCTAGTATATTTCCTCATAACTCAAGAACGGTGTGTACGATTGACATAAGTGATATACCAAAAGATGCGTACTAAAAATATCTTCAAATCAGCCAAACTTAAGTTTTTTATGTGCTTTTAATATATTTTATATTTTTTTGTTATTAAAATTTATTTTAATAAATGAAAACATCAAAAATGTTACAGTTTATCATCTTTATTTTAAAGCTGGTAATGCTGCGAATAAAATAAGGCATGTATCTTCAAAATTGATGCACAAATCTTGATTTTATTCACAGTTAAGTAAAAATACCCATGTTACATACAATTGAGTAGAAATACAGGTGTGGGCAAAATTTTTTTTTTTTTATCTTTTCTTGAAACAAAATAAGTGGACTAGGTGGATTTTGACGAGTTAAACAAAAATCAGTTTTCCCTTTTTTTCTATCACGTACTGATTTTTTTTCTATGGGCTTGACTAATATCATTACCTTATTCAGCGGTCACACTATAAAATTCGAGAATGGTTTGTCAAATTTAGACTATAACTCAAGAACCATTTACACGATTTTGATATATGATACACCAAAAGATGCATACGAAAATTGTCATCAAGGTATGATTTTTTTTTTTTTTTTTTTTTTTTTAGTCAAGAATTTTATGAATCAAAATTTCCACAATTTAATAAAAAAAATAATAATTTTTTCGCTACTAATTACCGACTAACTACGAAAATATTAACTGTACAAAAAATTTTGTAAATTCAGCTCTAAGGCAATGCTGGTCGCTATATATTGGAGTTTAATTTATCTTAATAGGACAAACCGTTTTCGAGTTAAACAAGTGTGACCTCCTAAAGGCGGGATCATAGTAGTCATGCCCATGAAAAAATCAATACGAGATAGAAAAAAGTGAAAGATGATTCTTATTTAGCACGTTAAATTCTATCTAATCAAACTATTTTTATTTTATTTAAGACGAAAAAAAAAAAACATTTTTTTTTGCGCCCACTAGTGTATCTCCACTTAACTGTAAGTATGCATGGGTACCCTAACTTAACTGTGCATGCAATCAAGATTTGTGCATTAATTTTGATGATACGTGGCTTTATTTACTAGTAGTTTTACCAGCTTTGAGATAAAGGTGATAAACTGAAACATTTTTGATGTATTTTCACTTCTAAAAAGAAGTTTTAGTAAAAAAAGAAATCTTCAATTTAGCATGAAAAAATTTTCGACACTTATTTCGAAATATCTCCTTAATTATTGAGCGGATAAAAATATGATAGTAAAACGACTTAAAGCTAATTTTATTCCACATATTTTGGTGTATCATTTATATAAATCGTTCATACCGTTCTCGAGTTATAGTGGACTATCGAGTAATCGGCTTATTTAGGACGCAATATTAGACACGCCCAAAAAAATCTCGACCTGATGGGAAAAAACTGAAAGCAAATTCGAGTTTAGCATGTGGAATTCCATCTAGTTCACATTTTTTCATTTGAAGAAGCACGAAAAAAAAAATATTTTTTATCGACAAAAAAGGCAGCAGGTCAACAATTCAAAAATAAGCACCGATCATTGCTATGTAACGTATGAAACAAGTACAATCTACTACACAAATTTTTACTTGGGATTTAAATAACAAATGTCAAATAAATGTATTGTATTTAATTTCTTATACGACAACTACCACATCACCCTGTTTCCATTAGCAAAATAATAAACAAACGTAAAATCATATAATTTCGCGAAGTACTCCTTAGAAATAAATAACATTATGACTGTAAAAAGGAGCATATACTCCAGCTAAAATATAAAAAACAACAGTAGAAATTAAAGCAAAATACTAAAAGAATGAATAAAACAAAAAAAGTTATAAGAGCAAAAAGCCAAACACAGACAGACTAAACAGCACAATGAAAAAGCCAGATACAAAAACAAAACACGTAGCACAAGGATCAACATTTTAAAACCACTATACTGGAAGAAAAATTGCATAAAAAGTACCACATTGTTAGAGTTGGGGGAGTTTTTTTTTTTGGAAAAATATAAATTATATAGAGTAACTAAACATGTTTTCTTTTAGTTGCTGTCATAGCTGTTCATTGTGAATATTTTCAATCAAAATATTTGTTAAAAATAAATTATTTTAATATTTTATTTATATTTTTAGAAATAAATTTCTTTAAAATTATTTTATACTCTTTGTAATATGATTTTCAGTTACTTGAAATTAATTTGAATAAAAATTATTTAAATATTATTCCATTTGTTAACAAGTTAGATAAAATAAAATTTCCACAAAAGTATTCGAATATGAATTTATAAAATATAAATCAAATTCCTAAGTCTTTAACTAATTTTAAAATATATTTTATTTCTTTAGTTTGAATACAATTGTTCTTTATTTTATTTTCCATTTTAAAAATAAAATAATATCTGTTTTAAAACATTCAATTTTTTTTATTCATAGAAAACTTTTGAATATTTTTATTCAACATGAATTTGTTTGAATAGTTTTAAATTTACTTTGAAAAAGAAAAATAAGTAAAATATTTTTTTTTTTCTTGAATATTTGAAAAAATTTTATAATTTTTTGTTATTCAAGCCTTTTGAGGCTGAATATTTTTATTTTTTGGAGTTTTTGTTGAATAAAATAATAAAAATATTTATTTTAAATGTTTCTATTTGAATATAAAGTTTTTGAATAAAAATCAGAAAGATTTGTTGAACTTTTTTTTATTTAAATAAAATACATATGAATATTATTAAACTTTAAAATAATCAAATAAAAAACTTTTGATTATTTTCTTATAAAAATATATTTGTTTTTCTTTTGGTTAAATAAAATATTTTAATTTTTAATTTATTTGGTTCAATCAGATTCAAACTTATAATAAATTCAATCGTTTTAGTATAAATAAAAATCCTTAATATTTTTATTCAAAAGATAATAGATTGATTAACAAATATTTTTAATTAGAAATAAGAAATAGAAATGAAATAAAAAGTATTTTTATTTTTTATTTCATTCATAAGTTACAGCTATGGTTGCTGTTAATATTTTTTTTATATACTTTTGCTTTTTGTTTTTGAAAAATCAACGAATTGTAACAAACGTTTGTCAAATTTAAATTCATATTGCCATAAGCGCCATAAAATATACTTTGTTATTTTATTTTAAAGAGCATTTTTTTGAAGTATTCATTTTGTTGTTGCTGTTTGTTATTTCACAAAATCATCTTGCAAATCAGCCAACGACTAACTGGTTTAACTGGTGTATAGTAGTCAAATATTTTATTATTTTCATTTTCATTTCTTTGGGTTTTTGTGACATGAAAGGCAAAAATTTTATAATTTTCTTAACAAAAAGAAATTATTAAAAATATGTAATAACTTATTATTAAGAAGTCACAACAAAAGCTACTGGTTGTAAAGGAAAAAAATATATTTATGTGGACTATATGGAATTACGTATGCTAAACTCGAATCTGCTTTCAGTTTTTTCCCATCAGGTCGAGATTTTTTATTTTTTTATGGGCGTGTCTAATATTGCGGCCTAAAGCCGTTTACTGGAGTATATTATGTGGAATATGTGGAATAAAATTGGCTCCAAATCGTTTTACTATAAAATTTTTTTTTAAAAGTGAAAACATCAAAAATGTTTCAGTTTATCATCTTTATCTCAAAGCCGTTAAAACTACGAGTAAATAAAGCCACGTGTCATCAACATTGATGCACACATCTTGAGTTAAATTAAAATACCCATGCATACCTACAGTTAAGTGGTCTTAAATAAAAAAAATAGATGAATTAGATGGAATTTAACGTGCTAAAAAAGAATCAGCTTTCACTTTTTTCTATAACTTTTTTTGTGGGCATGACCACTATGACCCCGCCTTTAGGCAGTTACACTTGTATAACTCGAGAACGGTTTGTCCTATTAAAATAAATTAAACTCCAATATATAGTGACTTAAATTGTCTTTGAGCTGAATTTACATAATTTTTTGTTCAGTTAACATTTCCGTAGTTATTCGGTAATCAGTAGCATCAAACATTTAAAAAAAGATTGAAAAGTCGTGAAAATTTCCATTCATAAATCTGAAATTCTTTAGTCAATAAAAAATATTATTGACAAAATCGTGTAAACGGTTCTTGAGTTATAATCAAAATTATACACACCATTCTCGAGTCAATCGTACACACCGTTCTTGAGCTATAAGGAAATATACTAGAGTAAAGGCCTTACTATGGGCGAAATATTAGACACGCCCATAAACAAAATCCAGACCTAATGGAAAAAAAAAAAACTGAAAGCAGATTCGTGTTTGGCACATCAAAATGCATCAAGTTCAACTATTCGTCTTTGGAGGAGGATTTTTTTTTGTCGACCAGTGTAATTAGCCATAGCTCCCATATAAACCCCTCTTCAGAAAATCACTTTAACGGGCATAAATCCCATTAAATGTTAGTATCAAGTTAATATTCGACATTATTATATAAATGATAGTGCCAAATATTACGAAGATCGGTCCATAATTTACCATAGCCCCCATATAAGGCCCACTTTCGGGAATCACCCAAAAGTTTATTAATTCATATAAATGTTAGTATGGACGTAATACTTATTCTGCATTCGTATGTTTTATTTTATACTTAATACAAAAATCGGTCACAATTGGCCACAGGTCTAGAAAAAAAAAGACTCCTCCCCGAATTTTAATGCACACAATGGTGTAGGATATCATATGGTCGGCTTGACCGACTATATCTTTCTTTCTCGTTTTTATTTTAGGTTATTTGCTTAGAAAATAAAAGTAGAAAAAAAAAAACTAATAGTTGCGGTCCCCGAATTTTTTGCATAAAATGTTTCTATTTTATTAAGGACTGCGCACGAAAAATTCCGTGCATGCAAATCTGCTTATAGAAACTAAACCAGTGGGCGAATTTTTTTAAAGTGATATTTTTATTAATAACTGTTATGTTCAAGTTCTAAACATAAAATACTAAATTCGTTCCTGTTGGTTTTTAAGGAAATATCTGATCTTTTCCGGAATTATTCTAATTAAAGGTTTTATTGTGTTTCGGTCACTTTTTTGCTCGAATAAGTCCACTTATTTTTAGACTCCGTTTCATTTTATGCTGAGCTTTTAATGTCCTTTAAATTATTTTTTACTAGAGTCCAATATCTTTCAATTGCACGGAGCTTCGGTCAATTTGATGGATTAGCCTCTATCGGTACAAACTCTTACAATTTCTTTGTTGTAATGAGAAGAAGCGGGAATAGGCCTGAATTTTATTAGGAAAGGGAGAAGTCTTTTTGTGTTAATGCAACAATATTTTAAGAATGAAGTGCTTCATTCCAGCGTATGCATATGACTTCACAATTCAAAAACTTTGTTGGAAATTTTGATTTCTTTGATACACGAAATTTTTTTGCAATAATCCCTCTAGTATCTGCGATATAGAATTCCTGGCTAGGAAGTTGAAAAAAATCACCCTGTACGAACGTTTCATCGTCTACTATACAGAAACAAAATTTCTGAAAAAATTCGTCTGAGGAACTTTCATGTTATTTTTTACCTCCAAATTCTTGCTTGCGTTTCAATTAGAATTTTTTTCTTACTTTATAAGTCTTCATGCTAGACTTCCTTTAAAATTTTCTGACAAAGATTTAAAGCAATTAACTTTTTGTGACACTTTTCTTTCTGAGATGAGGTGAATTTCTCTCAAAATCCTTTCTATTTTGCCTGAGTCCTACAGCCTGAAGATATTATTTATCTTCCACTACCAGGTTAACATTCAGTGATCGTGACTTCTTTGTATAATATTATGACCTAAGAAACTGTATTCTTCAGCACAATAGCCTTCCTTGCAATTATTTTATATGACCAATGTAAGATTTCATGAAAAATTTTAAATATGTGTTTATGTGTTTTTTGTTAAACTTCCATTTTAAGAAAAACCAATTTTGCTATTACCATGAAACTTAGCACATGGCAAGTGAGCATAACGGCAAATACAAAACAGTTAACAGAATTATTAATTTTTCACCACATCAAAAGTTTAAGCCCAAGAGCACGCACGGATTTTTTCGTACGCAGTCCTTATTGTTTTTTTTTTTTTTTCTCAGAAACTCCACTTTTATGTAAATTTTTTTTGATTTTTGATAATTTTTTTTAATAATCTTTCGAGCTTTTGGTTATAATCGTGTATTCAAAATTATTTTTTATAGTTAAAAATTCACTATATTCAAGTAGGAATTACATTTGAAATAAAAAAACATACGGAATTACCGACTATGGTGAAGGGTTTGCAGCCAACTAACTTAGTAACTAAGGTTATTTATAACGCTCTTTTTTTTCTCACTCTTTTTTGTTTTTCGGGCAAACTTATACGAAAAGAGCAAATTAAAATAATTGCATTGCGGTGGTTTCGTGATTTCTGGCCTTTTCCCCCTATCCCTTAGTCTATTAAAAAATATCATTTCTTTGCAAAAGATAAAGGCCAAAGATGATATTGTTTTCATTTTTCTTGCATTTTAGCTTGCAAAATAATTACTTCAAAATGAGGTTTACACGATAGAAACTGAAGTTGAATTAATTTTTTCGTTTGTTATTTTTAAATTTTCTCGAAGTTTTGGCTTTATCTGGAGTGGATTTTTTTTTTTTTTAAATTTCATTTTGTTTTGTTTAACAAAATTAAAATTAAGGTTTGACGTTGGTAGGGAATAAAATAGTTTGAGAAATGTTAAGATAATGGCATAAATTTAAAATTGTATCGAAAGTTGCATGATTAAGGTTGCAGTTTGAAGGTAACATTTGAGTGCTTTAAAAAATGGCTCATATTAGAAATTTGAGACAGTTTTTGTAAACAAATTACAAATCTAATGAAATTATCATAGAATTTATAACAGGTTCGTTTTATGTTTTATACGCCAAATGTTTTTATGCCGTTTTTAGTGAAACAGGACCTTGAAAATTTTAATATAAAAAGGAATATGAAAACATATAAGGAGTGCGTTCGAAAAAATCTTAACATATATAATATTCAATAACTTGGAAACGATTGATCTTAGAGTCTTCATTCTTTTTTTATTTAATTGATAATTTATTGCAGATCACAGAAAAATGTAACTTTTATAGTTATAGCCACTATTTATGAAATTGTGGACCATTTTTAGTAACCCTTCCGTTAGAGATTTAATAGTTACTTAAGTCACTTTTTTGGAACAGTGTGTACATCTTCTTTTAAAATCTTCGGTATTTTGGGATACCTTTTTTGTTCTCTTCATGTCACTTTTCACAAGAGCTTAATATCTCTTCACTGGTCTAAGCTATGGACAGTTTGGAAAATTGACCTCTCTTGGTACAAAAACTATGTTATTGTTTTGGTACCACTCCAGAGCTTTCTTACCGTAGTGACATGATACCAAGTCGGGCCAATAATGTGTGGACACGTTGTGCTCTCTTACGAAAGGAAGAAGTCTTTTTTGCAAATATTCTTGATGCATATTTTGGTATTTATAGATCCGATTGCACAGAGGGCCAGGGAGATCGATTTTTGGCCAAAACCCTTTATCGTTGTCGGATATGGCAAAAAATTCATATTTCAATGTTATTGGACTTGCTGATTCCAAAAATGAACTAAAAAATAAAAAATTCAAAATGGCGGAACCAAAATGGCTGCCAAAATTTTTAAAAAATATTCTGATCCAGCTAAAATTTTGTGTATAGGCAGTTTTAGAGTTACTTAATTTGAAACTGAAATCAGAATTAGAAAAAACAAAATGGCGGACTCAACATGTTTCTTAAGTTATTTTAATTTCTTCAAAAATATAATTTTTTTTATAATCTATAAATGTGTCAAAAACCAAATACAAGAAAACTTTGAAATCTGTTTCTATAAAATTAACGAAAATATTAACAAAAATTAAAATGGCGGAAACAATATGGCGTCCAAAATTTTTTGTTGCCGTATCTTTCTAAAATTAAGTTTTCTGTTTGGTTTTGATGTTACTGAATTCAAGAACAAACATTAAAAAATCAAGTAAGAAAGTTATAGTCCGTCTATTCTAATTAGTTTATATGATTTTTACTGATTTTAAAGTTAATTGTGTCAAATATTACCATTACACTGTAATTTATGTTAGATTTTGGGAGATAAAGTGATTTTCGAAAGTGGGCTTTATATGGGAGCTATGCCTAATTGTGAACCGATCTTCCTGATATTTTGTACTCCGATTTAATAATGTATTAAACTTATTTGTACTGAATTTTATTGAAATAGTGATATACATAAGGAATTTCTAAGCGTTAAAACTCTATTTGTATTTGTATGGGAGCGAGTTGAAATAATTGACGAATCACGACCAATTTCCATACTGTTTTTCTTCTTTTAAATAGAGATAAAAAATTAACTGCATCTATAATTATATCGAAAGTATCAATTTTTGTGTAAATACACTGGATAATTATTTGTATGAAAAAATATCTAAATGTTTTCTTAAAATTCATGTTATTTTGATATCTAGGAACACTATTATAAATTGGTGCGATATGGTCATTTATCAATTGGAGCAAGTTTGGGCAACTTTTTTCAAAAACTAACATTCTATTAGATATAAAAATAGAAAAAAATTGCTTTTATCGGACTGAGGATTTATGTGGATTTCTTTGGAAGAAGGTTAATATAAAAAATATATTATATGTAAATAATTTAAATTCGGGTTATTTTTATTATAATTACCGATTTAGATGTTAATTGATGCGAAAAAAAATTTAAGCTTTTGTCATAAAAATATGTAGCAAAATCCAAAAAAATTACTATTCAATAAAATTTATTTCTAACAACTTTTTTAACTTTGGATCGATACAGAAGGAAATGGTGTAGATGGATAACAAAAAAAAAAAAAAAAATAGGAAAACATGCTTTTAAATGTTCCTAATAATTTGCCATATTCGTTATTTTCAAATTCTTAAAAACGACTTATGGCCAAAAATCTATCTCTCTGGCCCTCTGTGGATTGTATCAAATGACTTTCCTGTTTTGCCGCAACTTCAAAATGCTTGTTATACCAGGAGTTTTGTTAGAAATTTTTTCTGCTTTTGGGTCCTAAACTTATCTTTAACATTACCTCAAGCATTAACAATACAAAGTTTTGACACAGAAGCTGCGAAAATTCTGACAGCAATTATACAACTTGGGTATTTTTGTATGAAATTTGGTTTTAATTTCCGTGTCCTATTCTTGGCTTCTAAATTTTTTGCAGCATTCCTGTTTGGAACTTTTTGTACTTTATATGTTATCAACTCTGCATTAGCTTTAAATTTGTGTACCAATTAGTCAATCACTGAGATAACTCTTCTGCTTTTCTACCAGATGTGTTAGGAGTTCTTTTCAATTTTCTGGCCTTCCCAATATCATGTGGACCTTTTTTTTTCTTTCCGAATTAGGTTTCATGTCAATGGTCAAATTCTTCTAATACTGTTTAATAACATTAGAAACAGTTTGATGGCAGAAATTTAATTCTGTGGCCAATTATTCGTAGGACCTATTTGGATTTTTTTGAAACTTTTTAATAATTTGTAGCACGTACATCGTTTTTGTCACTCATTTTGATGAAAATCACGACAAATCAACATGGTTGTTATAAAAATAATAACTGATGAATTTTTCCATGATAACTAGATCAAAAAAAAAAAAAAAAAAATAATAAATGTTGAATATTGATTCCGAAAAAAGTTATGAGGCAAAACGTTTTTTCGATCGCACTCCTTATTGATTCTTATTTCAAAATCTCCATTTCCAATGATCATTTTTCAATTTTACTTTCTTTTGAAAGTGAAAAAGTTACCCTATTACTAATTCTTTACATATTGTTGTAGTGAAACCCCAAAATGTTTACCAAATAATCACCACTAAATCACTGCCTTAATACAGCGTAATTAAGAAATTGACCATCCAAACTGATTAATTGCCATCATCATGTCAATTCACATTAAAATTTTTTATTGCTCAAAGAGACATTTTGGGTCTAGGCCACTCGCCATCGCTTGGTTAAATCAACCAACATCATGTAAAGTATTACCTACATTTACATGGTAGAACATGAAAGAAAAGTATATTTCATAGCCTACTTTAAGGGGTACAATCTGACACTCATTCGCTCATACATACATTTCTACTCTGTGCTCCACTTGAACTGTAAATAAAATATTTTTTTTCAGTGTGTGTGTGTATATGTGACAAAGTTCTTTTTTTGTTTTTCTTTCATTTTTATGCAAATAAAAAATGCTTAACACGTAACTTTTATATGTGTCTTTGTGAGCAAGTGCATGATGTACATCTTAAGTGTAAATTGTTTAAAAAAAACAATATATAGTTACATACAAAGATATGCAAATGCGAGGGTTGTTTTTATGCATCTATAGATGCTGTTGTCATAAAATATTTTTAAATTCCGAAATATTTTGAATTCCATTTTTTCAATTTATTTTAATTATATTTGTGTTAGAATATAATTATTTATATATATATTTTATTTTTTTTTGCTAAAATTATTTTATTTCTTCTATTTTTTCAGGTATGTACAAAATCTAAAAATAAAAGTTACTATAATGTAAGTAAACTTTATAATTTAACAAAATGTATAAGTTAGTTGAGACCAAATGCATTTTAACCTTTGAATTTAGTGTCAAGCATTGGAGTGATTCTATGTCAAAACGGACAGCAATCAAATTCGGATTATCCATGAAATTCACTAGAGTTATTGGCAATTGGAAGTATTCATCAAATCATAATATTTTACATTCATGTTCCTTTCCAGTCAAAAAATATTATGGTTTAAAAAATGAAAAAAAAGCTAAAAACTTTACAAAGGTCTACTTGTTTAATTGCTAATAATTTCTATACTATAGATGGTAGATATCTAGTTTTATATTAAAGCCAAAGATATTACCTTTATAACGATATTTATAAAGATTTTTTACATCAAATGTTTTAAGGTCAAAGTTAGACATAATAATCAAATATTTATATCTCAAAATTTATGAACCAAAATAAAATCTAATAAAATAGTAACGTTACTGAGTGATTGATCATCGCACAGCCCAAACGGCTAAAGCTAGAAAGATGAAATATAGACTGTAGATTGGTCTTCTATCAAACAGATCCAATAAGACCGGATTTTAGGAAATTCGAATGATTGGGAGTAATGAAGCGAAAAAATGGATAAAATCGGTAACCCTTTATCACCTAAATTAATAAAGATACAAAAAAGTTGAATAGTCATCGTTATTCATTTGAAAAATTATCGGACAGACGTCTGGTACTTTCTTGAAAATCGGCTCTTTAAGGGAGAAAACGGGTAAAAACTGCAACTTTTTTTGGAACCCTATTTATCTTTTACTCAAGTAATCATGGTAATAAAATGGGCATTCAATTAGTACCTTAAAAAAAGTTTGCGATATAGTTTTGGTAATTTTTTGTTTAAGGGGTAAAAATCGTACCTGCTTTTGGAAATTTTTTTTTTGTACAAAATCCTCTTTCTTTTTACTGACACATACATATGAATATTTTAACATTTGATTCCAGTATAATTTAAAAATTCATTGGAATACAATCTTTGTAACATCCAGGAGGAACAAAAAGTACCAAAAAGGGGATAAAATCGGGAAATTTAATTTTATTCATATTAATTTTTTTTTTACGATTCTTTATTTATATATTGAATCTGCCCTTCTTTAAAGGCCT
This sequence comes from Protophormia terraenovae, assembly GCA_951394005.1. Taxonomy (NCBI): domain Eukaryota; kingdom Metazoa; phylum Arthropoda; class Insecta; order Diptera; family Calliphoridae; genus Protophormia; species Protophormia terraenovae. The sequence continues at coordinate 86,835,992 of OX596075.1, forward strand.
CACAATATGTATTCAAATCTAACGGGAGCATGGAAAGGTGAATAATCTGTCCCCTTAATAATGGGATGGAAAGTCGGTTCTACGAAGCCTTGATATTGATTGAACTTTAGTAAGAAGTCTTGCAAGTGGGTTGGGATGAGTCTGCAGTTTTGTAATGTATTTTTCACTGTGCTTTTTAAACTCATCTTTTACAAATGGAAACTCTAAATCATGGTGCACTCGTCATGGTTCTAAGAATTTTCGATTGTGCTCTTTGTATAATATCGATACTCGTAATACTGACTGTACCCCATAATTAGATGCCATATGTCCAAATTGGTTTTAAAACGGTTTTATACAAGAGGACTTTATTGTCAAGGCTTAGTTTTGATTGGCTGTTTATTAACGAGTGAATGCTAGAAGCTTTTAACTTCTTATGAAGTCTCTTGGTTTCTATATGACGACGCCAAGTTAGTCGCCCATCTAAGTGAATACCAATATGATCTGACTGGGATATACTTATATCATTAAGTGTAACTGGTGAACAGTTTCCTCTTCTGAGGGTGAATGTAACGTGGTTACTTTTCAATTAATTTACTCATATACGCCACTGTTTCAACCATGTCTCCACACGTCGGAGATAAATATCAAATTGGCTAGATGCTATGTGCGGGTTTTCGTGGAAACTGAGTATTGCCGTATCATCGACAAATGTAGAAACAGTCCGTTTACCTCATACTGGTAAGTCAGAATTGTAAATTAAGTACAAGGTAGGTCCCTGAACACTTCTCTGTGGAACACCTGCATTTATTTCATATTATTCTGTCACAAATTCATTATAGTTTACTCTAAATAAACGATTATCTGATCGTGATAGGAATCCAGCAATTTGTGGGTACATGGAGGTAATAAACATTTAATTTTATATGTTAGACCCTGGTGCCAAACTTGGTCGAAAACTTGCGCTATATCCAAAAATATAGCTGAACAATACTTCTTTATTTCAAAACACTTCCTTATCTCTCCAGTTGGACGATTCACTTGTTCTATGATTCCATGTTTTTCACGAAAACCAAACTGGTGAACTGGGACGGTATTTCTATCGGTCAAGATGGGATAATTTTCTTTTGAGCTACTTTCTCGAACAGCTTCGACAAACAAGATAGTAAGCTAATAGGTCTATAAGAAGATGGCATAATAGAATAATTTTCTGGATTTGGTATCATTTTAATTTGAGAAGTTTTCCACATTTTTGGAAAAACTCCTACTTTTAAGATCGCATTGAAAATTATTGGCAGCAAGATTATTGCCACATTCGGTAGGTTTTTAATCATGGATGGTGTTATTGAATCATATACAGGTGGTGGCACAAGTACAAATGACGCTGAACGTTTTGGATGGCCAATTGAGGTCAGTACACCCGAAAATGTCGAAAAAATCCACGATATGGTGTTGGCCGACCGAAGAGTAAAAGTGCGTGAGATTGTTGATGCCATAGGCATTTCATATGACAGTGTGGTTTCGATTTTAAATGATCAGCTGGGTTTGCTCTCAATTGACCATAAACGTAAACGTGTGGCAACTTCAAAGGATTGTTTGGAGTTGTTTAACCGCAATCCGAATGATTTTTTGCGGCGTTTTGTAACTGTGGATGAAACATGGATCCATCACAGTACTAAACAATGGGTTTTTCCGGCTGAACCTGCCCCGAAGAAGGCCAAGGTAAGTTTGTCGGCCAATAAGGTGATGGCAACAGTTTTTTGGGATGCACGCGGGATAATCCATATCGATTAGCTTCAAAAGGGAAAAAGAATAAAAGGCGAATATTATGCCAACTTATTAGACCGATTTAATGAGGATTTAAAAAGAAAACGACCTCATATGGCCAAGAAAAAAGTTCTTTTTCATTAAGATAATGCACGGCTGCACACGTGTGCAGTCTCAATGGCAAAACTCTATGAATTGGGCTACGAATTGGTACCTCATTCGCCATATTCTACGGATTTAGCCCCTAGTGACTACTTCCTATTTCTAAACCTAAAGAAATGGCTTGGTGGAAAGAGATTCAACTGAAACGATGAAATTATTGACCAAACAAATGCCTATTTTAAGGACCTCGAAAAATCCTATTTTTGGGAAGGGATACAAAAACTGGAGAAACGTTGGACTAAGTGTATTGAATTAAAAGAAGATTATATTGAAAAATAAATTTTTGTTTTGCAAAAAACACTGTGTTTCATTCAAAAAGTCACGGACTTATTGATCCGCCCTCGTATTTATCTACATTTCATAAGGCTTCGTTTAAAACGGAATGTGCTGTTTACTTTTTTTGACGCTCACAGTATATTAACTTTTGAAAATGTTTGTTGGTGTCTAAAATAATTCAAAATCCCTCTTGCTTTCCTTTTAGAAACTTACGATCTACATCTTATCGAAGTTTTCTTAGTCTAATCAATTCCGAAAGTTTCTATTAGTATTAAATATTGTTTTTGAAATAAAAAAAAAATCAATGTTTGAAAAATTAAATAAAATAGAATCATGGATATAATTTCTAAATTGAATAAAAAAGTTTCGGAATAGATCAGTATGTAGCATAAATAAGCTGCTATCGAACAACCCTAGTATTTTATTGTGACATGTAAGTTGTAATCGAATGTTAGTGTATGTGTGTAAGTACACATACCATAGTAAAATGTAAATAATGAAAGATATTTGTCGGAATATTTTTTAAATTTTTTTAACATCTTTCTCTTATTTCATTTTTTTTATTGTCTTATACTTTTTACTCTAAATTTGTTTTTCCTTTTTGGTATTGTTATTCCATTTTTTATTTTGTATATATATAATATTCACCTTACGTATCAAATGATATAAATTAGTCTGTCATTCCATTTGTGATTTTCATAATATTTAGAGGAGTCAAAATAATAACGCTCTTCTATCCCTTTACGTATTGAAATTTTAGTTTCAAAAGCTTTCATTTATCTTTCGGATTTATGTAATATTTTTTGAAATTTTCCTAACTAAAAACATCCAAATTGGTTGATAAACAGGTTGTAAAATTTTCAGAGGAAATCCTCTATATGGTATTTTTCAGAAAATAATTTTATTTCATACTAAACTGAAGTCTATATAAGATTCGTTACAACCGAATATAATTTTTTTATATTTATATTGTGTGACCTGGCTGTAGATGTGTGTGTTTATGTAATGTGTACCTGTGTATGTTTTAAAAACAATTTCAAGTTTCATGAGAAGTTTTGTTGTCAAGTAGTTGACACAACTTAAAAATAATGATATCAAACAATAACTACACAATGTTTTATGCAAAGGACTAAAAGAAACAACAGAAACAGAACCAAAGAAATAAAAACAAAACAGCTTTAGGAGAAAAAAAAATAAAGAACCAACAAAAACACAATAAGACAAAACCAAATATACAACTTGTCACGTTTAGTTTACATTTTCTATTTACTACAAAATACATTTACTCTACATTTCACATCATCTAATGAAAAGTAACTATATCAAACATGAAAGTACGCAACAATAGAAAACAATATTTGAAAATAAAAAATAAATTTAAGATAAAAGTAAAAAAAAAAACGAAGTATGTATGTATGGGTACACATCTCTATGTAAGATTAAAAAGTACATGTCTTTACTTAAAACTAGTTCATGTTGCATTTAAATCTTTAGTACGTATTTGTCCGAAAAAAAAAAAAAAAAACAAAAAAAAAAACGTCTCATAAAAAACAAGATTATTTAATTTGGGCAAGAGACATGTATTCTTTTGGTGCATTTATAGGATTTTTTTATTCGTCCTTTTCTTTTGCGTATCTTAGGCGAATGTTATTTGCTTTTCTGGCCCACATTAGTCTTCTTTATGGCCTTAGTTGTATAAAAAATATGAAAGAAAAATACGGTAATACTTTTGTTGATTTAATACTTATTCACAAGTGCTACACTACACTCCTTTTGCTTTAGAATATAAATTCCATTTTTATGTAACTGCTTTTTATATTTGTTAGTTTTTAAGAAAAATCCTATAAATCAAACTAAACGAAAATGTGTGTGCATGTGTTTTTTTTTTTTCATATATTTTTGTCATTTTAATGGTTTGTAGGAAATTTTGTAATCTTATTCTTATTAATGTAACGAAAACTTACATTTTGTTACTCAATTGTTTTTGACGAAATCTTTAAACGATTTAGACTCAACCGTGTATGCCCAGGCGTATTATTGGAGGCAAGGCTTTGTCTTTTTTAACATGTTACGGTATTATTAAACATTTTTTACTTGCAGAAAGCACTATCAATTTGTAAATAAGTTTTCATTCGTAAATTTCCTTGTTATCTCTGTTTGGTGGTACCAAATCAGAGTTTGTGGACTATAATTAAACACCAGCAGAATGTAATAGGTTTTGTTGAAACCTAAACATGGCGCCCGCCTTGCACTGGCAGCAATATTGAGGGACTCAGTTAGCAGCGCCAGGTGTTTGGGTCAAGTAAAGCAGTGACTAAATCTGACATCGTAAATACTGTTAAAGATGTTGTTACATAGTGTCGTAAGCCGATATTTAATTTAAAACAGCGTTGAAACATAATTATTTATTTTTGTTTCACTTGGAAAAGTATAAAAAAGTAAATTTTAAACACATTTTATTTATTTTAATAATTTAGATATAAAAAAATTTGCACAATTGATACATAGTTTTAAGCAAGGTTGGAAACCGATACCGTTATGAATACCGATACCGATTAAATACCGTTTAAAGTTGGTCACCATAACTGATACCAATACCGTAATTATTATTTTGTAAAAAATACCGGTACTCAAATACCGTTTCCCTCTGTACCGGTATATACCAGTATTTTAGTTTCGGTATTTTAAAAATGCAAATTTTCAACATAATATTATTCTTAATAATAATGTAATATTTATAGAATATTGTTTTAAAGAGGACATTTATTGTTCATTTTTTTGTTAGATAGGTTGCGATAAATATATTTTTAAAGAGGTTTCAATGTCTTAAACTTAATGCGAATTCTATTTCTCGGGAAATTTGTGATTTTTCATGTCTTTCTGCGAGGAAATTTTTTTCGTGATTTCCGGGAATTTTAAAAGCAGTTAAGTGAAAGAAACTGCACGAATTTCAACAATAGGTAATATATTTGCGAAATTTGTTTAACATTTGTAATATAATATGCTAAATCCAGCTGGGAACTATGTATTCATATAATTTCATTATTCTTTGAATTTCTTGTATAGAATGAATCTTAGGTATGGATTCAAACAAACATCGTGTTAGTACTAAGAAGCAGCAAGAAATAAACTTAAACTTATTGAAAGGATCTTGTAGGCATCTTAAATATACGATATAAATTTTTCATTGGTATGGACAACATCCGGAATTAATCTCTAAAAATTTTGAAAAAACATTTAGAATGTTAAGAACAAAAGATAGTCTTATAGCATTATGTTCCAATTATTATAAGAAGTCAGAATTCATTTAATTTGAAAAATCAGTGCAATAACAATTTTTTAAATTTATTTTTTCATCGCGATATCGGGGAGATAAAAAAGTCCGGAAAATTTTCTCCTGAGCGTTTTCAGAGTTTGAATTACATTTGAATTTCTTACTTTCATTCAATCATTGTTTTGGCGCGTCGTTTTAATCCTGCAACTTTAAAAACTTCTAGTGAGTAAATAATTAGTTCTTTCTTGCTAGAGCACAATTTCTCCTCTACAAAATCTCTCCTCCAAAATTCCTTTTCATGGTATTCTGTTTTTTTGTGCTACTCCACAGATCTTTGCACAATTTAACATTTTGCAATTTTATAATAAAATTAGCCTTTTTTGAAAAAATGTTTGCAAAATAATTGAACGATTTTTGTCTTTATTAAAATCTGTGGTAAATACAAAATTTGTTCAAATTTTTAATTTCACTGTACTGCAAAAGATTATACCAATTTGTCTTTAAAGTCGAGTTTAATATTCCTAAACGCTTTGTTGCCATAAAACAAGCAATTTTAAAATGTTATGAAGTTCTTTAACGAAAAATATTCATATTTTAAACATTTCAAGAGAAAATTATTAAATTAAATGTACAAATTTATTAACTTAGGTATACAAATATGAAATTTAATAATTTTTTCGCGAAATTTAATTAAAAATTATTTAAAAATTTAACTTTTTTTAAGATTTGTCCAGTTTTTTTTAATAATAACGGTATTTACCGGTATTTTTGTTTCGGTAACGGTATACCGATACCGATATAATTTAAAATACCGTTATCAATACTGTTACCGAAATAAAAATAAATTGAATACCGATACCGTTACCGATACCTTTATTCGTTTCGGTTTCCAACCTTGGTTTTAAGGCAAAAATACATGTTTCTAATGAGAATCAGAATTATAAGCGTCTTCTTGTATATTTTGTTCTGAAAGTAAGTTTTGGATGTCATTATCTACTATTATTTGGTTTCGGGAATATAAAGAAGGGCGTTTAAGATTGAGGAAATAAGAGGATCAGAAGAGAAGTGAATGCATCAAATCTTCCATTGTGTTTTTTCTTGAATTTTTTCGTGTATGTTGTTCTCTAAAATTCCTTAGATCCTTATTTCTCGATTCCTGAGCTTCTTCAGACATCATCCCTATTGGAAGAGATACGTGGTTTATAATATCGGCACCATGAATTAAAATTTTGTGCACGGAAGACGGCATATAAAACCATGGATATAGCGCAACATATATTTCTGCTGTTTGCATACAATACATTTGAAATGCATGTGTATTAACTTTATACCCACACGACATAGTTCGTAAAATTACACTAGATCTGTTTATTAATTCTACATTGACTCCAGTAAAAATAGCAGCTAAATTTGGCTCTTGAAAAAATCTTCTTGCAGTGTTACCGTTATTAGTATTTCCTGACCCAGGTCTAAGAATATCAACTAATAAAGACATTCTATTTCTCAATTTTTCTTGTATGTCTAGTTTAGTTTGTTAAACTATGTCTTTATCACAACCACGAATTTGCCATTTTTTTTTTTTTATAGGCATTCGGTAAGCAATGTGTAGAATGCATTCAAAGCATCTTATCCACGCATGGAGTGTTGACAAGCCATATTCAAACATATTTGTATTACTTGATCGATTTTTAACAGCATTTAAGTCGTTCATCATTGTAGGTGTGGCTCCGCAAATGCCACATTTTTGCGACGAGGATTCTGCTATAACACTAAACACTTTTCCATCTATCATGGTCATGTAAAATTTGTGATACATTTGAAAAAACTCTAATTGTGTGGGCTTTATTTCCGAAATTTGCTTTTTAACTGCTTCAACTTCCCTACTAACTAATTCAGAGGTTTCTTTTTCGAAAAATCAATTTAATTGGTCTACAAAACTGTGTTGAAGAAGGTCGTGAATTCTCCCAAAGAATAATATCCCCCATTTTTATTTGCAATGGCACAATGCACACAGCAAATAGGTTTTCATCCACTACTGCCATCACATCCCCATTTATATATAGCTGTAATTGGATCTTCATTGATATTCACAAAACACTCCTTTTGCAATTCAACTATCCTCCTTAAAGTATGATCAACCAAGCTCTGCAAAGACACTTCTGCAGACCTATCAGTAATTTCGACTCCGAGAGGATAACACTTTTTTTGCTAACAACAATGTATTATATGATGGATATATGTTTGCATTTCTTATTTTTGCATAAGTTTGTAGGAAAGTTTTGAGAAACCGCCGTCCACGTATAGACCCAAGGCTTCATCGGGCGTATATGCAATAGGTTTACTAACTTTTGAAGCAATAGTTTTTTTAATCTTAGCTGTAACTTCTTTGTCAGAATGTACCATTGATACCACTTCAGATGCACTTCTTTTCCCCGCTTTGTGTAAACTAACGCGGTTGGCCAATACAAACTCCTCACAAGGGGTTTCATTCACAAGTTGTGAAACTTTGTTTATTTGGGTTTTAGGGGAGCATTCTGCGGACTCTTTTGTAGATCGTCCAGCATTATGACTTGTTGTTGGTTACTCAAATAATAAAATTTCACTGTCCAACCAATCTTTATTGCGTTCTTCAAAATTCGATAAAGTCCTTTTGGAGTTCTTCCACTTTTCTACCAGTCTACTTATAAAGCTTCCTAGTTTTTTTTTTTTTTTTTATTTCTCTGTACTGATTCTCACTAAAATTATTTTTGGGAATGATATTATCAAATACATAGGCCTCTACAGCAGAAAATTTGTTGTGTGTACATTTTCGTTACACCAAATTTGAAAAAGTGTGCGTTTTAAGATATTCATTGCGCCTAAAAAATGCAATAACAGGTGAACGGGCAGACCATTTTGGATATTTTACAATAACAACAAATAAAATGAATACATAAAATAGAAATTGGACTGAATCCCATTGATTCCCGAAAGTTGCACTCCATGAAACTACAATATAGACCACTTCTAATATACTACCTACCACAACCCAATTCTAAAAAACTAGAGGAACACAGGTCACAAACATTCATTTTTTAGTACATAAATACCTTTTACTTTAAAAAAAAAATAAATATAGTTTCCAAAAAATTAATCACTTGTGTCAATATCAACAAAAATCACACACTGAGTAATTTGGCGCCAAATTTTTAAATACAAAAGCTACAACAAATAATATGTTTGACAGCTCCCAGCTGTGCGAATATTAATATCAAAACAAAAGTAAAAACGTCAATATGATCAATATGGTATCAGTTATCGATAAAGTGCAAAAAAATTATCGATTTTAACATTTCAAAATTTGAATTTAATGACGCTAGATCATGCTTTTCGGCCAATGTGATCCGGCTCGAAGGACCATAAACAAGTTTGCAATCGTAAATTGCCTTGTTATCTCTGTTTGGCGGTACCAAATCAAAGTTTGTGAACTATAATTAGAAACCAGTAGAATGGACTACGTATTTTATGTGCCGCTACACTCTTCATCAACATTCGTGGTGTCTTACCATTTAGGTTTTGTTGAAATCTAAACAATTAGCACAATAAGAGATTAGTACTTATTTATAGCTAATATATTATTATTTTTACAATTTAACTATATCGCTATATAAAGAGAATATATAAAGTACGCTATAACTCCAAAATAATAATGATACATAAAAACGGAAATTTTATACTCTATAAATTCCAAATGCGAATATTTCGTGTAACGTACAAGTGATTATCGGTTACTTTTAACAAAAAGGCACCAATTGTTTGTGAAATATTTGCTTCCCTCCATCGCATTCCCTTATTTGACTAGACTATTTAGCCCTTAATAAAAGGGAAATAAGAATTAGTAATGGATTTTTATACCCTACACCACCATAGGTGGTTGGGGTATCATGCGTTTGTGCTGATATTTGTAACGCATAGAAAAATCTTAGGACCCCTACCTTAAAGTATACCAATCGACTCAGAATCACTTTCTTAATCGATTTAACGATGTCCGTCCGTCCGTCTGGCCGGCTGTCTGTCCATGTAAACCTTGCGAACAAAGTACAGGTCGCAATTTTAAAGATATCTTTTTAACCATATTTTATGAGGTTCGGTCCATACATACATGATGGTGTAGGGTATCATATGGTCGAGCTTGAACGACTATACCTTTCTATCTCTTTTTTTTTTTTATTGAAAAGGAAGCTTGTGAATTTTCATTCAGGAAATTCTCGGGGAATGGTTCTGAATTTTTTTGAAAATTAGGTTGTAGGTTTGTTATATTTTCCCCCTGGACTCAAAATTTGGCAACAATTTTGATCGTGATTCTCCTGAATATTTTTACTTGAGCTATAACCTAAATCACAATAGTGACACTTACTGTGTGATTTTATACTAAAAATATTAACATCGAGCTGACATTTGACATCGTCGAATATTTGGCTAAAAATGTTCGATACGGGTTATTTAAAGAAGGTGAATGATATATACATTATATTGGTGACTCAAAAAGTATGCACTAAGGCCTCGATCTGCGTCGTTAATGGGAACTGGAGAATTGCGGCGCAAACTGAAACGACGCACTATGTACTTTTTTTTGGGTCTGAGTAATCAAAAATAGGTAAAAACATATAAATCAATGTTTGAATAATTTAAATTATAATATTAATCTATTAATGTAAACCATGATGAAATTTCTAAATGTCTCTTTTAGTTGAGAAGATATTTGGTTTGGAAATCAGCTAAATTTAGTCAGAAAGAAAAAAATTTGTTAGGAAATTGTTTAGTATTTGGATATTCATTATTAGGAAACGGTTAGACCTTTTTAATTTTATTCTCTTTTATTTGAAAGTTATGTTCAAGTCTAGTCTAGTGCGAATCGATAATTTCTATATGTTAATTTTTAGTTTGCAAAAAGAAAAACCTTTATTTTACATTATTTTTTACCTTAACTAGACTTGTATCTATACACCAACAAAAAATTATATTTACTTCGATATTTAGTGTAAGTTGTCATGATTCGTTTCATGTAAAACTTAGCTGCAAGGAAGTGCAGGATAAGATGTAGGAATGTTTTTAATAAAAAAAAAACAAAATAATAATTTAATTTTTTTAAGAGAAAGGAAAGAAACTTATTAAGATACTATAAAAAAGTACATAAAATCAAGGAATAGCCAAATCACAAATTAGTCTCTGAGCTTAAATTGAGACTAGTGAGAATATTCTGAGGAAAAACCATATTTTGGACATAATGATTTTTATTTTCAATAAAAGTGTAAAAATTTTTTGAAGATCTTATATTTACCAGAACATTTTTTGCTAATAATTTAGGAACAAATTATGAAAATATTATGAACATATGAAGGACACAATAGTGGATAATATTTATATCTTTTTACGTCATCTGATAATCGTATTGTTTTTTAATTTTGTTCTTCCGGACGTCCGTCTGAAGTTTAGATCTTTGACCTCTGTACGCTTTCCATTGGAATTGACATAGTTGCTTGAAGTTTTTCGTATATATGTTATGGACATAATGCTACATTATTCCGATCCATACATTTTAAAATTCAAAATATTTGAAAGATTAACTTGTGCGGCTCAAATGACTTAGCTGATCGTTGAAAAAAAAAAAAGGAATTTCTTTGAACCTTTGATGTCGAAGTTTTATATACGTAAACCGCTATCTTCTGCCCACCACCTGCTGTTAAGCGCCCTAATAAAATAATGTTAACCGCTACTAACAACAAAAAAAGTTATAACTAATCCCCACGCAATGTTTCCTAGTAACTGCACCGAGTGAAATATCAGCCACATTCGTGCACAAATTAACACCCTTCAGTGTCAGTAGTGTATTAACCTGTGCTTATGATATCAACTTGAAACCACATCAGTGTGGAATTATTAAATAACATTATTTATTCTATACCGAGTGCTAAGTTGTATACGCGAGAAGCTAAAAATAGGACATCACAACTTTGCGGTTTTTTAATGGAAATGTTTGCTTAATTATATTTGCCACAAAAATCCGTCTACAATATCCTGGTTAATAATTCAACATACAAGGACAGAAAGTATAAAAATCATCTTCTCTAATTATTATCGGATATGAAGGTTTTTCACTGCACATCTTCTTTTACAATACTGTAAAACAAATACACAAAAGATACGAAAACAAAGAGGAAGTTAACTTTAAATTATCCAAATATTAAAAATTACAACCTAAATTTAGATTAACAGATCGCTTAAAGGAGGAAAGATGAAGTAATACTTAATATACCATAAAGAGCACGTTAAATGTTTAATCCTGCAACAATGGTCTTTTCGAACCTTTGATTAAAATATAATTTTTTTAAAATTCTTTTAAAAAGGTTCAATCTTTTTCTCAAAATGAATGTTATAACATCTAGTTTTCTTACAAAAATGCTCGATACGCTGCAATTTATTTGTTTGTTCCTAAATCTTTTATAACCATTATACTTGATATCCTGATTTTCGCTACTAAAGCAACATCACGTATTTTATGTTATACTTTTTCTTAAAAGAAAAAAAAAACTTATCATGTTGCTATTTCCTATTGGCCATAAAATTTGTGTGTTATTTCTCTCTTAACCGAAAACTACTTTTCAATGCTTTAGAAAATTACTGCAATATATCTTTCTGTACAACTTTGATTCATACGAACCTTGTATTTTATACACACCCAAACATACATTTCACCTTTAGATATCAAGGTGTAACAAAATGATGAAAAAAATATATAAAAACGTAACTACTTGTAGTATTAAGAACATGTTTTATATTAAGGAATTCTGTTACCAAAAAATCTAACAACTTCTCTCTATTGTTAAAGCACTTATAGCAACATGTCTCAAAAGGAAACTGAAACACAGAGCAGCAAGAAAAAATAAAAATACACACGAAATACCAACATTTGTTTCCCTTAACTTTACGTTTTCCTCTTTTGGCTTTTTCCTTGCAAAGGTGTTTATTTTTCGGTTGTTCTTTGGCTGTAACTATCCATAAGTCATCATTTATTTGTGTCTGTTTTTTGTTGGTATTTTTCTTGGTAATACTTTGCAAGAAGAACTGAAAAAATTCACTTTATCATGCTACATTTCTTTTTATAGTTTTTTTTTTTTTTTTTCGCTGTCTCTTCTCTTTCACTTGAAATTTTTAATTTTCTTAAGTGTAAATCAATTTTTTTCTCATAGATTTAAACAATTTTGTTGTCGAAACGTGCATTACATTTAAAATAAAAATTTTTTGATTTTTGTGGATTTTCTTTATTTGTTTTCAAGGACATTCATAAATTTATGGACAATTAGCTTTTGTTTAAGTTTTTCCTGTTGGTATTTTAAAATAAATAAATTTGTTGGAATTAATAAGAATAATAGTATTTCATTTGCCTGATAAATGCTTTAAATGAAAATAAATAAATTCGCCTAAATATAGGCAATAAATAATGATTAGAATATGGTGGATAGAGTTCAATGCAAATAAATTGAAAATATTTTTTACTAAGGCAAAAATATATTTTACGTAAATAAAAACAGATGAGACCTGGTTATTGAAAGAAGCAAAGAAAATGCTATGGATGATGAGAGGTGGAGCTGAACGTTTATAGAAAAAAACTCCGATAAGATCATTAAACTAGAACTAAAAATGAAATAGAATTTAAGCAGAAATTAAATAGAGCTGAATAAAAACTTAAGTAAAACTGAATTAGAACTGAACGAGCACTCAACTGTAACTGAACTAGATTGGAACTAGAACTGAACAAGAACTGAGCTACAAGTAAACTGAACTAGAACTGAACTAGAACTGAACTAGAACTGAACTAGAACTGAACTAGAACTGAACTAGAACTGAACTAGAACTGAACTAGAACTGAACTAGAACTGAACTAGAACTGAACTAGAACTGAACTAGAACTGAACTAGAACTGAACTAGAACTGAACTAGAACTGAACTAGAACTGAACTAGAACTGAACTAGAACTGAACTAGAACTGAACTAGAACTGAACTAGAACTGAACTAGAACTGAACTAGAATTGAACTAGAACTGAACTAGAACTGAACTAGAACTGAACTAGAACTGAACTAGAACTGAACTAGAACTGAACTAGAACTGAACTAGAACTGAACTAGAACTGAACTAGAACTGAACTAGAACTGAACTAGAACTGAACTAGAACTGAACTTGAACTGAACTAGAACTGAACTAGAACTGAACTAGAACTGAACTAGAACTGAACTAGAACTGAACTAGAACTGAACTAGAACTGAACTAGAACTGAACTAGAACTGAACTAGAACTGAACTAGAACTGAACTAGAACTGAACTAGAACTGAACTAGAACTGAACTAGAACTGAACTAGAACTGAACTAGAACTGAATTGGAACTGAAATAGTACTGAACTAGAACTGAACTAGAACTGAACTGAACTGGAACTGAACTAGAACTGAATTAGAACTGAACTAGAACTGAATTAGAACTGATCTAGAACTGAACAAGAACTCAACTAGATCTAAACTAGAACTCAACCAGATCTAAACTAGAACTGAACAAGAGGTAATCTAAAGCTAAACAGTAACTGAATTAGAACTGAACTAGAACTAAATTAGAACTGAACTAGAACTGAATTAGAACTGATCTAGAACCAGAGCTGAACTTTAACTAAATTAGAACTGATTTAGAACTAAACCTGAACTTTACAGACATTGAAAGCAACATTAATCACCTGAAACATTCTACATGCCCAGCAAAAACTTCGCCTACCAAATAACGTGATTTGTAAGCGAAGTCGGTATGAAAAACTGCTTCCATTTTTGGTGCTATAACTGATGAATTTTGTTCGAGATGTCCAAAATTAAATAAGTTTTTTTTTTGGTTCCAAAAGAGCTGTTTTGGATGCTGTTTTTTTTACGCACAAAAAAAAAAAAAAAAAAACATTTGGCTCGGTTGAGATTTGAACCCACGCATCAACATACTGGTTGTGTTTGTTAGTCTACAGTCTTACTCGCTACACCACAATCAACTTATATTTTTATGTGCTAAAAGGTGGTTTTCATATAGGGAAATAAATAAACACAATTTATAAGAAACATTTGCCTTAAATGAGAGTTGAACTCTCTTTGAATTTAAGAAGACCTTTTTTTTAGTTAAGCGCTCTAGACAACTGAGCCACGTAAAAATCAAATTACTTCCATATTTACTAAATACTAGTTATTGAAGTACTATTTGGTAATGCTGCGAGTGGCGAATAAGGCTACAATGTAATGCATACAGGAAGCTGTTGATTTTAAAAATAGAAGCTAAGTTTTTGCTGGGTGGGAAAACATAGGTGGCACCTAGCATCACTTAAAGTTGTTATGTCTTGCAATATAAATAGTAGCAGCCAAACTTTTTTTTCTTCAAATTTGGTAACCCACTACAATTCTCCTAAATCGCCAAATCATCTTTAACTCACTTTTTAATGTAACTTAATAAAAAACACTATTCCGCCAGTCATATTTCTATCTTGAATAACTTCCCTTTTAGACATTATGAAGTAGGGATTTCAGCGGAAACAACTTACTATACATTCCATCACAACACCTGCATATATTTAAGATACATATAACCATCCTTCAAGCAGACATACCCCCATACATATCTATTTGCAAATAAAGTCAGTCATATTCCCTGCTGTCATTATACAACAATGATGTTAGTAAGTAGTTGCAGCAAGAGCTAAACTAAAAAGTGCATTCCTTTAAATAAAACAGCAATAATAGTTAGAAGAATGAGGTTAAGTTATAAAAAAGAAATATATATATATAAAAGTGCTTCTTCTAAACAACCAACAATGGATGACGGAAATGAAAAATAAGAAAAAAAAAATAACAGTTGACGACGAATTGCATGTTAATGTATGCGTGCTGAATAAACGTTTTAACTAGAATTTAAATGCAAACGGAAATAAAATTTTTCTTTTAGTTTTCTTTTTTCCTACTTTGCTAAGTATGAAAAACAAAAGGAAGAAGAAACAAACACAAGTGCATTTTTACTTAAAAATAACAAATAAAGCACATGACATGAAGAAAGAAATTTTAATAAAAAGCAAGTTTAAGAGATCAACTCCAAAGAGCGACAGGCTATTGCTGTTAGACATTTTACAAATGTCAGGAGTTAAAAGGTTGTTATGAAAGGAATTATTATGGAGGATTTCGTAAAAAAAAAAACCTAAATAAATGAATAGTTGTATAATTTCATTATGTATTTCTTAGTAATTAAATATAAGATGAAGGAAATCAACTCAAAATTATATTTTTAAACGCCACTCTAAAATTTGACCAAAATGTTTATACATATGGTATATATTACTTTTTATACCCTACACCACCAAAGGTGGTTGGGGTATTATGTGTTTGTGCAGAAATTGTAACGCAGAGAAAAAATCTTCGGACACCCACCTTTCACTTTCTGAGTCGATTTAACGATGTCCGTCCGTCCGTCCGTCTGGTCGGCTGGCTGGCTGTCCATGTAAAGCTTGTGCGCAAAGTACAGGTCGCAATTTTGAAGATAATTTGATGAAATTTGGTACATATGCTTTTCTCAACACAAGGACAAAGCCTATTGAATTTGGTTATGATCGGCCCATTATTTCACCTAGCCCCCATACAAATGTCCTCCCGGAATAGAGTTTTAACACTTATAGATGCCTTAAAAATAGGAATATTTTAATAAAATTTATTACAAATAAGTTTTATATCAGCAAAAATCTGTCTGCCAAATTTCATGAAGATCGGTCCATAATTGACCATAGCTCCCATATATACTCCTCTCCCGAAAAT
Source organism: Protophormia terraenovae (assembly GCA_951394005.1). NCBI lineage: Eukaryota > Metazoa > Arthropoda > Insecta > Diptera > Calliphoridae > Protophormia > Protophormia terraenovae. The sequence goes on from OX596075.1 coordinate 86,852,306, forward strand.
CACTAACGTGCATAAATCCCATACAAATGTTAGTATTATGTTAATATTTAACACGAGTAAGTTGTATATACGTAAAAACAAAATTATGAGGATCGAAATGGTGTAGGGTATCATATAGTCGGTCTTGACCGACTATATCTTCTTCTCTCGTTTTTATATAGCTTTGAACTGGTGTACAGCTGAACTATAGAATAATTTTATTAAAATCGAATAAGAACTGAATTGGAACTAAACTAGGACTCAAATGGATCCTGAACTGCAATACAATTAAAAATGAATTACGCTTAAAGTAGAACTGAACTTTTCATATTGTCTGTTTAATTATTCTTACGAAATCATGCTATATTTTGTTGATGATCAGAGAAATTAAATAAAAACCAATTTTTCCAGCGTCTCTATCCCAAAGAGGTTTTTCTTCCATACAGAAAAGAACTTAACTAGAATTTAATTAGAACTGAAGTAGTACTGAACTAAACTCGAATTGAAGTTGAACTGAAATGGAACTAAACTATAACTGAACTAAAATTTAACTAGAACTGAACCGAAACTGAAGTAGAATTGAACTAGAACTGAACTAGAACTGAACTGGAACTGAAATAGAACTGGACTGAAACTGAAGTAGAATTGAACTAGAACTAAACTGGAACTGAAATAGAACTGAACTAAAACTGAACTAGAACTGAACTAGAACTGAACTAGAACTGAACTAGAACTGAACTAGAACTGAACTAGAACTGAACTAGAACTGAACTAGAACTGAACTAGAACTGAACTAGAACTGAACTAGAACTGAACTAGAACTGAACTAGAACTGAACTAGAACTGAACTAGAACTGAACTAGAACTGAACTAGAACTGAACTAGAACTGAACTAGAACTGAACTAGAACTGAACTAGAACTGAACTAGAACTGAACTAGAACTGAACTAGAACTGAACTAGAACTGAACTAGAACTGAATTGGAACTGAAATAGTACTGAACTAGAACTGAACTAGAACTGAACTGAACTGGAACTGAACTAGAACTGAATTAGAACTGAACTAGAACTGAATTAGAACTGATCTAGAACTGAACTAGAACTGAACTAGAACAGAACTAGAACTGAACTAGAACTGTACTAGAACTGAACTAAAACTGAACTAGAACTGAACTAAAACTGAACTAGAGCTGAACTAGAACTGAACTAGAACTGAACTAGAACTGAATTAGAACTGAATTAGAACTGAACTAGAACTGAAACTGAATTAGAATTGAACTAGAACTGAACTAGAATAGAACTAGAACTGAACTAGAACTGAACTAGAACTGAACTAGAACTGAACTAGAACTGAACTAGAACTGAAACGGAAGTAGAATTGAACTAAAACTGTGATGGAACTGATGTAAAGCTGAATTAAAAACTGATGGAAATAAACTGTTGTTTAAAAAAAAATAAGCTGAAACTAAACTAAATGTAAAATATTGTTGTCCTAGAAATATATATTTTACTTCCTGTTATTAAAATTTTAAAACATTTACCACTCGTAACATCAACTCGCACAAAATCCCTTAATCCTTTCTTCATGCATTAAAGTACCACATACTTTTCATACGAGTTAAAATAAAATAAAAGAGAGATGCATAAACTGAACAATAAAAAATTACAGACTATAAACATTTTATCATATTTAACATAATAAAATGGCAGCAACATTGTTAAACAAACAGCAAGATGGATAAACACAAATACTCACACACATACACATACATAAAATAATACATTTGACTTGTAACAATAAAATGTTACACCGGAAATAAATGAACAAATTTTTCATGTCGAAAATAAACAAAAAACATAGAGAGAGAGCAAAAAAAAAAAAAAAAAGAACCAAGTCAAATACTATGAAATGTAGATTTAAATACAATAATAAAAAAATGAGTCCTTTTAAGTAAAAGACAGAAAATATGGAAAGAAAAAATAGTAATAATATCTTAACTTCACATTTCATTCACATTAGATGCTATGCTGGGTTCTTGTATTTCTGCCTTAAAAATTGTTATATTATTTTTTTCCATAACATTAATGGTGACATTAGATGTATTTTATTTTTATAGTAAACCATATAATTTGTAGTGGCTTTAGTGAGTCTTTTTTTCTGTTTCTATCTAGAATTAATGAAAAATGTCATTAGTGAAAACACACGTTAATTCTTGTTGAAACATGTCCTAATAAATGCGACATCATTATTCAAATCCTAATTTAAAGAGATGAATTGGGCGTATAACAAGCTGAAGACTTCCTTTAAAACTGGCAATGAGTAATGAATATGTGGTTTTTGTTTCTTTAGCAAAATAAAGATAAAAAGCGAAAATTATAAAAATAGAAACAATGGTGAAAGTACACCCACTTATGATACTAATAATAGAGTAGAGTAGTAGCTATAAATTAATATCCATTTCTTAGTTGATGAACAGAATTTATTCACATGGAAAAAACTTGAATCATTGTGAAAAAGAAAATTCATCATTAGGTGGAGGTACTCAGTTAAAAGTTTTATAATTTTATGTTTAAATAAATAATTAAATTAAGCTGTAAAAGGAAAATTGTTATGACATTTTCATTAAATTTTTTAAACTTTCATATTGTTTAGTTAATAAATATAATTTTTTTTTTTTTTTTTTTTTTAAATTGAACTAACATTTTCTTGCAAATATATGCTGGGTAATATTGCTTACCAGGGATGGAAAACTTGATACTATAGTGCTTTGTTTTGATACTATTTAACATTCAAAAATACCGAAGTACTCCCTCGAGTCATTTGATACTGTCAAACGATAAGCATGATATTCCACAATTCAAATTAAAAATAAAATTTGTAAAAGAAAATACATTTTGGGGATATATAATTTTCTAATAGAAATCGATGTTTTTAAAATCATGGTGTTCGGAACTAATATTGAATTTGTAATGAGCACTATCTTTGACTAAATGTTGGAGCCTCGAAGTCCCAAAAAATTAGACACGTAATTAGGACAATTCTAATAAGTTTATAAGGAAAACACTCTATAATATAGAAATATTTGAGCTGTGCACGGAAAAAATATTTCAAATTATTTGTTAATAAAACTACCTTGGAATTTAATTATATTATTTATTAATATAATTAATATTTCTAATTGTTCTAAATTTTTTTTAAAATAAATTGACAGCTCTTAATAAAATATAAATAAAAATGAAAAATTTGTCTATAAAAACATAGAAATAAAATAAATTTAAGTCAATTTCCCACATTTTCAGCTCATAATATCTATTTAAGAAAAAGCTGTAATATTAAAATCAATTATTCTTGTTACTAATCAGGAAATAAAATAGTTTTTAACAAAACTAAAGCTGAAGTGCTCGATTTTAACAAATTGATCTTAGACTTTTTTCTCCTTAAGTTTATTTTAAAAACTATATTATTTAATCTGAAAAAAATCATTTAATGAATTATTATCGTATATATAAAAATTACCATATTTAAGATATGCACTAATTAAATAATAAATAACTATAAAAATTTTAATTATAGTACTATGAGGGTGAAAAAAGTACAATTTGAAATTTATTTTCATACCTAAAAATATTTTCATTTTCCACCCCTGCTGCTTACTTTCGTTTATTTATTTATTTATTTATTTATTTATTTATTTATTTATTTATTTATTTATTTATTTATTTATTTATTTATTTATTTATTTATTTATTTATTTATTTATTTATTTATTTATTTATTTATTTATTTATTTATCTATTTATTTATTTATTTATTTATTTATTTATTTATTTATTTATTTATTTATTTATTTATTTATTTATTTATTTATTTATTTATTTATTTATTTATTTATTTATTTATTTATTTATTTATTTATTTATTTATTTATTTATTTATTTATTTATTTATTTATTTATTTATTTATTTATTTATTTATTTATTTATTTATTTATTTATTTATTTATTTATTTATTTATTTATTTATTTATTTATTTATTTATTTATTTATTTATTTATTTATTTATTTATTTATTTATTTATTTATTTATTTATTTATTTATTTATTTATTTATTTATTTATTTATTTATTTATTTATTTATTTATTTATTTATTTATTTATTTATTTATTTATTTATTTATTTATTTATTTATTTATTTATTTATTTATTTATTTATTTATTTATTTATTTATTTATTTATTTATTTATTTATTTATTTATTTATTTATTTAATTATTTATTTATTTATTTATTTATTTATTTATTTATTTATTTATTTATTTATTTATTTATTTATTTATTTATTTATTTATTTATTTATTTATTTATTTATTTATTTATTTATTTACTGTGTAGAAATTTAAAAAACATTCCATAATTTAAATTTCTCCATAACTTTATAAACCACAATCTTATTTTACTTCAAAATTATCCAATCATTTTGATGCCTTTATTTTACAACTTTCCCTTTAATATAATATAAAATTTTCCCCATCCAAATTTGATGTCCTTTTCATGTAATATTAAGAACAATTGTTTGTTTCAAACAAAAGTGTTTATTTTCCAATTTATTTTTTTATTTTATTTTTATTTCTATTCTTGCATTTATTTCAGTTTTAAACTAAGGGATTTAGTAACAAGTAAAAGTTGTTAAATTTCCATAAAGTTTGTTTTATTATTTTTCTTTATTTGTATCTTTTTAACAACTTTTAACCCCTTTCAAAAATAAACTTTAATAAACAGCCTCCAGGGGGGAGAAAGAAACTGAAACAAGAAAAAAAAAAAAGGAGATTAAAGGTATCTTGTAATTTTTGTCTCCAAATAACAAATAGTTTGAGGAAGCAAATGTTAAAAATACATATAATAAAGGTAAATTGTTAAAGCAAATATTTAGAAAAACGTGACGAATAGGGGACATTAAAAGGAAACTATGTATATTTAAAATTAATAAGACTTTTATAGGAAAAACTAAGATGTAATTGACAAAGGTAGTTCAATATTTGAAAAATGTATGAAAAAATCAAAATAATATTATTTTATTATACATTAAAATGTAAACATTTTTATTTTGGATCAAATGTACATATATAAAATTTCTAATATTTTACTTTTTTTCTTTTCTAATTACAGGTATGTACACAAAATTATTTTTAAAAGACTTTATTTTTGAATTATTATAAATACCTACAGTTTAAATTCATATTAAAAATATTCACATAAATAAATGAAAATCCCCACTAAATTTCTTTAACATTACACAGCTTTCATCTTCTTTAATTTTATAGCCTACTTTGAGGCTGTAAATCCAGATTTTTACTTCAAATAAAGTGTCTACTACTTTTAATCTCCTGACCAGACATATGTATTTCTTTTTAAGATTTTTTCGATATTTATTTATGTTTGCAATAAAAATGTATGATTTAAAATCAAAGTCTACCTTAAGGCGTCAAATTTAATTTTATTTTAAAGCATATTTTCAGGCTTAATATTAAAAATTCAAGATAAAATTAAAAAGAAAAAGGATTTCTAAAGCTAAAACGAATTTACCTTTATCACTGTCATTTGAAATTTAAAAAATCTAATAATATTTTTCTTATAATAAAGCAAGATAACAATCTCCTTAAGTAAAAAGTGAGAAAAATAAAAAATGGCAACATAAAGTTCAAAAGTTCAAACCCTCATCAAACTTTTAACCTTAGAAATTTAAAATGCCAGCTGTTAAGAATATATAAAAGGCAAAATGACTAATTTCTTAAAATTTATATACTTCCAGCAATTAATTTAGTTATTTTTTTATTTTTTGTTTAAATTATTTTAAAATTTGTTCTCGTTATTTTTACACTTTTCCTAAAATTTTTTTACTTAATATATGTGCGTGTCTGTTAGCCCATTAACTATTCTTTTCCACAACCCAATTTGTTATTTTATTTTCATTTTTATTTTTTTAGAATGATTAATCACTGCGTATTTGAGTTTAATCCTCAGATGTTTAAGTATTTCTAACAAATTATTTAAAAAACCATATAAACGTAAACAAACAATATCTATCGTTTTATCAGTACTGTAAAATTCAAATGAGTATTTAAAGTAATTTAGACATTTTGGGAGACTATGAGTCGTCTGTTGGCAGCTAAATTGTTTTAGATAAAAAAAAAAAATAGTTTTTTCAAATTAAAAATAAAAGAAGTTAATATGAGAAAGAATTAAAGACAAATATAGTGTTAAATTCGAAATATTAAATTTTATTTGAAAAGAGGGTCTTTTTGAAAAAATATGTTTATTTACTAATGTATAAGCCTGCCAGTGTCAGGAAATATAACATAATAATAAAAATAATTAATTTTATTTTTTACCCATTTTTAGTTTTTTACTCATCTGGGAGCTTGAAAAAGCTCTGGAAAAAGAAAAAATGCTTAGAAAAATACACATAAATCCGTTATCTCCGTTCCTTGATTTTCAAAATCTGTCTCTCTTTGGATTTGTAGGACGAATAGTTTTATAAATAAAATGAATTTAAATTTTCTACCATGTTTGGGAAAGCTCTGAAAAGAGAAACGTTTTATACGTCGCACATTGGCGTAAAAGGGGTCGAAAATGATGCATAATTCAGGGAAAGATGATATTAACACTTTAATAATCGTAGTTTATTTTTAAGTAAAATGAAATTTAAAATACCCTTCACCATCTTACCGTCAAATAATAAAATTTTCGCCTTAACGTATGCTTTCATACTTTCACATTTATAAATCTACATTTTTTTCAAGCATATACAAAAAAACAAGTTTTTATATGCACAATATGCGCTTGAAAAAGCACGAAAAAATGTTATAATATGTAGAAAATATGCACAAATATGCATTCTTTAACTTTCAATCTCTAATAGATTTTAATGTTTATAAAAATATAACTATTTTAATTTTAAGTATCATATTTGACGCTTCCAATTTTTTTTTTTTTTTCTTTAAAATATTTACAATGTACTCAAAGTACTCACAAAAAATTTTTTTAGAAATCGTTTGATTGAACTTCAAAAAATTGTGTTTTTGTTAAGAAAACTAACTTTTTTATCCATTATATGCAGATTTATGCAAAGATTTAAAATATAAGCATTTTTTGTGAAATTCGTTTGAAATATGCAAATACTTACTTTTCAAGCGAAAAGCTTGAAAAACTTGCCCTGGTCATTACAATGCTTAATATACGTAAATGGCTGTGTGTTTTTATATTAACATATTTTTTAGTTTTTGGTCCATAACTCGGTTGTATATGAACGAATTTGATTGATTCAAAAAACCGAAAAATGCGTTTTGCCCGATATCTCAGTTATTATTGAACCGATTTATTTATTTTTGTCAGCTCAATAATTCAGAAGAAAATTTGCAAAAACAAAGTCCCTAGTATATACAGAAGTTTCAGAATCTAGAAAACCAGTTCTAAATCCGGTTTTTTAAGCATATTTCCGTAATGTATGAACCGATCTTGCTGAATTTCAATAGCAAAATTTTCGAAAGGATTTCCGATCGTTTGATATATCTATATATATACAAATTAATGTGTGTTTGTTTGTATGTATGTATGTATGTATGTATGTATGTATGTATGTATGTATGTATGTATGTATGTATGTATGTATGTATGAATGTATGCATGTATGTATGTATGTATGTATGTATGTATGTATGTATGTATGTATGTATGTATGTATGTATGTATGTATGTATGTATGTATGTATGTATGTATGTATGTATGTATGTATGTATGTATGTATGTATGTATGTATGTATGTATGTATGTATGTATGTATGTATGTATGTATGTATGTATGTATGTATGTATGTATGTATGTATGTATGTATGTATGTATGTATGTATGTATGTATGTATGTATGTATGTTTGTATGTATGTATGTATGTATGTATGTATGTATGTATGTATGTATGTATGTATGTATGTATGTATGTATGTATGTATGTATGTTTGTTTGAAGTCTATAGCCGCCTAAACGGCTAAACCGATTTTCTCGAATTTTTCACAGTGTGTTCCTATATGCCTGGAAGGAAAAATAGGCTATTTTTTATTTTGAAATTCCATGTGGGCGAGGTGCCACTATTAAAAGTAATATATCTCGGAAATTGGTAATACTAGAGTCCTCAAATTTTGCACGAACAACTTTGACACCTATATGAACATTCTGGAAAAAATAGGCGAACTAGCAATAGGGGGTGTGGCACATCCCACGAATAATATTGCTTGCCAATACCAAATGCCGTCAATTTAGGAAACTATAACAATTACATTTCCCAAATTTTGTACGATAAACTTAAGTGTCAATGTGAACATTTTGTGCAAAAATGGACGGAAAAGAAATAGTGGGCGTGTCATCTCTCATATAAAGTTAATACCAAAATTTGTATATCTGGGAAACTATAAAAGTTAGAGAGCTCAAATTTTGTACGACTAGCATTAGCTTCAATATGAATATTTTGGACAAATATTGGTACACTAATAGTGGGCGTGGCACCTCCCATATAAAGAAAATATTAAGTTATCATATCTGAAAAAATATAACAGTTAGAGTTCTAAAATTTTGTCGAAGCCACTTTGGTATCAATATTAATATTTAAGAAAAATATGGGCGGACTAGAAGTAGGGAGCATGGTACCTCCCATATGAATTAAATGCAAAAATTCGTATATCTGGGAAACTATTGGAGTTGGAATGCTCAAATTTTGCACAAAGAATTTTGACATCCATGAAAACATTTGTCTAATAAATTAGCGGATTATGGGGGTATGGTCCCTCCCATAAAAATTAAATACAAAAATTAGTATATTTTTCTAATCCTTTAATTACTATGTATTTCATTTCGGGGAGTGGCGAAGCACACCGGGTATTAGCTAGTATATTATATATGGCAGTTATCGATGGGGTTCGTAAACGTCATTTCCACCGACACACGGGCGGATAATTTCTTACAAGGATCCCGAAAATGTGAACTTTTTTGCTCTCCGACGAAAATTGTGGAAATTACAATCGGAATGACAAACTTATATATACCCTTTACACTTGTGGTGGAGGATATAAAAGAGGATTTTTTAAATTATGGGATATTTTTTTTGCATAATGGCAATGTCCGTCCGTCTGTCTATACATTGGTATACTTAAATAACTGAATTTTACGGTTTCATTCTAAACTTTTGCTTTAAAAGACTGATTTATTGAAAATAAAAAGCAGATAATTTTTTTTGAAATTTATTTATTTGAAAATATGCGGAAATCAGGATTTGACATACTATTTCATACCATAGACTTGGTGTTAATTCTTGAAGCGCATTCTTGTTCCCCGTGCAGAAATTAAATAAAATACCGGACCTTACTGACCTGCCCCCGTCTGAAAATTGTTAAGAGTTTAATAAACGTATTAAATTGTTTTAAGATAGCCAATAATTTTTTTCTTAGCTTTATGTAATTGTATTTCTAAATTGTAATCGCTTCAAATTTGTTGCCTGTTGAGTTTCATGGTATTATAAATTTGTGAAATTGTGCCTAAGAGAAACAATACAAATTAGTGGATATTTTTTTTTAGTAATACTTACCACTTTTAAACACTAATAATTTACCAATAGCCTTTTGTAATAAGAAATTGATTTTTGTAAACATTAACAAAAAAAAAAAAAAAAAAAAAAAAAACATTAACAAAAAAGTTTACAATATCAAGAACTAATTCCTTTAGAACTCTTTTTAAGCTTTTAGTTTCAGTTTAATCATTCCTCCCCCCTCCAGAAGGATTAAAATAGGTTACTATTTTCAATTGTTTGGTATTAAACACCTTTTGTTCAATTATGTCATTAAAGCAAAACAACATAAATTTATGAATTGTATAAACAAGTATTAGCGGAAAATTAAACGAGGGATAATTAAAAAGAAAGTTAAAATTTTAAAAAGCAAATACTACAAACAATTTATAATATTATTTATATATTCTTTTAACAAATACAAACAATCTATTTTATCTTGTAAGACTTTTGAAAATATAATTAATAGTAGAATTTTCAATTTACCTACTTTTTTTGGGTATAAACATATTTGATTTTGATCTAAACAATTATACGCTTTAATAAAATTCCGCATTTCAACATAAACGCATTACAAATTCATACATACGTACACCTAAAAATCTTTATATATTTGTGCATATAGATGCTGACATACATTGACAATGATATAGCACAAATATAGTGAATGAATAAACATTTTACGTATATATGTATGTATTTCTCCCTGCGGTACCACTATAACAAATAATAATTAATTATTCTATAATTGGCCAAATTTACATACTAAATAGAAAATTTCCATTGTTTAGCATAAATAAATAAAATAGTAGCACTTAACACTGAGAATAAATAAGTATGTTTACAAATAATAGGGTAATGCCTACTTTAGGGAGCAAACGATTGATGTGGAATTTTAGGCGCTGTTTTCTTTACTTGCTAGTAGAATTGCTTATAAAGTAATAGATAGATATAAAAATAGATAAGTAAATAAATAAGTTGCATAATTTTATTGTTATTAGATTATTTAGTTCACCAAATTTTATGTTAATAATCCCAAGAGTTTTATAACTTTTACATTACAATTAAAGATGAGATTAAACATTTTACACCGCCCTTATTTGTTTTTGTTTTTTCAAATGTAATTAAAAATTGATTTCATAATCATTGTGTTTATAAAGTATGCATAATCAGTGATTACCTTAAATTTATTATAAGTTGCAATAATTATCATTCTTATTTGGAAAGAAATACATAAATGCATTGTTAAAAACAAAATATAATAATGGTTATAAATATTAAAATTGTTACTGATAAAAACATTAGGTGTGATGATAAAGTTTTACTACAAAATTAAGAAAATTATTAGCACCTAGACTAGGTATATACTAAAATATAGTCGTGACTATACCCCAGACTATTATCTTGTGAAAAGACGAGATCGTAATCTTAAATATAGACAATACCTTATTCTTGCCTATAGTTTATATTGTAGTTTTTAATTATAAATTAGGCTATAGTTTTGAACTTGACTAAATGCTAGAGGGTAGTCTTTACTATAGACTAGACGTCTTGACTACTGATTAGACCATAATTTTGACTATTAGCTAGAATGTAATTCTAACTATTGCGTATACTATAAACTTGACTATTTACTAGACTATAGTCTTGATCATTGATTAGATTACAATCTAAACTATTGAATAGACTAGAGTCTTAGCCATTTACTATAGTCTTGACTACTGGCAGACTATAGTCTTGGAAATTAACTATAGTTTTGTTTATTAACCAGAATATAGTTTTAATATTAACTACTTAGAATATACTTTTGACTATTGGCTAGACTTTAATCTTGAGTATTGACTAGATTCCAGTCATGGCTATTGTTTAAACTATTAACTGGACTATAGTCTTGCCTATCCACTTTGGTCTTGACTACTGGCTATATTATAGTTTTTACTATTAACTAGAAAATAGTTTTGACTATCGACTAGACTATGGTCTTGATTATTGATTATATTACAATATGAACTGTTGAATAAGCTATAGTCTTAGCTATTTACTATAGTCTTGACTACTGACCAGACTATAGTTTTGACTATTAACCAGAATATAATTTTACTATTAACTAGAATATAGTTTAGACTATTGGACAGAATATAATCTTGACTATTGACTAGATTATATTCTGGCTATCCACTATGATCTTGACTACTGACTAGAATATTGTTTTGAACATATACTGGACTTTTGACATGATTATGGTCTTGACTATTGACTGGACTATATTTCCGACTATTGACTTGACAATAATCTCTACTATGCACTAGACTGCAATCGTAACTATAGTCATGACTGTAATCTTGACTATAGAATATATTATATTGTTGCCATTATACCAGACTGTAATCATAAATGTTGCCTTAACTATAAACTAAACTATAGTGGAACTACATTGTTGACTAGTTTAACTGTAAAACATGCTGTAGGTTGTTCTATAGTATTCACTATGTCCTATAGTATTGAATAATCTATCTATAGTCTTGTCTAAAGAACAGTCTTGAGTATATACTAGATTATAGGCTAGACTACGGCCATGAGGATGGACTAGACTGTAAACTTAACTACAGGACTAAACCTTGCCTCTTGACTTAATGACTACATACTATAGTATTGATTACAGTTGTGACTATAGACTAAAGCCTTGATTATAGTATTGACTATATACTATATAGCCTTGACTATAGATTACGTTGTAGACTAGCCTATAGACTCCTCTATAGTCTTGCTTATGGCTAAAGAACTACGTGTAGTTTTGACTACAGACTTATTATAGTCTTAACTGTAATATTTGTTTAAACTATTGGCTTCATTTAAGAGAATAGCCTTGACTACAAACGTGAAAAAATATATTATAATATAAAATATATTCTTGAGGAGACTATAATCTTCACGATAGGGGAAGGGGAAGGCTATTATATACAAAATATATATTACACTTTAGAAAAAAATACTTTAAAATTAAACCGCAAACCCTTTTTTAACACTAAATTCGTTTCTTAAATTAAACACTATGTTTTATGACTGTTTTAATTTGCTGCTATATATATTTCTCTAAACAAAATTAAAGCATACTTTAAGGATATTTTATTAAAGTCTATTTAATAGCATACTTTACAATGTCCAAGATTAAGTACATTTTTTTGTATAAGTTTAACAAAATGTAACCCTTTTTTTCTCAGGGCTTTTTAATTTAAAAACAAAAAATTATTTTTTAAGGCATACTTAAGGGTAAACCAAACCAACATATAAAGAGAAAGGATAAAGAAAAAAAAACAATTTGTCTGTATATATAATATAAAACCAGCAGGCTCATATAAACAGACATAGACAAATATACTTGTGTTGAAATTTTAATTACAATAAAAACATTTAAATTTTGTTAGAATAATACAAAATGAAAAAAAAAGGATGTTATGACTGAGAATGGGTATGTGTTAATGTTGTTTTTGTACCTTTAAATCTCTAACAGTAAACCATTATATTTACTTACATGTCTAAGATAAAGAAAAAAGTTATAACAGGAATGAATGTCAATGATAATGTAAGTATCAGGCGTAGGTTTTTGCTTTCTATAATATATTTCAGCTTAAACAAGTTTATTCATTTTAAATTTGTTTTTGTTTGACTGAACTGTAATAGGTTTAATTCAAAAGTTTGTAATATTCACTGATTTGCAAATATTTTTATTGAAAATATGACTTAAGGACAATTAGGAAATTTGATAAAAAAAAAAAAAAAAAAAAAACAAAATAAGTCGCAAAATTTGGAGAAAAAAAAAATGGAAATTGATATTGCCTAACGCATTTACCATTCCTGATATTTGTTATTCCTATTTTGTACTTTATTTGTGTCTAAGGATAATTTGTGTATCTGTATCTTTATGTTTTCTCTCACTAGCATACAAATATTCATATTTGAAGAGTGCTATATTCAATTTGTATGGCGTTAATATAATAAAATTCACTTATACTTCCAGTTACGCACTCATGAGGATATATATAGATACAAAAATGAAAATATTTTAAAATACACTGAAAAAAATAAATTCATATTGAAGTGTAAAACTCATTTCAATTCCAGTTCCTTTAGTAAATAAAGCAAAAAATCTGCAAAGAAACTCTTCGTCTTTGAACTGTTTGAAATATATTTCTAAATCAACTAAAATTTTCACCCACATTTTTTTTTTAGGTGTACGAGCTTACATATATATGTTTGTGTATATACTTGACAATTTTAAAAAAGAAATCATGTTTCGTATTTTTTTGTTTTTGCGCTGTTTTGTCTAGAATTTTTTTTTAGCCGGGAAAATTTTTTTACAGGAAATTCTCATATGAGAAATGTAGAAAAAACTAGCAAGAAAAAAAAAATTCAACACACACTAAAAACTCAACAGAGATTTTTTGAGCAACATGTTTGATGAGGCGTTTGGCTGTTGGTTGGGTTTTATGTCTACGTAATTCTCCTGTGCTTGTGTACTCAAACCCAAAATGTGTTTGTTTGAGTGAATAAAACATAAAATTGAAACCGGGAAGTCTAAAGAACAGAAGTTATGACATGGAATATAAACTCTATATAATATTGTTTATCACCATTAAAGGAAGTGTGATAATAGCAGGGAGGTGGAATAGAAATAGGCAACATGACAAATGGAAATTTTATAGATAGCAAGTCAATTACAATGTATATTAATGAACTACTTTCTCTTTCTTAATTAGCACAAGATTTAAAAACAAGTCCTTAAATCTAAAAGAAAAATCTGATTTCTTAATGAAAGAAACTCCTTATATTTCCACGTCTCTGCTCATTTAAATATGTATATAATGACGGTATGTTTGTAACATCATCGTGATACTGCTCCTGGTAATGCTGAGTGTTTATTATGAAATATTGTTTGTAATAATGTATCATTTTGTTGTGTTATCATTTGTGTATTCGTGTGTAATGCTGGTTTGTTGTAGTTGTTTGTTGCCGTTTTAACAACACAAATATATCTTCATTGCATTTGCTGTAGCTGCTGGTATTTGCCGCTCCTGCTACTGTCACAACTGTTCCTACAAACTCTATGACTATTTTTGTTGCTCAATTTTACTTTGTGTTTGTTAATGTTGTTAGACTAACACAGTACATAGAAATGGGGCACATATCATACTCTTTTTTATACTACCGTGTATAAGTTACATCTAAATTACGTATGTTTGTGCTACAGGCATAAAATTAAATTTTTTGTTTATTCATATGTAGTCGTGAAACATAAAATGTTTCCAACATGTACACTTAAAGCCGAGATTTTATATTTTTGTTGAAACTAAAAGCTTTCCTGGGTGCATAAAATAAAAATGAAAATATATCATACTTAGCTTACCTTACACTCATAAAAATGTAGTCCTATTGTATATATATTCTATAGTCAAGACTATAGTCGATTCTGCAGTCAAAACTAAAGAGTATGTTATAATTAAGCTTTTATTATATTCTAAAGTCAAGACTATAGTATATTCTATGGTCAAGTCTAAAGTCTATTCTGTAGCCAACGCTATTGTCAAGACTATAGCCTATTCCGTAGTTAACACTATATTCTATTATATAGACCATAGTATATTCCAGTCAGTTCTATAGTCAAGTCTATAGTCAGTTCTATATTCAAGTTTATAGTCAAGACTTATAGTCTATTCTACAGTCAAGACTCTAGTCTATTCTATAGTCAAGACTATAGTATATTCTATAGTCAAGACTATAGTATATTCTATAGTCAAGACTATAGTATATTCTATAGTCAAGATTATAGTATATTCTATAGTCAAGACTATAGTCTAATCTATAGTGAAGGCTATAATCTATTCTATAGCCAACACTGTTGTCTATGCTATTGTCAAGACTATAGCCTATTCTGTAGTTAACACTATAGTCTATTCTATAGTCAAGATTATAGCCTATTCTGTAGTCATGATTATAGTCTATTCTATAGACAAGTCTTTAGTCAGTTCTATAGTCTAGACTATAGTATATTCTATAGTCAAATCTTTAGTCAGTTCTATAGTCAAGAATATAGTATATTCTACAGTCAAAACTATAGTATATTCTATAGTCAAGACTATAGAATATTCTATAGTCAAGACTATAGTATATTCTATAGTCTAATCTATAGTGAAGGCTATAATCTATTATATAGCCAACACTGTTGTCTATGCTATAGTCAAAACTATAGCATATTCTGTAGTTAACACTATAGTCATGACTATAGTCTATTCCATAGTCATGACTATAGCCTATTCTATAGTCATGATTATAGTCTATTCCGTAGTCAAGACTATAGTCTAATTTATAGTCAAGACTATAGTCTATTCTTTAGCCAAGACTCTAGTCTAATCTATAATGAAGTCTGTCATATATTCTATAGCCAATACTGTTGTCTATGCTATAGTCAAGACTATAGTGTAGTTAACTCTATAGTCTATTCTATAGTAGTGACTATAGTCTATTCCATAGTCGTGACTATATCCTATTCTATAGTCATGATTATAGTCTATTCTGTAGTCAATACTATAGTCTATTCTATAATCAACCCTATAGAATAGAGTATTGTGTTGACTATTATAAAGTCAAGTCCATACTCTATTAAATAGTCAAGACTATAGTATATTCTATAGTCAAGATTATAGTATATTCTGTAGTCAAGACTATAGTCTAATCTATAGTGAAGACTATAATCTATTCTATAACCAACACTGTTGTCTATGCTATAGTAAAGACTATATCCTATTCTGTAGTTAACACTATAGTCTATTCTATAGTCATGACTATAGTCTATTCCATAGTTAAGACTATAGCCTTTTCTATAGTCATGACTATAGCCTATTCTATAATCAAGATTTTAGTTTATTCCATTGTCAAGGCTATAGTCTAATTTATAGTCAAGACTATAGTATATTCTATAGCCAAGACTGTGGTCTAATCTATATTCAAATATATAGTCTATTCTATAACCAACACTATTGTCTATTCTTTAGTCAAGAATATAGCCTATTCTATAGTCATGATTATAGTCCATTCTATAGTCAAGACTATATTCTATACTCTATTCTAAAGTTTTGATTATAGAATAGAGTATAGTGTTGACTATTATAGAGTCAAGTCCAGAGTCTATTACATAGTCAATACTATAATGTATTCTATATCTGTAGTCAATAGATAGTCTGTCGTATAGTATATTTTATAGTTGAGACTAAGAGTATTTTATAGGCTATTCTACTGTTAAAACTATAGTCTATTCTATAGTTAAGACTAGTATTTTCTATATTCAGGATTATAGTTTACTTTATAGTCAATCTATAGTTTATTCTGTAGTCAAGACTATAGTCTATAAACTGGATTGTAGTCTGTTCTGTAGTCAATATATTATCTGTCGTATAGTATATTTTATAGTCGAGACTATAGTCTATTTTATATTATAGACTATATAGTATTTTATAGTCTATTCAAGTCTATAGCGTATTCTACAGTCAAGATTTTGGTCTACATTCATGGCTATAGCCAGGACCACAGTCAAGTCTATAGTATATTTTGTAGTAAATTTTATAGTCCATTATATTGTTTATACTCTGGTCTATAGACATAATTATGATCTATGCTATATTCTATGTTATAGCAAATATTATATAATCTTTATAAAACTGCAGAATGCATTACACTGTTGTAATTCAGCCTAATTTAGTTTTATTCAAACTTTAGTTTTTGAGTGTAATACAAACTTCTTGTATTTATGTATCTTTTAATTTATGCTTCAAATGAATTCTTGTCTAATGTTTATGGCCATGTGAGTGTATGTGAAAATTTTTAAAGTTACGTATGTGTTTTATATAAATTTCTGGGTGTTAAATCCATATAAAAAAAGCATTAAATTTCTACGGTCGGTTGCATTAATTTGTTTTTGTCATTTTTCATTTTTGTCATCGCCCATCATCAGAAACATCAGCATTGCAATAGCAAAAGCAATAACAACATCATCATTGTCGTCATCAACATCATCTAATATTTATACAACATGTAAATTTATGCGAAAATTTTCTTAACAACATTTGGGACTCTTTTGGTACGTTCTTGTTTTTTTCTGTTGATATTTTTGCTATAGCCTTCTCGTCATCAGCTTTAACAGTTGCAAAAAGAGAAAAAGAAATGCAAATGCCTCTTAGGTGGCACAAAAAACTGTGAAAAAAAAGCAATATTTTTTATTTGTAGCAATATCAAAGACTCATCATCTTGCAACTAGTGTTGTAGTGATGGTATGTAAAATCAGAGACGAAAAAAGATTGTCCTTTGAAGTGTTGAAAACATAGTTAAAATTTAATTAAAAATAGATATTTTCGTGTTGATGACGAACAAAAAAAAAAAAAAAAAAAAAAAAAAAAAAAATTGTGTTTTAAATGAACTTCGTTGGAAAGTCAACAAACAGAAGGAACAAGATAAAATGTGATACAATCACCAGAAAATAATAAAAAGAACTTAATTCAAGGTTTTTGGTAAATTTATTTTCCACTTGGTTTGATTTGATGATGTATTGGTTGTAGGATCCTTGACATTTAAAATGTGTCAATTAGTGGTGAGATAAATATTGTAAATTATTTCCAAGGTTATGTTTATGCAGATTTAATTGTATAATTTGGCTTTTTGCATAATTTTTTTTATATTCGTTAAAGAGAATTACATATATATTTACCATTTGGAGAAGTATCTCAGTGTCAATATGTAATAAAAAAAAAAATTCCTTATTAATTCAAATAATATATTTTTTATACAAGTTTCATAACTAACATCATATGTAAAAAATAGTTTTTAAATAAAATAATATTGAAATACAATTTTAAACTTTCTTCTGTAAACATAAATTATCCTTTAGTATTTGCAACTAACAAATAACAAAAAAAATATTTGACTTGTCGATGAAAATTTCTAAGAAAAATTGCAATAAATGTAAAACATTGTTGCAACTGACAAGCTGCATAGAAATTGCCAAAAAAAAATATATATATTTTTTGAGTTGCATATTAAAAAACGAAAAAAGTAGTTTGAGAAAAAAAAAAACTGTACTTTCCCTTTACTCATTCATTCAAGCTTCAAATAAATGTTTCTAGTTCTATATTTTTTTTCTTTTCTAACAATAAAGAATACTTATCAAAAAAAGAGTTAAAAAAAACTAGATTGAAATATAAAAGAAACTATGTGTGCTCGAAAAAAAGTAAGATATGAAAGTTCAGCATACAGACTTTCTTTTGTAACAAATGTTTTTTCTTCTCTTGATGCCCTCAAATAAAAAAACTTTCAAATGATTTAAAAAAGAAAAGCCTGTTTTTTGCAACAAAAGAAAGGAAGTCATATGTTAGTTAAAAAAAAAAAAAAAAAAAAAAAAAAAACACAAGTAACTATTGTAAAATTTATTGAAATATGTTGTAACCAGATGTAAGTAGTAAAAAGTTTGGCTGAAAATAAATTAAACAATAAAGTATTTTATATGCAAGTATAACAATTTTTTTAAAATTTTATAGCCCAGACTAGTGTCTAGAATAAGTTATAATTAAAACTATAGAATAAGCTATAGTCTTGGCTATAGAACATACAATAATCTTGATTGTTGAATAGACTGTAGCTTGACTAAAAAATAAAGTGTAGTTTTGACTATAGAATAGACTTAAGACTTGACTGTAGAATATACTATAGTGTTGACTATAAAAAATACTATAGTCTTTGCTATAGGATTGATTGATTTTAGTATTGACTATAGGATAGTGTATAGTCTTGACTATAGATCTATAGTCTTTACTATAAAACTATAGTCTTGACTATATAACTATAGTCTTGACTAAAGAATCGACTGTAGTATTGACTTTAGAATCGACTATAGTCTTGACTGTAGAATATAATATAGTTTTGACTATATAATATACTGTAGTTTTTACCATAGAATAGGCTATAGTTTTGACTATAGAATATACTATAGTCTTGACTATAGAATATACTATAGTTTTGACTATAGAATAGACTATATTCTTGACTGTTGAATTCTATAGTCTTGACTATAAAATAGACTGTGGTTTTGACTATAGAATAGACTGTAGTCTTGACTATAGAATATACTAAAGACTTGACTATAGAATAGACTACAGTGTTGACTATAGAAAATACTATAGTCTTTGCTATAGGATTGACTATAGTCTTGAGAATAGGATTAACTATAGTCTTCACTATAGGATTGACTATAGCCTTGGCTATAGAATAGACTATAGTCTTGACTGTAGAATATTATATAACTATAATATTATAGAACTATAATATTATTGAATGTAGAACTATAGTCTTGACTATAGAATCGACTGTAGTCTTGACTATAGAATCGACTATAGTTTTGACTATAGAATATACTGTAGTCTTTACTATAGAATAGACTATAGTCTTGACTATAGAATACACTAAGGTCTTGGCTATAGAATAGACTATAGTGTTGACTATAGAAAATACTATAGTATTTGCTATATGATTGACTATAGTCTTGACTATAGAATAGACTATAGTCTTGACTGTAGAATATTATATATTCTTGACTATAGAATAGACTGTAGTCTTGACTATAGAATAGACTATAGTAATGGATATAGAATAAACTATAATTTTCGCTACGATTATAGTGTAATCTTGACTTTAAAATATTATATAGTCTTGACTATGACTATAGTCTTGCCTATATAATATGCAATAAACTTGACTATAGAATAGACTATATTCTTGACTATAGAATAGACTATAGTTTTAACTATAAAATTGATTATAGTCTTGACCATAGAATATATTTATAGTCTTGACTATTGAATATTCTTTAGTAATGACTGTAGAATAAACTGTAATAGACTGTACGTAGTATCAGAATTAATATTATTAAGCAAATGAAATTAGCAGATTTTATAAATCCATTTTCCTTTTTATATTCTCAATTTTGAAAAGGACAAGGTTCAATAACCTCTATTAGGCTTTCATGAAAATGTTTATTAAAAGTTTATTAACCCTTTAAATCACTGCAAGTTTTAGCAATTCAATGTACTCTTAACAAATTTCCTTATGCACTTTCTTCAATTTAATTTAATATTAATTTTTATTACAATATTCATCCTGTCACTCAATCTTTTTCTCCTACCTCTGTCTTCTCGTGGCTTTAACTTTATAAAGAACAATAATAATGAACTTTTAACAAACAATAAAAACTAAATTCATTTAATAATACGACTCTCTTAAGACCAATGTACATGATAAATGCACTTTATTAACTGCTACATATGACTTTAGTCTATATCTTCAGCTTATTCTTCGTTAGCAACATCTAATTGTACATATGTTCATACATATGTAGTGAAAACTTCTACATGTGAAGTTAAATTTCTACTATAGACAAATAAGACATGCTAAAATTCCAACAAGTAAACCGGCGTTCTTTTTTTTTAAGTGTGATAAGGGTAAAAGTTGCCCTTTTAATAATGACAGCATATGTATGTATGTGTATGTGAATCATATTTCTATTTTATATTTTGTGGTAACCAATGACTACTTATATATAGTTAAAGGTTTATATATAACTTTAGAAGTCTTAAGAAGATGGTATGTAAAATTTAAAACTTTAGGTTCATATGTGTAAA
Source organism: Protophormia terraenovae (assembly GCA_951394005.1). Classification (NCBI taxonomy): domain Eukaryota; kingdom Metazoa; phylum Arthropoda; class Insecta; order Diptera; family Calliphoridae; genus Protophormia; species Protophormia terraenovae. The sequence goes on from OX596075.1 coordinate 86,873,618, forward strand.
ACACAACATGGTAAAAGATATACCAGTAAATAATGTGTTAAATGGTAAAAATTTTATGAACTTGTATTACATATTCATTTAGTTTTAAAATCAGTTGATGATTTTAAGATTAGTGTTTTAATTTAGATCTTGTAGTAATATTTAAAATTTGTTTTAATATTTTAGATATAGAAACCATTGTCAATTTAAGAAGCTTTTTCAATTTTAAAATATTTCACTGGGTTGTGTTTAAAATGAACTTTACGAACACGATAAAGGTGTTGTTTAGTTTAAAATTTGCAGTTGTGTTGCCAGTTAACATATATTTCTTTAAAAAATATTTCCAATTTTTTTTTTCTCTTTGCACTTTAACTTTTCAATAGTTGTTTGTTTTCTTTGAAATTATGCTTCGAATGTCTTATCAAAGACTAGTTGAACAAAGAGAAACATTTTTAAAATTTACTAAAAATTTTCAATCTAATTCTAAAGTTTTTAAACATTATCCAGGAAGACTTAGGTATATACCTAGAATCTGAAGCATGAAAGTGAATCTTAAGTAAACAATTTTGTAAAAAGTATTTTACATTGAAGAACGTACAGCTGACTTTCTTTAAGGCTGTAAATATCCTACCAGGGGGAAATATCACTATGGTGGTGAGTGGCGAATGCAAACTGCATTGCCATAATCCCGAAATTGGTGGAGGAAATGCTCTACGGACCAATCTAGTAACTACACGCAAAGAAAAAATATGGTTCTAGTGACCATAAACTAAGAGCAACATATTATGATTGTAATATATGATTACAGGTAAAAATAAGTATATTTGTTCGTAATCATTATTATGATTCCATTTTATAATTTATTACTAAGGTTTATAACCTTTTCTTAAATATTGCTTTCAATTTCATCAGATTTTTATCATTTAATAATCCCATGTTATCATATACATAAACTAATTTCATCATACATATAATCCCATTTTATCATATGTATAATCCCATGTTTTCATATTTATATTGATTTGTACCACATAGCAAAAACAAACCTTGTCAATTTATATTTGTTCATATCTGAACTAAAAGAGAATTAATATACTAATAAACTACTGGACTGATACACAAAAATGTATATTCAAAAGTTATTAAAAGCTAATAAAAATATTAACTTAATGGTTGTAGAATTAACCAAATTTGTAAAATTAACTGAATACTTGTAGAATTGACTAAATGTTTGAATTTTTCATAAATATGGTTTCACATAAAAATATTTATATACATATTATAATTCAGTCAACCATATTAAAATGTTGATTGTGGGTAATCATTAAATTATCAAACAGATTCATAAACGTTACTATCATGAACACTGTATTATTCAAATCAATGAGAAACGGCTATACAAACATTGAATAGTTGTAGTGATCATGCTGTAACCATGTTTTTTCTCTGCGTGTACATACAGATAGTTCTAAAATAGCTTATCAAACGGAAAATAGTTTCCCGAACATTATGGTATTGTCGGCAATGAAAAAAATTTCCAAAAGTTTAAAATTGATTTTAAAGAAGGGGCGAGAGATGATCAGTAGTCGTACCACAATGGTTCCATAACGCTTCTTGTTTTTAATAATTCTTTAACTTGTGAACCATTGGAAATATCTCAATAAAATTTCAATGCCATAGGTGAGGTGTTTTTGAGTTTGGAGGACTAAAATTCAGTCAAATTTCTTCATATAATGACCCGAAAAACGGAAAATTAACATTTGAAGCGCTTTTTTGAAAAATTATGTAAATATTTAAATTGAAATAAAATTTAAACGAGCAAAGATATCATATTAAAATTTTCACATAATCTGGACAAAGTTATCCTTAAAATAAAGAATTAAAAAAAACTCCTTTTTCGTACCAAAATGTACAAAATCTCAATCCGTGAAAAAGCATCTTTAACAAATTGATTTCTTTCATTGAAATCGTCCTCGGATAATACTTTTTGGGTCTTTACCTTACATATGGAGGTATTTAATTAAAATAATTGTATGTTGATACTAGCTTTATGATTTGAGTATTTAATTAAAAAAAAAAAAAATTTCAAAATTAACAAAGTTGTAACGAAGATTATTAGTTCATGAGGAATCAGGCACTAATAACAACGTACATATATTAATTTTAATATTTATCACAACCAAATATTCGCTTTAGTGGCGAACATCCTTATAACTCACATCTATCCTAAACATGAACATCCGTATTGTTATACGTACTGTTTACACCACTTATAATTCTCATTTAGTTTATACCATTTTTCATATATATAGTCTAAGGTTTGATGTTCTGATTGCGGTTCAAACGAGACAGGCATTTGCCACGGTTTTGATAATTACTTATCGAAACCGACTGATGCGAATCAGTAGCCACTGAAACGAATCGGTCAACTCTTTTATGTTTGGGGCTCGGGCCTAGTTTAAGAACCAAATAATACAATGTACCAGAGACTTCGGTCTACTTGTCAATACTGTCTACTGTTCAATAAAGAGGCTTCGGCCTGGTACACTAATAGAATAAGTTAGATTTAAGCTGCGTATCATCCGAAGCCGAATCAATCTGCGAAACCGGAAATATCATCCGAAGCCGAATCCGACTGCTAATGTGTACCTATTCACCGATAGCGGACTCAATCTGCTAAATCCGAGCCCGGCTGAATCATAAAGTATTATTGAAGCTTTTCGTAATTTGTTATTATAAAGATAAAGATTAAAAAAAAAAATAATATATTTTTGACCCCCAAAAAGGGTAAATAAATTGTGTTATTACTTAAGATTTTGTGGATCCGTAAATCGACACGTTTGAACTATCTCAGCCGACGACAAAACATGTTACAAAGTTTGGATAGGGCTTATGGGGAGACCTTTGCCCCGAGCTTCTCTGGCTTTACTTAACACGCATTTGCGTTAAGACTTTTTTGAAAACATTAAAAAAAATATAAAGCCAGACACAAAAAACAAATTTTATAAGTTAATAAATATTGCCACCTTTTTGGAAGAAAAAACCCCAAAAATATTATTGTTAATATTTTTAAAATTTTGTAAGAAATCTGGTGAATATTTTTAATAAAATTTGGAGTCAAAAGTAAGCCCGCAAAGGTAAAAACTAAAAAACGAAACTCAAAGTAAGAGAAAAAATTATTTCGACGTGAATATCTCTTAAACTAAAAGAGATTAAAAAAAATTACATGACCGAGATGACCAACATTAAAGGGCCACCCATTGTCCCCCTGACCCTTCACGAATCTGTACTCCTCCATCTGGACATGTGTGAGGTGTTGAGAACTATTTCCATAAAAAGCGTCTTGGAACCACCGTGCGTACGTGTATTCACGGAATGGAATTGGGTTTCGAATATTGAATTTCTTTTCCTTTCTCGCAGATCTCTAATCTATCTTTGATATTT